>CM042142.1:90109750-90134750 GCA_023376005.1 Doryteuthis pealeii | reverse complement strand
GAGAGAGAGAGAGAGAGAGAGAGAGAGAGAGAGAGAGAGAGAGAGAGAGAGAGAGAGAGAGAGTAGAACGATGTTGATTACGTCAATGAGTGACAAGTTAGAAAGAAAGAAAGTAAGACAGATAAAACTGGTCAAAATATGACTAACCGCTCGTTACCAGCTCGTCACGCGCGTTCATTATTTGTTTGAAGAACTGTTCTCTCCTCTTTTCTCTCCCGGAACTCAATCTTTTAATATCCTAGAAATTTTAATTATTTATCAATTTTCCTTAATCAGCTTGTTGCACGTCAGCTTCTACCCAAAAATATCAGCTCATTTTTTAAAATTCTTTTATCAGCTGATTTCGGAGCCCCGTAACGTGTACACAAGCCAATTCCAATACCTTTCGTTCGTATACAACACTTTGACTCTCGGATCGTTTATTCTTTATTTTCCTTTCATTTTTTCGAATCCAAACTCCAAATTATAAATTACAAAAATAATTACTTCAAATCCATAATTATTTTACAGAGTTGTGGGTTTCAAGTTAGTCTTGTAGACCCTTTTCTCCATATGTAAAGATTAGTATAAGTAACAACATATAATACGAAATCTGATTTTCCACTATATAAAAAAGAGGAGGATGCGTCGACCAATGGAAAATTCACCGGAATAATTGTTTTGAATACCAATGAGGAATGCATACCTTTGGGGCAAATTTCGTACATACACATATAAACAATCATAAAAAAGAAAGAATAATTGAAAGAATGAATCAAGAATAATATAAAGAAAGAATAATGAAAAGAAATATTCAAAGGAACAACTAATGACAGAAAGAATGCAAGATAGAAAGAATCATGAAAAGAAATATTCATAGGAAGAAAGAAAGAATTATAGAAAGAAAGAACGGTAGATAGAAAGAATGGTAAAACAAAATATTTACAGAAAGAAATAATCACAGAAAGAAAGAAAGAAAGATAGAAAGAAATGATCGAAAGAAGAAAACTGGAAAGAAATAATGTTAGAAAGAAAAAGACCATGGATAGAATGTTAAAAAGAAAGAATGATTGAAATAAAGAATCACAAAAAAGAAAGAATCGTAAAAAGAAATATAGAAAGAAAGAATCATGGTAAGAAACAATCACAGAAAGAAAGAAAGAAAGAAGCATGGGAAGATTGTCAGAAAGAAAGAATGCTTGAAAGAAAGAATCATAAAAAAGAAAGAATCATAAAAAGAAATATACAAAGAATGAATTATGATAAGGAAGAATCACAGAAAGAAAGAAAGAAAGAAAGAAAGAAAGAATCATGGAAAGATTGTTAGAAAAAAGAATGATTGAAAGAAAGAATCATAAAAAGAAATATAGAAAGAATGAATTATGGTAAGAAATGATAAAAAGAAAGAAAGAAAGAATGATACAAAGATAGAATCATGGAAAGATTGTTAGAAAGAAAGAATCATAAAAAAAGAAAGAACGAACGAAAGAAAAAATGATAGGATGTAAAGACAAATAGAAAGAAAGAATCATAAAAAGAAAGAATCATAAAAAGAAAGAATCATAAAAAAGAAAGAATCATACAGATAGAAAGAAAGAATTATGGTAAGAATGAATCCTAAAAAAGATACAATCGTAGAAAGATAGAATCTTGCAAAACAGTAAAATTGCATTTCAGTGAGATACAAAACATGTTAAGTGCATTTCCCACACACTGACCCCGACCCCCCAAAACAGCCCCCTCCAAAAAACAAGAACAAACAAACAAACAAACAAACAAACAAACCAAAAAATGAAAAAAGAAACAGAGACTGTTCGACCTGCAGTAGCAGAGACGATAGCTGAACGGACTGACGAAATGAAATTATCATAAGGTTCTTAACTAGAGATACTCGAATCCCCGCGGGGTGCGACAAGTTTGTCAGGGACGGTGATATGTTGTAGTTCAACAGTGCTGTGCCATGGGGTGTAAAGGAAAAATATTTGTATAGTGACTTTTATGATATAATTACATAAGCAAATCTGTTGCACTGAAACAAGAGCCGACATGATGCAATAGGCGATATATTGTCTGTTTGGCTGCAGAGAAGAGAATGACGGGCAAAGAAACTAGTACATGTGCTTGTTGACTATCAGTGCACGGCACTGTGCACATAATGCAGCTTTCTAGCAACACATTATGCAGCTTAGTTGAGTATGGAATGAAACTATTACTCATCTATACATATATAAAGGGCAGTTGTGTGTATATGTATGTCCGGAGGAAACTTCGAAAATAAAACAATTAACGACAAAGTAAATGTATCTACACATTAAATATCATCATCATCATCATCATCATCATCATCATCAAGTCACGCTGACAGCACAGATACCCATGAGTTTCTCATATCACCCGTCCCTATCGGTCATGGTCTCTGACAGCACAGCATGCATAATCTGATTGATATAGGTCTTTGCTGGTCGGTCTACACTGGCAAATACATGTGTAGGTTCCCACAGGAGAGTGTCACTTATGAGTTCATACTTGCTTCACTTTTTGACTTAAAAAAATATCAAATTGTCCATCTATGCAAAAGTTGTGTGTTAGTATACTGAATACTGATACCAAAAATTAGATCTTTTACTTGTACCATTGTTTGGGGAAATAGCATCAAAGATCGTCTCCTAAAATTCATTAAACAACCCTTGGTATTATTAGCATTATTCGGACTATTGTCCCCATCTTCATTGTTATTTGTACAACGTTTCGGCTGATATACATTCCGGCCTTCTTCAGTTATTTCTTGTCGGAAACCTTCTTTTCGAACTCGGGAACTTACTTGTCGTATTCGGGAGCCATCACGGAACTTTGAACCTAACCCTTTATTTATTCCACGGGGGTAACCTGTTCTCATTCCGCTAACCATAGCTGGGGTAGGAGTTGTGTTAATTAATTATTTTTCTAACTGCTTTATTCTAACTTCATCCCATTAAGTTGGAATAAAGAGAAGAACATTGGAAGAGAAGTCGCCTCAAAGAATCAGCACATATGATAGGCGGTACTGGGCTGTTAAGTAGACCTAGCATAGAAATGAATACAATATGGGAACCCATAATTAAGAAGGCCAGATCAGACTGAGGAGAAAAAAAAACAAAAAAAAACACAATATGAGTCTAGGTAAAAAAAAAAAAAAAAATCATACATTAGTAAAATAGGTAGATATTCTAGCCAAATCAAGATATTAGGTTTATAAGTTCTCAAAATTCACACTCAATTGTCCACTTGGACACATGGCCGAGTGAATTAGGCAGTTCGATTAAAAGACAGTTCTAAGTGACAGTTATCTCTGGTCTCCTGAGTGAAAGCAGTTTGAAAGATAATTAATTAGCACAACTCCTACCCCAGCTATGGTTAGCGGAATGAAAACAGGATACCCCGTGGAATAAATAAAGGGTTAGGTTCAAAGTTCCGTGATGGCTCCCGATTACGACCAGAAAGTTCCCGAGTTCGAAAAGAAGGTTCCCGAGTCCGAGAAGGTTCCCGAGTCCGACAAGAAATACCTGAAGAAGGCCGGAGGGTATATCGGCCGAAACGTTGTACAAATAACAATGAAGATGGGGACAATAGTCCGAATAACGCTAATAATACTAATCTTCAAGCCTCATCTCAAACATTCAGAGAAATAAAAATCCTTTTACATTTGGCCTAGAAATTGGTTAGAAAATTTACCGTTTTCAATATTTAAACCAGAAAATATTATTTTATTTTATTAAAGATTAAATATTAGAAATAGAATTCAAATTGAAAATGCACCAACCACAGCTACAACCCAAATGACGTCATTAATTCGAGGGAATTTATTGGTTTAATTGTTTACATGACAGCATTTCACGTTAGAGTCTGAGTAATTTTATACTCACATTGTATCATATAAATGAGTATAATCTTAAGGGATTATCATTCCTTTCCAATTGTTCTGATCTCAGTTGTTGAGAGACCAACAGAGGAGAAGATTAAAGAAAAAAGATTACCATTTCATTAGGCATTTTATTCCCTGATGAAGAACGAAGATTTCTGCATTTTGTTTTGAGAATTCTCATGTGTCAGGTTTTACATTTCATACTTGTTGCGACAATAATTTAAGTAACAACACGCTTGTTAAATCTAACCATATATCTATTTCAAATTCTTCATATATATATATATATATATATATATATATTAATCTGTTCTTCAAACAAAATCTCAGATTTCTGATGTTGGTTTCCACACCATCTTCTTCTTCTTCTTCTTCTTCTTCTTCTTCTTCTTCTTCTTCTTCTTCTTCTTCTTCTTCTTCTTCTTTCAGAAGAGAAACTCAATGATATAACTTATGCAAGTTGTTCTGTACTTTTCGAAATTCAATTTTGGATTATTTCTAAATGTTTCGCACCGTACCATCTTCTTCCTGTGATAATCATTTTCTCGAACGAAAGAAAGTAAAAAACAAAAACAAAAAACTATACCCACCCCCCGAAACAAAGTAAAAAACAAAACAAAACAAAACAAAAACAAAACAAATAGTGGAAATGCTGCAAAATGCCCCCAAGAAAAAACACTTTTACCAAAATTCGAGGCCTGAATCATGAGTGCACACTAAGACTTTAAGACCAATTCATCGAAAGTCTTAGGTGCCCGAAGCAAACGGACATAATTGTCGAAGCTCTATATTTTCTTTATTATCAAAGTTTGCTAGACTAACTTCATCCTAAATGCTATCAAGTGTGCTATCTCCTTTGATAACCGGACGTTTGAGTGGTGGAGATTTCGGCCGTGGATATTTCCACCCTGGACATTACTTAGTTTGATAGCGTGTATCGTGTCTTGAACTGAAATAGCTTGGTGGATCCCAAACCTCTCCAGGTCTACTACTGGCTCCAGTTAAGAGTTTTCCTTCTCCTCGGCCGGTTGCCGTGTCAAGATTAAAGAGCGCAGTCAGCACTACTATACTTACTCATAACTGGTGGGAGAATAGTTGGCTTCATACTTCTCCTGGGGGTATATATTTATCCAACTTGTTTGCCTTGGGAAGAATGTGCTACAAGGTTTCATGTATCGGGAATCCAGCGAGGATTGAACTCGCTGTTATCCGGAAGAAAGGTTAAAATAGGTTTATAACTCTTTGGTAAAAAAGATATAAATAAGATAGAGACCAACGCGCAGCTCTCCAACAACAGTAATTAAAATTTCTGTTGCAAGATTAGTTACTACACGACTACTCGACTAATACCCTCGTGTAGTCGGTATTATTTATGCGTTTCATTGGACGAGTTCAACTTCCTTGTAGGGGAAATATCTCCCCTTACAACACTAATCATTAAACAACGATGGGATGCCCTACTTCTCCCAAGGGTATCAGGGCTATGGAAAATACAAACGGCCTTGATAAGGACTTGAACTCGAGTATCCGAATCCATTTCCTACGACGATAATCGTTACGTCATTAGTGTTCCCCTAAAATGACTTCCTAAATGTTGTTTAACATATTACATTAATATATAGATAGGCTTGTACAATTACTTTCTGTAATCAGAAAGTGATTCTACAAGCCTGAAGAGGATACTAAAATCAGAAACATGTATCGTGAAAATAAAATAAAGATTAAAAAACAAAAACAAAAACAAAACAAAAACAACAAAATTTATACCATTTTGCGGACCTTCTTTCTTATAATATATATATAAATATATCTTATAATATATATATATATATATATATATATCTTATTATAATGGAGATTGTGTGTTTTTCTGTCTGTAACCGAAACTATATTCCTACTCAAGTCACAATTCTCTTAGTTATTGACATCACATTCTCTATGATTTTATTTTTATCTAAACCTCAATTATTAATAAAATTGTCTTACATTATTAATACTGTTAACTATGTCTACATACTGACAACATGCAATTATATTTATATATACAACAAAATAGCGGTTTACAGTGTGAACGGGAAGGCTAATTTGCATATTAATATTAAAAAATCGAATTTAATAAATATGTGCTTAGTATTATTGATTTCTAACTGTTTGGTTTTATTTTAATGAATATAAGCAAAAATCTCTTGAATTAATCTTAAATGAAATCCATTAACAAGATAAAATAACTGTCATTTTATTCTTTACTTCCTCTTATAACTAAATACTTAAATTAGAAAAAATAACAATGAAAGACGAGAGTGATGGAAGAGTAAGTTTCAGCTGCTCCATTTTTTATTATACTCCCTCTGTTTCAAATCTTTATTATACTCCCTCTGTTTCAAATCTTTTTATCTGTATTCTTATTTAGTTTCATTAGCCTTTCTAATTTAATACAAGATTTTATTACATTAAAAATTAAATACTTGCACCCGGAGGGTGCATATATTTGCTAGTATATATAATAAAGATAATCTACTGAGTCAGACGAACCTACTATTAGTTTCGCATAAAGCTCTTCAGGGCTAAAATCTGACTGAAGAAGAAAAGGAGCAAGACCAATAAATACTACTAACCACATTAATCATTTAAATTATCAAATCATACTGACCAATAAAAACACAGAACGCTATAAGTTTATTGTTTAATTAAAAAATATTTAATTTCTATATTAACTGATTTTATTTATTTTTTATTTAATTTTTTATTTAATTATATATTATTTAGAATCAAGCAGATTTGAAACAATAAATAAGTGTAAGCACCCCGTCGTCATTCTCATCCCCTCAACCAAATGGAACCCAGCACGCCAACGATTGTCCATCTCTTTGCCCGTAGTTAAACGATCCATCGATACGACTAAATCTAGGGAGACGGGGTTTATTCTTTAAACCTCGACATCCCGAAACCCATCATGGGAGAAGCAGCAAATGAATTAGGGGATTGGGCATGACTCCCGTTGCTGGTACATATGCCAATATACCTTTCCCCTGTTGCTACCAAACCCCTGAGGACAAGGAGGTTAATTTCCACTGCTGCCACTACCCCCATTATATGGCGAGCAATCAGAAAGGCACACGTTTAAAACGGTTGGGATGCATCCCTTTATTCGAACGGGTTTTTTTTTATACCCAAGGAAGCAACACAACGTATGCTTAAACAAGCAAATTACGAACAATGTTGGCAAAGTTAGGGAAATGAAAACAACTAAAGAGCGCTCACCCATACTAAATCCATAAAAGTTAACAACTACGGAGAAGCCATGTTTTTTTTATGCATACAACTGTTTAGAACTTCTAATCTTTGGTTTAAAATTTCTCTATTATTAGGGAAAGTTACTATCGCTAGTTTCTCTTCCATACAAAGCTGGCAGTATCTATCGCCAGCTTTATATTTCCTGCACTTTTTAACAATTTCCCATTTTAGTATAGGGTCAATACCCCTAAAAAAAATCAGTTAATATAGAAATTAAATATTTTTTAATTAAACAATAAACTTATAGCGTTCTGTGTTTTTATTGGTCAGTATGATTTGATAATTTAAACGATTAATGTGGTTAGTAGTATTTATTGGTCTTGCTCCTTTTCTTCTTCAGTCAGATTTTAGCCCTGAAGAGCTTTATGCGAAACTAATAGTAGGTTCGTCTGACTCAGTAGATTATCTTTATTACTTGGCTCTACTTAGGTATCGAGCACTTTTTACAAATTAGCTTCTCCTAGCGGTTATAGGAATATATATATATCTTATATACATATATATACATATAAATTGTTTTTTCTTTTGGCCAAATACTATACCAATAGATTAGTTTTTGTTGGTACGAATATCTTGGTCTTTTCTTTTTTTCAAAAATTTTTTTTCTTCCTGGTTGATGTTTGGTAGTATATTTTTACAATCAAACTCTCTGCCGGGTTTTTTCTCTCCGCAAGGATCTACCAACACCCTTGGTATATTATTATATATATATATATATATATATAATATATATATATATATATATATATATATATATATATATATATATTATGGATATTAATATCTCGTTACTATTAGTTTCATGCTTACTGCTTAATATCCATAATATAATATATTATTGATTGTAACCCCGCTCTGCTATGTTAGCATTGGGCACCTTTATATGCCAATACTTTTCTCTATTTCTTATATATATATATATATATAAATAAATATATAATTATATATATGTATGTATATTATATTATATATAATATATAATATATATATGTTTCTTTGTGTGTGTGTGTGTGTGTGTGTGTGTGTGTGTGTGAGTGTGTGTGTATTTACATATGTGTGTAGATATTATTTTATTGTCCATTCATCCTTCCTTGTTCCTCTTATTGCCAGAATATCATTTGTTCTTTTGACATTGCGTGTCATAGAAGATCGGTATTACTGAAACTATTTCAACGAAAGGATCAGGTATTTCCCGCCCTACTTCTCCCTGCCACCCCTACCGGACATAAATCAGGTGTTCAACTTATAATCAGTATGTGTCCGTATTAACCCCACTCCTCAAACCCCCATCTATGTTTCGCCCCAATGCCGGATTTACCGGATAGGTTAACTCGCAATTAGAAAGCTTTAATTTTGCCACATCTGTTTGACCCTTTTTCCCCCGCATTTTCTTGCAGGAAAGGGTTGGCCGGACGTTTATTCAAAGTAGACTTTCCAATTAGTCACCGTATTATCCCACCACCCATCACCCGCCTGTGTGTTTCTGTCTGGCGACTTCATTACTGCCTGGGTCGACGCATTAACAAGTTAATTCGCAAATCAGCTTTGCGAAGACGAATTTTTTCATTAGGTTTAATATTAATAGTAACTAATAAGATCATCAGGACACCTTCAGTGATCTGCTTCCAAAGTAGCTTTCTAGACATGAGTTGGTGTTTTCATCATTATTTTAAAATTTCTTATTTTTTGTAATAGTTATTTACCTAACCCTTCCACGCGAGTAAGAGGAGACACAAGTTTGATTTTTAAGCTGAGTTTAACAGATTTGAATTCAGAGTTTTCCTTCTCCTAGACCGATTGCCATTTTTTGTTGTCGTTGTTGATGTTCTTCTTAAAACGGGTTGAGTAAAAAGAGTGTTACGTCGTAGTGTAAGGGTAAGCAATTTCGTCACGCAGATCCATTACTACTGAATAGTTAAGAGCCCAGTCTGTTCTACTATTCATCCATACATGGAAAGAGAATACTTAGATTCATACCTAGGACCAAGTGACCAATAATCACCACAGATGAGAGCTGTTTTGAAAGGAACACCTTTTGCTTTTCACCGTAAACTCCCTGTTGTTTGTTTACAAACAACAGACGATTTTTTTTGTATTAGAATTTCGCTGTAAGATCTTTAAAAAGTTTGTTCACGTATATTTACAACCCAAAGGGCACGTTTTTAGACCAAAATAGTTTTCGATTTTAATTAAAAAAATAGTTATTTATTGGTTACTTGGCCCCAACACCCTTTTATTTAAATAAATATAAAAATATTTTGTAAATAAAATCTATTTTCATTTAAATAAACATATCTGCATTTCTCTTCTGATTAAATAAAAACTATTTTAATATAAAAATGTGTCTTTAATATAAAAACGTGTTTTATAAAAAAAAAAGTTTTAGAATTAAAAGAAATTCCCTATTGAATTAATAACAACATGAAATAACTTTTTTATTAAAATCGATAACTATTTTAGTATAAAAATGTGCTTTTGGGTTGTAAATTTAAAATTCATTGTTTCTATTCAATACTTTTTGAATACTTAACTAAAGGTAAAATAGTTGCGATGCGGGGTCACAATTTAAAGAGAAGGTTGTTATAATCATCATATACTTGTCTTATACTGTTCTACTTATCTCTGGGATGGATCTGGTTGTGTCACTGCTTTTCTGGATCGATTGTTGGCCTTGCTTGCTTTTCTATGTTATTTGAGTCTAGAACGACTTGGGTTGCCTTGGAATGTCTTGTCTTGTGCCGTTGATAGTCCTTAATAACGAACTCAAGACGTTCTTGCTTTTTTCTGAGCTCTTTATTTTTTTCATTAACCCAATTACAAGCCTACGAGGAAAGATTGCATCTGCCGTCTGTCCTCAAAACTAAGCCCAGACTCTGACGTCCGTCCACTTCCAAAACCTCCAACTGACTCTCTCCTCTCTCTATATCCCTTTCAGTCTTCTCCCTATCGGCACTTTTCGACCAATCAGAAGCCAAACGGCCAGTCTTTCACACGTCATTCAAATCCCAGTTAATTTCCACCATCCTCTACAAGTATAACTAGAATCATTTTTTTTCTCACATTTCCACATCTCATTATTTTGAAAAACTAATTGATCCTATGCCTTGTACTTTTGTTACTGAATGAATTAAACCTCTTACTTGCCACGGTCCTCCTACTTCTTGTTAGGGGACACGAAAGGTATTTACCTCCCATGTCTGCCAATAGCCACGTGGTGGCGTGGTCAACGCTTCAAAGTCAAATCCAAAGTCAAAGTTAATGAATATTATTTCTACCAAACTAAACCAAACGAAAATATTTACCTACAATCTATTTGCTTGGGAGGTGTCAGTGGTGCAATGGCTATTGTCGTAGGAAATGGATCCGGTGAACCGAGTTCAAATCCGAGACGACACTGTTTGTTACCTTGGGAAAGGTACGAATCCAACTTTTCTCTCGCCATCTATGGGTAAATAGTGGATCAAACTGGGCTCTTTAATCTTGGTATGGCAACTGTTCTGGGAGAAGGAAAACTTAAAATTTGACCTTGTGTCACATCTTGCTTGTGTGGAGGAGTTGGGTAAATACATACAATCAATTCACTTACATGTAATAATAACAATTAAGTTTATTTCAAATAATGCGCAAGCACAATTAAGAACACATTTTATGATATTTTCGTGTTAAAAAATGCAGTTGTATTGGTTCGAACAAATTCGTATTTTCAGTGTAGATTTACGGTGAAATGAACATGGTCGACCAAAACCTACGGCTTCCTGAAAGTGAAACAAACGAGGGGAGGTTATTCTCATTTATGTAGCTAATGTTCAGATTACCTATTAAAGAATATCCAGCAAACACGTACATTAGGAATTCCCATGATATTTCTGAGAAGAAAACTGAAATTCTTCCACTGATGTGAAATAAAAATGGCGGTCGAAATATTTTAGAATCATTAAATATGTTTCATTGATAGAATTTGAAACTAACACTTCAAATCCCTTAAAAGACACTGCAGGCAATTCATGAGTGATGATTCTTTTTCGACAAGTGGCACCACCTGGTGGAGAATTATTGAAACGGTTATTCTTCAAGAATCGATGGCGTCATCTATTTTTAGATAATTACTATGGGAAAATGTTTAAAGAAGAAGAAGAAGAAGAAGAAGAAGAAGAAGAAGAAGAAGAAGAAGAAGAATGAAAGGGAAAGAAAGAAACGATGATTAGCAATAAGAAACATTTTTGAAATGTTAAATGCTTGAAAAAGGCGCCTACAATTTACAGTTATGAATAAATATAAGAGTACTAGCTGAATTACACGTTTACATAGGGAAAAATATCAAGACCCGATTCTCACATGGTTACTATGGTAATTAAACTATTCCTTAGTACTGATAGTGAACTGGTAAGCATTATTTTCTGAGTCAAATTATGCGAAACTTCTGGATACATACAGAGCTGAAAAGCCCTAAATTAATTGTTTTGTAGACACCATCGACATAATAAAACCATTCCATGTGGATTGTATCCTTCTAACCGGTTTGAGGGAGATGGTATCAGAAACTATCAGAGCTACCCGGCTTTGCTTAGGATTAAAAAAGTTAGAAACAAATCTCTTATCTATCTAGATTTTATATTTTTATATTTTTATCTTTATTTCTAAACTCAGACAGTTAAAAAACCCAAAAAACTGGCACTCTAATTTGTAATTACACAATACCAATTTTCGCTCGGAGAAAAAGATACATAAAAAAGAAAAGACCAAATCATATGCACCACCTGAAAATAATCAGTCGGCACTATTATAATGGCCAAAAGGGAAAATACCGTAAAAGTTGCCAAATTTAAACATACTAAAGTGCTCAATACATTAAGTAGAGCGAATAAATAATCATAATGGAAGCTTATGAGTTTGTTTGATTAGAATGGGTACTCAAGTGAATAGATACCGAACTTTGAAAAATTCAATCATCCCGATAAAAACTAATAAGAAACTTTGGCTCAGCCATGGTGGAAATTTGGTAGGCAAAAAGTTAAATCTAGTTTTGGTTAAAACCAGTATGCAAATTATCCTCGCCATATAATATGTAAACTTATTTCTTAGTGATATATAACACATATTGCAGGATTTTAAAAACATTAAAATTAGTCTTTTTTAATTTTTTAATTTTTTTTATAAATGAGTGAAATAGATCACTAATTAGGACTGAGCCGATTCTAGTAGTGACCACCCCAAGCGGTGTTTAGCAGGTTTGAATTCAGAGTTTTCCTTCTCCTAGACTGGTTGTCTAATCAAGGTTAAAGAGCCCAGTCTACCCTACAATTTATCCATAGCTTGCGGGAAAGTTGTTGGATTCCAAAGGGTATTAGCGCTATGGGAAATGTAGCTTCGTCCAGGACTTGAACTCATGTCGACGAGTCCATTTCAAACGACTATAACATGAACACTTACGTGGCAAATCTAACTCAGCTTAAACTTGATAGTGACAAATAAGATGCGAATTAAGGTCAAATAATGACTGTTTAATAATCGTTGAGAATATAAGATAAATAACTAAGGGAACTGTGACATCGAATGTTGTTGCATAATCCATATGGTAGCATAGATAATTGGCAACAACCTGTAGGAGAATTCTACGGGGGGCGGGGGGCAGTGTTTCCACATCACGGTATGGAAAATCACTGGACAGTTGAAATCTCGCATGTCACGTGATTTTTACTTGGTTAAGGCAGTTGACAGCCAAACCACGGACGTGTTCCATCCTGGCTGTCAGCTCCGCACGATGAGTTAGGAAACGACAAAGAAAACTTTAAAAAGCCACAATTCATGTTGATCAGTTGTTGCATGACTTAAACGCATGTGCTTAGTTAGAAGACCGACCAGACAATGAAGAACCAACAAGAGAAACCAGACTAGACGATTATGCCCGAGATAGAAAGAGAAGAAGCAGCAAACGAAAAAATGGCCGAAGTACAAAATTACAACCAAGTAAGTTATGTATCTCTCTAAATATTTCTCTGATGTCTCTGTGTTACTCTCTCTCTCTCTCTCTCTCTCTCTATCTCTCTCTCTCTCTCTCTCTCTCTATTACGAAGGAACACTTGTTATGTACTCAACGAGAAAGGGGTACGTACCAATGTGAGCTAGTTTCTGTTACAGACAGACCAACCGACAGATAATCTCCATTATAATTACTTGAAACCATATAATTGCTTGCAAAAATAGAAAACTCACTAAAGCATTAAATAAGTCAACGAGGTTTGACATACTTTAAAAGCAACTAACCATCCAAAAAAATCATCTAAAGAAGTTCTCTCTATATGTGACAGTTCTTAATGACTTCGTTTAATTAAATTCAAACATTAATCTTCTGAACATGACACAAAAGCGTTATTCATATAATAGATTCATCATGTCTTTCGGGTTAATTAATACCTTAATCTCGTTAATTAATTTGTAATAATATGTTACAAAATAAAACTCATTGAGTGTGGCTTGTGGTGTCTAAAAAGTGAGTGGCTAATTAAAACAGGCACTCGTCAGAAAAAAGGATCATATATATATTTAACGCGTGGTGTAATTCTTAAAGTCATGGGAAATGGACTCGTCGCTCCGAGTTCAAATCTTGGATGTGGTAATTGCATTTCACTTAGCGCTAGTACCCCTGGGAAAAGTATGAATCCTACTCTCCCTCCAGCTATGGATAAATAATAGGGCAGACTGGGCTCTTTAACCTTGGTTAGGCAACCGGTCTAGGAGAAGGAAAACTCTGAATTCAAACCTGTTGAACCCCGCTTAAGAAATTGACCATGTGTCACATTCTCCTCGTGCGGAGGGATTGGTAAATATATATATATATTTACCTAACCCTCCCACAAGAGTGGGTATCAAATCATGTGGTGAAAATCATCGGTTGTCTTTACTTAATTTTGTTACATAATTTATGAGCAATTATAAATTATGAACGTACCTGTAGTTAGAATTTTGAATTAACTTAAAATGATGAGGTCCATGGAAAGGTACACGACCGTTGTGACGGGTAATGAACTTTTACTTGACCCCTTGAAAGCGCGCGATTGGACGCGTGGGAATAGGTTTTAGTTTAGTTAATCTGATGCGATGCTGATTTCGGAGCGGGTGGACCTATGGATCGCAGCTCTGATGTTGTTTCTCCCTCGGCGGCGGAATCAAATGGGCAGGGTTAAAAATAAAGCTTGATCAAGAAACGCCAAGTCTTATTGTGTTAATTAAATGAAACAGACAATGACCAGCCCAGCCCGAAGAAGAATCAACCCCCCAGCAGAGAAGTAAGCCCAACTAGAGAACATGGCATCCAGATGAGTAGACAAAGTAAGCAGAATGTAAAGTAAGACAATTAATTATTATCATTTAATATATCTAACTATCAGTCTCTCTCTCCTCCATTAAATATACCTGAGTATGTTAGAAGGGTATATAACAATTTTATCTTTAGTCGAATTTGAAATACTGAATCTATTGGACATAAGCATGAAGTAAGTATTTATCCAACCCGTTCGCTACGGGTAGGGTGTGACACAAGATCGCATGCATGGCGCATCCAGCGAGGTTTTACCCAACCCGTTTGTCACGGGTAAGATGCAACACAAGGTCTCAAGTATGGGGCATCCAACGATTTTTTAACCAACTTGTTCACCATGGATAGAATGTGACATAAGATCGCAAGTATAGGTCACCTAGCAAGGATCTAACTTGCTATTCAGTAGTAATGTATCTGTGTTACTAGCTTGCTAATGATTACACCACCATGGGACACCCATAACATAGACATCAAGTATTTGACATTCTAAAAGTCTAATGTGTATATTTTATAGGCCCTACACCCCGCCACGGACAGGAAGCGACACAAAGTAAATTTTTCAGCAACTGCTGGTTTGAGTTTTTATTTTATTTTCCAAGGCAAAAGAACATAGTCTGTCTTACTATTTTCCATCGCTCTATCGGATGGAACAGACGAATACATCAGCTGCACCTCTACAGAGGAGTAAAGTCCACCCTCCAATCAATTGGCGGGTAACGTCAAGCCCTAGCACCTATATGATTGTCCCAACCCTATTTGCCCTTATGGAAAACTCCCAAGACTTTTCATCAAATATGTGCTAGAAGGCGGTGGCTGAGGGTCTTAGTGTCCTAGATGTGACGTTAAACTGCATCTAATGGTGAAGTTATAATTTTTGAGCTCTGGGGAGTGTGGAGTATCCGCAAGTATTTAAATGTTATATACCCCTTATAACATCGGGTATATATATATATATATATATATATATATATAGAGAGAGAGAGAGAGAGAGAGGGGGGGAGAGAGAGACTGAGTAGAGATGAGATGAGAGTCTCTTGTTACTCTTCTATTTCGTCGGCCGCTTACTGTCTGCTGCTAATTCGGTCGCCATATTCTCTTGTTGGGCTGATCCTGTGGGTTGCTTCTTCTTTCTTTTTCAGGCTGTGTGTCTGTGCATTATGTTAATTAATCAATAAAACACGACTTGTTGTTTTTATTATGTCTTTTATTTCAACAATCCCATCCCATATTCAGAGTGAGCGACTTTCGAGTTCACTCGCTCTGAATCTTTGGTCGCATTTGCTAACTAAACTAAAAATTAATTCTCACACCTCTAATGGTGGTCTCCAGAGAGATCAAGTCGGAATGTCATCAGTTGCCAATCATCGACCATGGTAACTTTCCACTGAATCCCCGTTCTTCTGAATCTTACGAATCTTATTCAAATGTTCATACTACAGGCACGTACATAACTCATAAGCTGCCTATGAATTATGTAACATAGTTTTAATGTAATAAAATATTACATTAAATCAGAAAGACTAACGAAAGAAAATAATAGTGCATATAAAAAGATTACACTTATTTTTATTGATTTCTATTTAAACCATTAACTATTGTTTATTACTTTAAACTTATTTGAAACAGAGTGGGTATATTCGAAGAATAGATCAGTTTATTTCTACCAGTTTATGAAACCAAACTAAACAAAAATATTTACCTACAAACTATTCACTATTAAATCATATATACCCCCCCCCAAAAAAAAAACCTAAACCAAAACCAAACCAAAACAATTTAGGTATTAAATAGCCACACAGGGTTAATATGCCTAAAACAAAATAACCAACCATGAATATTGGTAACTTTTAATTTGTAAGTTGAATCTTTGAATGTGCATATATATATATATATATATATATATATATATATACGTAAGTATTGTGTAAACATTCCTTCAGTTATTTTCTTAATAACTATTACCCCCACCCGCTCCAAGAAACATCTGCAAAGATAATTTTGAGGCTGGGAGCATCAATTAGCCACCCACGTCTAATGCTCGTGGGATGGATAAAGATGATTCGTTTTGAAGTTTCTCCATTTCTCATTTTGGATCTTACACAGAGAAATATTTATCTTTTCTTGTATTCTGGACATGACATCAAACTACATCCGGTGGAGCTATGAAGAGCGTGGTTAGCTCAGTCGATAGAGCGTCAGCTTGGGAGCCACACGGTTCTTGGTTCGATACCGGCCCTCGCCAACGCAGCGTATGAGTAGCACAAGTATCTGTGCAGTAAAGTAAAGAGCTGATGGTAGGTATGGTGCTCCACATCGGACGCTAAAATATAATCTTTTTGGTCTAGCGCTAGTGAATAGGGAATAGACTCCTATTTTTAAGGCCAAACCGACGACTTCATTTCACTCACCATCAAGTCCATTCTGACTCAGAGTGGTTAGGGTCCCATGTATGGGTTAAATAGATCTGTTTAAAATTATTTGTATTATATAGAAATACTTGATATCGTATCTGTGTGCAGCAACCCCCCCCCCCCAAAAAAAAAAAAAAACAACAAAACTATTAAGAAACTATCTAAAAATATAAATATAAATGAAGGCAATTCCCTAACGTTTGGATTCCATCTATGGATCAAATATGTATTTGAACATTATTAGTACTAGTAAAAACACTCATCCTTCGATAGGGGAAATTTTTAAATGTAATTCAAAATGTTAATTTTCATCAGCAGCCAGAAGCTAAACGCTGGCTTATATATAACATACAAATAAACTGGGAAGTTCAATCTCTCTCTCACACACTTTCCAATTTCTCTCTTTACAGAAAAACATATATAAGGAGTGGTTAATCTAGATATATATATAGAGAGAGGGGGAAAGTGACGGGCAGAATTTGTTGTTTTTGACTTAATTACAAATTACAACTAATTAGAACCAATTAAAATTGAATTTATTTTCAAACATAATTAATCCTTGTACTAAGGAATATTTTTGGATGTATTTTGTGACATTAAACTAAATAGGAAAAAAGCTGTTAGGAAACAATCATTTATTCATTCAGCTTTAGTATAATAATAGATTTACAGAAACTCACTCCTTCATTTTCTCTCAATCTATCTATCTATCTATCTATCTATCTATTTTACTCCCGTACACAGACACACACACACACACACACACACACACACACACACACACACACATATATATATATATACATATATATATGTGTGTGTGTGTGTGTGTGTCAAAAACATATTTATGTATAAATACCAAGTCAGTTATGTTTAGTTATGTGTACCGGGATAAATAGTTATTACAAAATATGAAATAACGTAGATATGTCCTTATTTTTTGACAACAAAATAGAACACCACACACCACACACACACACACACCACCCACACACACACATATATATTATATATATATATATATATATATATATATAATATATATATGACTTGATAGATTGATAGATAGATAAAATAGAAATGGAAATAAAGAATGAAATAAAATGGGACAAATTCCAAAGAAAAGATAGATCGTGAAAATAAAAAGATAAAAAGAACAAAACAGCATGAGAGAGTGGCTAAAAAGAAACAGTGTGTGTGTGTGTGTGAAAGAGAGAGAAGAGAGAGAGAGAGAGAGAGAGAGGAGAGAGAGAGAGAGAGAGAGAGAGAGAGAGAGAGAGAGAGTAAAATAGCGCCAATAGATATAACTGATGAAAAAGCGAATGAAAGAAATAAAAATAAATAAACAAAACACTGAATGTTAAAAAAGAAAAAAAAGAAAGAAAAAGATAAAAGAAAAAAGAAAGAAAGAAAGAAAAACAAAAAAAAAAAAAAAGAAAAAGAAGGTAAAAGGGAAAGAAAAAAGAGAAAGGGATAGAGAGATAATATAGAAGTAAAGTATGTTAGAACACAATAAAGATAACTGCTGAATTACGTATGAAAGAAATAAATAAAGAATAAAAGAAAAATGAAACAGAGAAAAAAGAAAGAAGAAAAAGGAAAGGACAAAATGAAAGAAAAGAGAGAGAGAGAGAGAGAGAGAGAAGAGAGAGAGAGAGAGAGAGAGAGAGAGAGAGAGAGAGAGAGAGAGAGCATAGAATCAAAGTATGTCACGATAAAGATAAAATAATAAAGAAATCGAAAAAGCACTTGACAAAAAAGAAAGGAAGAAAAGAAGAAAGAAAGAAAAAAGAAAGGAAAGCAGAAAAAAAGAAGAAAAGAAAAAAAGAAAGAAAAGAAAAAAGAAAGAAAGGGCAAAAGAGAAAAAGAAGGGAAAGATGCAACATAAGTAAAACTGATTATAAACCTCAAATAAATAAGATATTTGGGGGAGTAGTAAGCAAAGACGACGTTATAGAGTGCAGCTGTAAAAGTAAAGAGAATGGCTTTCCTTGATGTTTCAACTGCAGAAACACACGACAGGCATTCAAAGTTCATGTGATGTGCATCGTTGTGTTTCTATTTTTATTTCAAATGTTAGTAAGGACAACGTACGTACGTACGTAGACCGATTTTGTTTCGTCGAAATCGCAAACGAATAGTCGCAACTAAAAATAAACCATTTATTTCAACTCATACAAAAGTCTTCTACTCTTTCTTCAATTCCAGAGTTTTCTTTAAAGTTTGTAAATTCAAATACAGTACGATTAGTTACGTCTTGCGGTAGCATGGCTTCACGTTGGTTATTGTTTTTCTTTTTTTTTCTCTTTTTGTTGTTGTCAAAGACGTGAGTTCCAGCCGTTGTAATTGAAGACAAAGCATTTATTTCAACCAACGTTTCATTCTCAACCAGTACACCAAGGTACACTATTGTACCCTGGAAGGTACCCAGATACACCCTAAGTTCATTGTTGTAACGAAACATTTAATTTATTAATTTTTAGTTTGATTCAGTTTCTTTGTTTAATGGCAGGTCGAGCCTCGTCTATCATTAATACTCGTGTTCCTTAAAAGTACGACCGTTATCATCTTGTAACACCTTCTGAGATCGTCCGAATTGCCCAAGATGATATATAAAAATGGAAATCACAGGATTTCCATTTTTATCTAGTCTTGCTTATCTACCGAATTTTTATTTCTTATGAGTGTCATCAACTCAGCTAAACGATTGACCATTCCGTTGTTATTATAAAGAAAGAAAAGGAAGAAAAGGGGCATGCTACACATGAAATTGAAATTATAAACCTCTTAATAAAGGCTCCTAATAATAATAACAATTTTATCATGCCATCAGATTAAACTTCTCAAGAAAGGTATGCCCCCCCCCCCGAAAAAAAAACAAACCCTAATGCAGAATGTCAAACGAGTCGATGCTTTCTAGTTAAGTTAAGTAAACATTTCCAAACGTCACATTGTAGTCTCCAAGGAAGAAACGTTTTAAGCAAAAAAACAAAACAGACCCCCCCCCAAACAAAACAACAAAAAAACAAAAAAACAAGAACAGCAAAGACAAAACAACCTCCCCATCCACGCACCCCCCCAAAACAAATACCCCCCCAATTCCCTCACCCCCAATCCTCACCCCCCAATTCCCTCACCCCCAATCCCTCACCCCCCCAAATAAACCCCCCCAAAACCAAAGCAAAAAACAGGCAATTGTTATCAAAAAGTAGAGCAATGTTTTCTGAAAAAGATCAAATTGCTTTTTGTGTAGTATCGGAAATAATTGCCATAAAGATGAAATCTCATACAATTGTTGAATCCATTATTTTACTCGTATGCAAAAAATGATAAGGACTATCTTAGGAGATGGTACAGAAAAAAGAAGTAAGCCAAATTCCAAATGATCTAATGATGCTGTTCAAAGACGTATTTTAGAAATGTCCTAAACGATATTGAGGAAAATCTGTACAATAATAATCTTCTGAATTCTTTGCAATTTAAGTCGATGAATGAACAAAGCAAAACTCTTGGCATTTATTTGCTTTATTGATCGAGAAGAAATAGTAAATCAGTTTCTTTGTTACAAAGAATTGACTACCACGACTAAAGGTGGAGACATCTTTTTTATGCTTAGAATGTGTCATATAGTACCTAAATAATGAGAATGGAATCGTCTTTCCTTTAAATAATGTCTGACTGTTGTATACTGGATCATACAATATTCAATATACTAGTACATTCAACTACAGTTGCGCCAAGCATAGAGTAACTCACAACAGAGTACTAAAACATCGCGGTAGACGGTTGACGTAATGGTTCCGTAATCTTCGCACCCCAATGCTCTAAATAGCAGTGTACAAATAGTCCTGGATCAGCGCATTCACTCTCTACGAAAGGTAAGCTAGGCTAGTCCACAACACTGACGAAACCTCAGAAGAGAGAAACAATAACATCTCACGGGACTTGTTAATTCAACTTAGTAATTGTCAATTATTCTGTTGACCTTGTATCTTTGGTTAGTAAACCTTTTCCCCCTATCCTTAATACTCATTTTCTTTTTTGTTGTATATTGATAATTACCGTCGTTTTTTGGACGGTTAATGTAGAGTTAAATTTTGAATTCAAAGTCGTTGAAATTCAAAATCTGTAGCGTTAGGTGATTAGCGTGAAATAACCTTTGGGTGACCTTCTTTCCGGTTACACACGGTTACTGTGAGAAAGAAGACTCAGCTTAACTTAGTCAGTTAAGCAGGAGACATCATGATATAAGCATCGGCCGTGCTTCACTCCACGCATGTGGTTGAAGGATCCTAGGTTGAGAAAGTTCTGATTCTGAAGAAAAAATGTGATCACAGAATACATGACTTGGCTGTCTCTATGGCCTTGGTGAAATCAGACCAGCATCTTGAGAACCAGGCTAGTCAACAGAAGTTAGAAGAAGAAATAAATATTGCAACAGATAACAGAACTCAAGAAACAGAGGTAAGGAGAAATGTCCCAGCTACAAGAAACAAAAGATAAGAAATCTAATCTTAAGGTACCAGCCATGAAGCCAGCTACTCAAGTAAGTAAAGATTCAAATATGTGGTAGATATAACCACGGATATCTCCCCGAAATATGAGGGCATAACCATGGATACTCATATCGCATAATCGTAATAGAACTCTTGTCAGATTATGTACCAGTAAAGTAAAATCATCGGGGGGGGGGGGCTAGAGTCGGTATCGGTGATACAGCAAAGGAGTCTATCCCCTTTTCACTAGCGCTATACAAAGATTATTTTTTAGCGTCTGAGGCAGAGCGCCACACCTACCGTCAGTTCCTCACTTTACCGCAGAGACCCCTGTGCTATTCATACGCTATGTTAGCGAGGGTCGATATCGAACCAGGAACCTTGAGGTTCCCAGCCGAACACTCTACCAACTGAGCTAAACCGGAACTCTGATACTCGAATTACAACATAATGACTATTTTGAAAAATGGAATTAATCCTGAAACTCGGTTGTTAGGATTTGTACTGGTGAAGCTTCATTAATGGTTGGTTCTATTTAAGATGTTGCTTCACGCAGAATGGTAAGCCTATGAAATTAGTAGACCAGTTATCCTCATCTTTATTGTGAAATATACATGCATAACGTTTCGGCGTTAATACCCTTACAAAAAAGTGTGTATCCAATTATTCTCTAATAAGCAATGGATAAATATTATGGCAACTAGTCTAGAAGAAGGAAGATTCTGAATTGAAAACCTGTTAAACTCCGCTTAGAAATTGACTTTGCATCACATCCTACTTGTGTGGTGGGGTCTGTAAATTCATACGAAACATAGTGGACATGGGAGTAATGGAAAGAAGTGACTAAACACTCCTCAGAGCTCCAAAACTGGAAACTCAGCACAAAATGCAGTTTAGTTTAGTAATTTTGAGACCTATTTTTCTATTAGTATTATTTGTATTATTCGGACTATTGTCCTCATCTTCATTGTTAACTGTACAACAATGTGCCCTCCGACCTTCTTCAGGTATTTCTTGTCGGACTCGGGAACCTTCTTTTCGAACTCGGGAACCTTCTTTTCGAACTCGGGAACCTTCTTGTCGTAATCGGGAACCTTCTAGTCGTAATCAGGAGTCATCACGGAACTTTGAACCCAACCCTTTATTCAATCCACGGGGGTATCCTGGTCTCATTCCGCTAACCATAGCTGGGGTACAGGTGTTAAGCTGTGTTAATTATTATTCTATGTTACTGCTGCCCCTGACCAGGATTGAACCTGCAGTCCAGAGATAACTGTCACTTAGAACTGTTTGTTAACCTAACTCCTTTACCCACTAGGCTATGTATCCAATATGTGTACCATTTTTTTATGGTGGCAAATTTAGTGTATGTATTTAGTGTATGTATTTATAACCCCCTGTGCACGAGCAGAATGCGACCCATAGTCAAGATACCATATACTGACTTGAAACCGAAAATTAATAGATCCCTTCATGCAAAATGGCAACAACACTGGAATAACAACACCTACAATAAACTCTTCCGAATCAAACCCACTTTGGGAGGCTGGAGACCAACTTTAAGGAAGTCTAGAAAGGAACAAGTCAATTGTGTCCCGATTACGAATTGGTCATACAAGACTTACGCACTCCTTTATAATCAAACAAGAACAATAACCACAATGTGAAACATATCAAACACCTTTGACAGTTAAACACTTATTATGGAATGCAGGTTTTTTGCTCACATCAGAAACCGTTATTTTAAAGCAAACAATATGAAAGATCTATTTGAAAATGTCAACATAGAGGATATTCTCTCCTTTTTGAGGGAAATAAAATTATACCATAGAATATAGACATGAAACTAATCAATACCATACAATATAATCCCCAATAATGCTAACACATTGTTAAAAACAATTACTAAAATGTATAAATATAAATATACGATATGTATTACTTCCTAACCGTTAGGCATGACATAACCCCAGACGGGTTCATATGCCGTTAAAATCAATAAAACAAACAAACATAGTCAATTTTATCAGCGGAGTTTAACAGGTTTTAAATTAGTTTTCCGTCTCGTAGAGTCAGCATTTTCTAAGCACTGCTGCCCATGATTAGGCAACAATGGAGTGAATCTGCATTCACCAAATTACCAGAACTGGAGCCTCACCATCAGATGCAGTTTAGTGTCGTACCCAGGAAACATACAACTAATTTGACCCGTCGGTAATTCCATGTCAAATCATCCAGAAAAAAGTAAAATTGCCACCCAGTTCAATTTTTCTGATTTTTTTTCCAGGTGTGGACTATGTTAACATTAGACAATCACCAAAATTTGAGCTTCCATTTCCAAAAATTGGCGGAGTTACGTCGATTTTTAGCTATTGAAATTTGGTGGGGTTGGCGTTACAAATAATGTTAAATATATGTAAAATAATAAAAGAAAAAAATTGTTGTCGTAGACGCAGTGCCACATCCGGATATTGATCTTGCTATGAAAAAATCAGAAATCATCAATAACTTAAAATTAGTTGACTTTAAGACCTTTTAAATGATATTTTTGGATTCCTTGGGCAAAAATGCTTTTATAAACCAATTATTAGGAGTAGGGACTCTCTAGAACTCATTTTACAGACCAAAATAGGCTATAAAAGGTTATAAAAAGTCGCCATTTTCACGAACCCCCTCAAATTTGGAGAGCTAAAAATTGACATAACTCCGCTAATTTCAGGAATTGGAAGCTCAAATTTTGGAAATTGGCTAACTTTATCATAATCCATACATAGACAAAATTTCAGAAAAATTGAAGTTGGTGGGTGATATGGCCTGGATGATTTGACATATGGAATTACTCCCGTGTAAATTACACGGTATTGTCAATATTGAAAATATCCCCCAAACAGTATTTTTGCTAGTATTATTTGGATTATTCGGACTATTGTCCTCATCTTTATGGTCATCTGTACAACGTTTCGGCCGATATGCCCTCCAGCCTTCTTCAGGTATTCCTTGTCGGACTCGGGAACCATCTCGGACTTGGGAACCTTCTTTTTGAACCCGGAAACCTTCTTGTCGTAATCGGGAGCCATTACGGAACTTTGAATTCGAGAAGCCGGAGAGCACATTGGCCGAAACTTTATACAGATAAAAATAAAGATGAGGACAATAGTTCGAATAATCCGAATAATACTAATTATCAAGCCTAATCTAAAGAAATTCAGAGAAATAGTATTTTTGCTCTTTTGAGGTTTGTTTCTTTTGTTTTGAAGGCAGTTTTTGGCTAAATCAAACTTAAGGGAGCTAAATTCCACCATCGTATGTTACCCCACCGAAAGAAAAATACCAAAACTCAGGGAATTAATTGAATTTAATGACATTTTCAGTGTTTATATATTAATGAATAAAAGATATAATGCACTAGTTATTTTATCTAAAAAAATTACATTTTCTGGTCAGTTAACTTTGAACCACGTATCTTTGAGAATCTGTGTACGCCTCACAGATACGTGGTTCAAGCTCTCCATTTCTTAAACAATACGAAAAGCTTCTTCCTGTGTTATGCGTTTTTTGTGACCACTACAAAATCGCTGTCCAGATGCGTAAAATTAAACGC
>CM042142.1:90087250-90104750 GCA_023376005.1 Doryteuthis pealeii | reverse complement strand
AGCCCGAAGACCGAAGTTAATTACCGCACATCCCACGTACGCAGGTCAGGCACAAGGCCTTATTAATGGGTGACTACACACGAACCGAAGGTCATGGGATGGCAGGTACAAAAATGCGGGGATCCCGTCGGAATTCTCCCTCAAAGGGGGCCGCCTCAGGCACTGGGCAATACACCCAGCATCAAGAAGAAGAAGAAGAAGAAGAAGAAGAAGAAGAAGAAGAATATACCGAAATGAAGAAGAAGAAGAAGAAGAAGAAGAAGAAGAAGAAGAAGAAGAAGAAGAATATACCGAAATGAAGAAGAAGAAGAAGAAGAAGAAGAAGAAGAAGAAGAAGAAGAAGAAGAAGAAGAAAGCTGTTTGCTTTGGTGAACCTCTGAGACGAAATAATGTCAAGTCTTTAAAGGAATGAACATATATTGTTCATCACTTGTAATATGATACGACCTGTCGGTGCGTAAAGCTGATATGAAAGCCTGCAGACTGAATTAACGGTGACAATTCTCAAGGGGCAAACATTTTGCATCCCCTGAAATAGATGCTGACGAGTGGAGTATTAGAAAAATATCATCATTATTATCATTACTAACAAGAATATGCGCCATCCGGGCGTAAGTATTTAAGTTTTGATATTATGAAATATATTAAATTAGAAAGACTAACGAAATTAAATAGGAACACATATAAAAAGATTGCGCTTATAATAATCATATCTTATCTGGTGTCTATATAAAAAAAAGTAAAGTAAAGTCGTCGGGGCGGCCTAAAGTCGGTATCAGCAAGTCAACGAGGGTGTCTATCCCCTTTTCAATAGCGCTAGACCAAGGAGATTGTTTTTGGCGTCTGAGGTGGAGCGCCACACCTACCATCAGCTCCACACTTTACCGCACAGATCCCTGTGCTACTCATACGCTGAGTTGGCGAGGACCGGTATCGAACTAAGAACCTTGTGCTTTCTAGTCGAACGCTCTACCGACTGAGCTAACCCGGCCCATTAATATAGGTGTCTATATAAATTCCTTAATAAGATTGATTTAAATGTTCTCTTCCTTGAGATCACGTGTCAGTTGAATGGTCGCTCGGCATCTTTGATGTAGTTTTATTAAATGCACTAGTAAGAATACGCGTCCTCCGAGTGAAAGTATTTAAGTTTTAATGTAATGAAATATATTATATTAGAAAGACTAACGAAATTAAATAAGAACGCATATAAAAAGATTATACTTATATTAATCATATCTTAATTGGTGTCTATATAAACCCTTCATAGGATTGATTTTAATACGTTGAGGAATAAAACAATAATATTAGGGAGCAATACCATTAAGTAATTATTTATTAAACCCGGTTTTGTTAAAACCAGTATGCAAATTAACTACACCATGTAATATGTAAACCTTTATTTCTTAGTGATACATTGCATTAGGACATATTAGGACACATTGCAGGATTTTAATTATGGAGCATCCAGCGAGGATCAAACTCGAAAGTATTCTTTAGTAATGGATCTGCGAAACTAACTTGCTAACCATTACACAGCAATGGGACGCTTTTAAATGTCCTAGCCGGAGACCGTGCCAAGAACATCAACAATACAATTGGTATTACCTTCACTCTCATGTTTAACAGTTTTTCTGTTCTTTGACTAAGTACAAGTATTTGTCTATGTTTTTGTTTTCTTTCATTTTCATATTGCGGTCCACCGGAACGGCCAAATCGACTAGATGGCAAGTTATCTTATTATTATTATTATTATTATTATTATTATTATCGTTAGGTCTGCTAGAATACACAGAAGAATTTTGGAGACCTGAGGAGAATTAATATCACTGAAACCCCAGTGTGAAAAACTCGCTAACATTGATATAATAACTCACTAAGATTAAAGTAAAGTTTTTAAATGCCATCCTTGGCCAGTTGAAAGGGCTTAAAGAAAGTCATATGTTATGGAATCCTTTGGTAAGCGTATAAGTCCTATCCTACGTATTGGTAACTGTCCAGTGATTTAATCCTATGTCCGTGGTCCTTGAATGTCAACGTAATTATGGCCAGTAGGTTTGGTTATCAACCTCAGAGTACTGCCAGTGATTGGCCAAGAGATAGATCACATAATTCCGGCCTAGTCTATAAGTAAGAGCGGGCATCGAGCACACACCTTATATCTAGAAAAATCTCAACAGATATAATAATGGAATCGCCTATTTTCCCTATAAATAATATCTGGCGAAATATCGAAAGAGAGAAAAAACGAGATCAAATGGGATTTGTCAATTCAACTTAACAATTGCTGATTACTCCGTTCGCCATGTACCTTTACTTAGTAAACCTTTTTCCCTATGCTTAATACTCGTTATGTTTCTTCTGCATAAAATAACCCAAGTATTGACATGTCTAACCAACCAATCAATCAACCAACCAGCCTGAACATTTTTGTCAAATACATTTTCTAAGCTGATTTAAAATAGAACTCAATAAATTCCGAATTTACAAAACGGGGTTGTCTATGTTAAATCGCATAGCACTTCTGCAGAGGAGTAAAATCACCCAAATGAGGCCACCTGTTGGCCGTGGGTGGCCAATGATGTTTGAGGTTGGAATCCTGGTGGTTGAGCAGTAATACTCCATTTTGGTCCTTACTTACGGAGACGATCGGTCGGAGAGGCCCTCTCCGTTCAATCGGCTTATCTTGTCAAGCCCTACCACCTATATGATTGTCCCGAACGTATTGCCCTTATTGCAACCGCCAACCTTTTTTCATTCACATATGCCTTAGAGGCTGTGGCTAAGGATGTTAATGTCCTGTTTATGATTGCAACTAAAAGTGAGGTTGTAATTCTGGAGCTCCGGCGAATGTGGAGTATCCTTTTATCGTCATTACTCCCAGGTTCACTCTGATCCGGAGTGGTAGTACCTGTTAGGGTTCCATCTATGGGTTAAATAAATTAAAGATGAGTATTAAAGAATGTGTTTAAAAAACTGAGTTAGAAAAAAAGTGAATACCCAACAAGAATGAATAAAACCAAATGTCTTCGGCATGAAATAACCCAACAAGGGTTGACATGCCATAAAGTCCAACCAACCAACCAACCAACCAACCAACTCATTTATGGATTAAATAGATCAATGACCTATTTACAAAATTTATTTGAAAAAATCTATTAAAAAAAGAATGAATAAAACAAATGGCTTCGGCATAAAATAACCTAAGGGTTCATAAAACCAAACCATCCAACCAACCAACCTATTATTTCTTTGTTAACTGTGATACTCGAGTTACAACATGGTATCAGTAACATAGCGTATAGAGAAAAGCACCTATTGAATTATTGAAGTTTCTAGCGCGTTTCTTAATCTTTGTCAAACTTAAATGCTGTGTCGTCGTGACGCGCAGGTGCCTGATGAAATAAATGTAATAAACAGCTGTTGGTTACGTAAACATCAATAAAAACAAACGGAAAGAGAAGAAACAATGGACAAAAACAGGAGAGAAAGACAAAACAAAAGTGAACAGCTGCAATTTAATGCTAACGACATTGGCCAAACCGAGATAAGATCCAAGTGGAATTATCAATTTAGAAGTTAAGAAAAAATTAATCTAAATTGGCTTATCCAATTATTATTCCATTTGTTTTGCAAAACAAAATATTAACTTTAACATCTGTTGATAAATTAGGAGTGAAAAGGTATGCATCGTTAACCACACACAAATCTAAATTATTTATCAATCTATGAATGTTCCTATCTCTTACTCTCTCCCTCTCTCTATCTATCTATCTATCGATTTATCTATCTCAGTCTGTTTACATCTATGTATGTCTTCATATGTATGTATGTATGTATGTATCTCTCTCTCTCTCTATCTATCGATCGATCTATCCATCCCAGTCGGTTCACATCTATCTATCTATCTCAGTCTATTCACATCTGTCTATCTCAGTCCGTTCACATCTATGTATGTATGTATGTATCTCTCTCTCTCTCTATCTATCTAAGTCTATTAACATCTATCTATCTATCTATCTATCTATCTACCTATCTCAGTCTGTTTACATCTATGTCTATTCATATGTATGTATGTATGTATGTATCTATATATCTACCTATCTATCGATCTATCTATCAGAAGCAAGATAGCTGGCAACAAATCAAAAAATCAAACTGCAAATCTGGTGATGTGTGGATCTGTGAGGAGTGTGACCGGGCCCTGTTGTCAAAGGCAGGCTTGGTCAACCACATGAAATCCCATGAGAGCTACCCGACTGCAATCATTGTCTCTACCATGCCACACTCTGAATCTCAGCACGGCCCCCAACATAAGGACTTTCTATGTTCCTGTTGCACAAAAGTATGCCGAACAGCTGGTGGTCTCAAGCTTCATATAAGAGTACACAGTGATGCGTATACAACGCCTGTCGACTAAGTCAACACCGATCGTTATGTGTTCCAGATATGTTCTAAGTTATGCAAGACTTTGGTAGGATTGAAAATCATGAATGGGCTCTCAAACGAACAGTGAATTAAGGAGTGGCAGTCGCCTGAAAAGACGCTGTGTATGCATTTATTTATGTATGCATGTATTTATCTATCTATCTATCTATCTATCTATCTATCTCTGTTTGTTCCTATCTATCTATCTATCTATCTATCTATCTCAATCTGTTCATATCTATGTTTGGTCATATGCATGCATGCATGCATGTATCTATCTATCTATCTATCTATCTATCTATCTCAGTCGGTTCACATCTATCTATGTATCTATATCTATCTCAGTCTTTTCATATCTATCTATCTCATTCCGTTCACATCTATGTATCTATCTATCTATCTATCTATCTATCTATGTATCTACCTATCTATCTATGTTTCGAAATATTCAAGAGGAAAGATACCAACAATATATCTGGGTTACCCTAAATAGTCACATAAACGTGCACATGTTCCAAAATAAGGGGTGTATCAACTATACTCACGCCTCAGATTCATATCACATGTTCAGGTCAAAATCGCCATGACCTTTAAGGGAGCTACCATTTTGTTTTTCCTGTCAGTATAGTTATAAATTGATATCTTCAAGATAAAGATGTTAACATTTGGAGGGCGAAGGTTATTTCGACCGACCGGAGTTTCCCAATACAAGGAACATAATCCATTTGCACCGTTTTCTTTTCTTTATTTTGCTTTTCATTGTGTTGTACTTTCTCACATTTCTCTTTACTCTTTAAATTTATTCTGGTTCGTTGTTTTCTATTCGATTTAACCCGCCAACAATGCCGTTTCCATCTTTCATCGCCACTGGAGAATTTCAATATTATCTAAGTTGGTTGGTCTGTTTAATAGTTTATCAATATCATCTATTATCAATTTTTGTTAAAGAGTCGACGTATAATTCTTTGAAGATATTGGCAAGAATATGCACCCTCCGAGCGAAATTATCTAAGTTTTAATGTAATGAAATATTAAACTAGCAGGACCTGTAGATATATGATATATGATAATTTAATTATTACAACGTTTGATATGTTTATTTAAGACCTATTGAAAAATAGTTCAATAGGTAATAAAAAAGTATCATAGTCTTTTTTTCTTTCCTTCTTTTCATCTTTTCAATATGTTCAATTGAAAAAAGATTAGCGTTATCGCTCCTGTGAGCTCACCCCTCTCTCTATCTTTCGCCCACTTTGTTTGTTTGTTTGTTTGTTTCTTATTATATTTTTTCTGTATCGCATGTCCTTTTTCTTCTCTTTCTTTCTTAATAATAAAATCGTAATGGTCCATTATTTAGCTGAGGTGACGACACTAATGAGAAATATGAGCTTGGCAATTAAGCGACACCAGATAATCAGGATTTACATTTTTGCATTTTAGATTGGACAATTTGGACGGTTTCATTTTTAGTCAGAGGGTGTTGCAAGATGATAACGGTCAGAAGATTAAGGAACACGAGTATTAATTAATAAATAGATTAGTAAGACTAACAAAATTAAATAAGAACGTATATAAAAAAGATTACTATTCTTTTAATTATATTTTAATTGGTTTCTATATAAAATCATTCATAGGATTGATTTTAATACGTTTGAGAATAAAACAATAATATTAGAAATCAATAACACCTGGTAATCATTTTATTAAAAACAGTTTTGTTAAAACCGGTATACAAATTATTCACATCATATATTGTGTAAACCTTTAATTTTTAATGATATATAACACACATCGCAGGATTGTAAACACTTTAATAATATGGGATGTTTTGAAACAAATCTATCTCAGCTAGACCTTAATAGAGACTGTTAATAATTACTATGTCAATTTAGATTAAATACTGAGTATTTAATAACCATTGCAAATACAACGTAAATAACTAAGGTTTGTGACGTAGTTTCGGTTGCAGACAGATACACAATCTTCATTATAATAAGATATCTTATGGATTGTAGGAAGCTTTGTTGGTTGGATTAGAAGCACGGAAAAGTGAAAATTATTAAAAAATTAATAATAATCAATACTAACTTACCTTTAATCTTAATCTTTGATATTTCGGACATACCTCTGTCATTTTTCAAAGAAATTCTGTTGAATGACTATTTTTATTTTATTTTAATGTTCTCTTTCCTGAAATCATGTGTCAGTTGAACAGTCTCTCAGCGTCTTTGATGTCGTTTACATTAAATACATACTAATAGACTCTAAATTTACCCCAACGCAAGCATTCAGTCAAAAAGAAACTAAATGGATCCTTAAATTCAACACTCACAGGTCAGGGCTAAATTTAGACTTAAGAATATTGAATGTATATGAATATCTTAACAATCAATGTCACCTCACACATAGAACTTTAATACACACCACAATCATGGCAGCCCTAATGTTGGCATAAAACAGCTATTCAATGTATGAATGCTGAAAAATGACAAGTGCTACTCCTTCAGATTTCAATATGATTGATAGTCTAGCTATAGCAGTCCACGCCTTTCATGCGTATATTGGCATGCCGTGAAGAGGACTTACCAAAAACAATGGCTGATAAGGACAAGTGGAGAGAGAGAGAGAGAGAGAGAGAGAGAGAGAGAGAGAGAGAGAGAGAGAGAGAGAGAGAGAGAGAGAGAGAGAGAGAGAGAGAGATGGAAATCCGTGCTGTCAGCATGACTTGATAATGATGAAGATGAAGATGATGATGATGAGGATCATCATCATCATGATCATCATCACCTATTCTTTCCATCTATTAAGCAGTGTATTTTGGGTGTGGTTTCATAAAAAAATACCAAAGACAAACTATGACTTTCTTCAGTATATTTCTGTTTTTTAACCAAATTAATACCACCCTGTAAGTAGGTATTTACCCAATCTGATTGCTACAGGTAGAATGTGACACAAGGTCGCAAATATGGAGCATCCAGCGAGGATCGAACTCGCTATCTAGTACTAGTGGATCTTCGAGACGAACTTGCTAACCTTTACTGCACGATGGGACGCCCTTAATACTTAAGTAAGTATAGGCGAGCTTATATGACAACATTACTTATTAAGCTTAGCCGAGTCTAATAAAGCGCCATAGTAGATGCGCACCCAGTGAGGATCGACATAATTACACAAACTTACTAATAAAAGCGGGTACCCGGCTCGTTATATATTTTTGTGGTATTTGTTTAATATCCTAATCAAATAATCACCTGCCCTGGTGGGTGAGTGAGGTAAAATATATCCCGTGGTTCCCAGGGACCATACCTCCAAACAGCACCTCCTCCTTCGCCTAAAAGGACGATAGGACACCCTGTAAGAATAAAGAATAAGTTACTTAAGCTTAGCTATCGTCTTCAACTGCTTTTATGTAATTAATGTGCAAATTAATTAGCTTTAATATACATATTCCTTGATTATATATCCGTCGTGCTTTTTAATGATAAATTAGTTCTTCAACTATGTCGGTATATAAGTTCAAGCTTAGGGCGAACAAGTGTGTCAATGAGTCGCCTCCTATCTGTACATGTATCTTATTTACTTCTGTCTATTCATTAACATTATCACAGTGTGAGGAGCAACTCATATTTGTTTGTATTAGAAATATAAAGAGATGTGTGATATCCAGTAAGATGTTTGTTTTGTTCGACAATACTAACTTGAGCATCAGACTAAAATGACAAACAGACAGAATGCACCCACTAGCATTTGTATTGCTGCATAAGAAGATGTTCGGGAGGGGGATACAAGAGAAGAAAAAGAAAAAGGAGGAGGAGGATAAGGAGGAGGAGGAGGAGGGGGGGAGGTCAAAATGCCAAAAATGATATGGGAGCGCCCGGCGAACCCCCGTTTTACGGGAGAAACAAACAAACATTGGCGTGAACGAGAAAAAGCAGCAAAATAGATAAATAAATCCCCCCAAACCACCCCCAAAATCAAAAACAAAAACAAAACAAACAAAATAAAACAAAACAAAACAAAAATATCCGCATAGAAAAGGCATGGACTGCTATAGATAGATTAACGATAATATGCAAATCTGATCACTCCGATAAGATAAAATGAGAATTCTTCCAACTTCGTCTTGGACGAAAAGATAGATGTGAACTACACAGTTAATTTAACTAAGCAATTGCTAATTACTCTGTTCACCTTTCATTTTTGCTTTGTAAACCTTTTTCTCTATCTTTAATACTCGTTGTGTCTGTTCCTATTATTTCTCTGTTAACTCTGATACACGAGTTACAACATAATGACTATTTTGAGAAATGGAATTTATCCTAAAACTCGGTCGCCGGGATTTGTACTGATGAAACTTCATCAGTGGTTCTGTTAAAGGTATTGCTCCACTCTGGATGGTAAGCCTCTGAAATTAATAGACCAGTTAACATAACTAGGTAGTAATATTTCATCTACAGAAAGCGATGTTAATATATGCACAAGAAAGACACGGACTACTCTAGACAGATTATCAATCATATGCAAATCTCATCTCTCTGATAAGATAAAGTAAGAATTCTTCCAAGTTGTAGCCGTATCCGTGCTACTGTATGGTTGCACCACTTGGATTTTATCGAAACGCTTGGAGAAAAAAATAGATGGGAACTACATAAGGTTGCTGCGAGCTGTCCTGAACCAACTCTAGAAGCAGCAACCAAAAAAAGCAGCAGTACAGCCACTTACTGCCTATCGCATAAATAATTCAAGTGAGACGAACAAGACATGCTGGATAGCCATAAAAGCCAACCAGCCAACCGGTCTGGAATAAATCCGCCATAATATATAATATATAATTTCGATATAGATATCAGACAATGTTGTTAAGAGATATGATTGAAATTATCAATTTATTCGTCTCTGCGGTTTCATCCGATACCACAAAACCGATTTAAATATAATAGAATTTATTGGTGTAAATTGCCATGAAGACGAACACTGAACGATGGTTATTAAGGAGGTTTTAAATGATATTTTCGCACTATGCGAGTTTTTACTCCAGTTTTAAGGTGGGTTTCACTGACTTCTAAGTGATATTATGTCTCCTCAGGTCTCTAGGACTCTTCTAAGTATTCGAGCTGATTTTAGCAGTATGTAGTCTGTAGGGACTCGATTCTTCCCCTGATCTCCAGCTTCGGTTCTGAGCAAAAACGAAACTATCTTTTTGGTACAAATAATGTTCAATATATGTGAAATGATAATAGAAAAAATTTTTGTGATAGATGCAGTGCCACATTGGGATATTGGTCTTGCTATGAAAAAAACCCATCAATGTCTTAAAATTGGTTAATTTTAAGACTTTTTTGATAGCATCTTTGGATTTCTTGGGCAAAAATTCTTTTATAACCCAGTAGTAGGGAAACTCTAGAACTTATTTTACAGACAAAAATTGTCGCCATTTTTCGCGAACCCACTCAAATTTGGAGAGCTAAAATCGACATAACTCCGCCAATTTCTGGAATTGGAAGCTCAGATTTTAGGGATTGTCTAACTTTAACATAATCCACACATGTACAAAATTTCAGAAAATTTGAAGCGGTGGGTCACATGGCCTGGATGATTTGACATGGAATTACAGTCTCTTTTCCTCGCATTTGAGGACCGTTTCATTGCCACATAACCTCCATTTGCTATACTGTTGCGTATTATGTTTCGCTTTGATATAATTGGTCTTTATGGTATTATTTAATGCTGCCATTAAAAGCGATTCATTTTCTCTCTTTTGGGGTTTCCTCTTCTTAGTAAATTCCCAACTTTAAAATGTCATCATATGACGAGAAACATTCAACTTTCTATACAGGGTGGGTCAAAGTTGAATAGTGGTTAACGAGCTGAACTGCAGTAACATAGTAAACGAGTTTGAACTCCAGTAGTGCTATTACATTAACTTTCAAAGTAATACACTTGGAAAAGGTATGAACCCCTTCATTTCCCCAACTATGGGTTAAATTGTACCACAACTTTTCTTCTACAAGGATGGATTTAGCATTAAGTTGGTTGGATTTTTCGGCATATCAACTCTTGTCGGGTTATTTTATGCCGAAGATGATTTTTATCCATTTTTGATGGGTATTCAAAATCTTTTAAAAAACTAAATGAAAAAAAACAACATTTTTTTACACTAATTTTTTCTATCTAACCCACAGATGGGACCCCAACGACTACTACCACTCCGGGTCAGAGTGGAACTAGGAGTAATGGTGATGAAGGTGTACTCCACATTCTACAGAGCTTCAAAATTGGAACTTCACCATTTGATGCAGGTAAGGCTTGATCAAAGTGCGTTTTTCTAACTGCTTGTCTAACCTAAGTAAAAACCAAAGTGGATTGTTGCATGTCAGACACTGCTCAAACATCAGGATTCCGCCCTTAAGCATCACGGATCACCACTCGCGGCCAATAGGTAACCCCATATTTTTTATGGTAAGCGAGTTCGAACTCCAGTCTCGCTATTACGTTCATTTTCGGACTAATACACTTGGGAAAGGTATGGACCTCTTCATCCTCTCAGCTATGGGTTAAATAGTACTACGGCTTTTTTTCTACAAGGATTGCTTTGGCGAAGGTTGATATGCCATTTGTTGGATTATTTTTGGTGATATAAGCTGTGCTGCAATCCACCACTTAGATTTAGAAACTAAGCGAGGTTTTGTGGTTTAAACATCAGCCAATCAACAGCCCGAATACGTAGTTGGTTAACTACTTAATCAGCTGATATTGACAGACGTCCATTTGCATTCATTGACGAACGACCTGCAAGGCTGAGGAGCACCTAGGAACGACCAAAGGATCATACCCAATATTAAGGGACACTAAGGATGAATGCAAAGATTGTTTACTAAGGATCGCACTCTGCTTAACACAAAGGACCCCCGTTGGACAGCGCTCTTGCTTGAAGCCTAAAGAATGGCCACAAAAATCGTAACACCATTACATGAAGATTAACCATTTAACAAGCCAATCTGAGACACAACTGGAAATCTAACAGGTACTATCACTCCTGGTCAGAGTGGACCTGGAAGTAATGGCAACCAAGAAGTGATGCTCCTCAGAGAGCCAGAACTAAAACCACCGGATGCAGTTTAGTATCATACACAGGAAACATATACAGATCTCTATATTCATACTTGTGTTTCTAAATTGTTCGACCGTTATCATCTTGCAACACCCTCTGGTTAAAAATGAGATCGTCCAAATCGTCCAAGACAAAATGCAAAAATGTAAATCCTGATTATCTGGTGTGGTTTATCCGTCGAATTCTTATTTCTTATGAGCGTTGTCAACTCAGCTGAATAATGAATCATTCCGTTTTCATCATAAAGAAAGAAAGTTAATAAAAAGGACATGTTATACAGAAAAATTGATAGAAAGAAAGAACGTAGGCGAAAGATAGGTGGGTGAGCGCGCGGAAATGATAACGCTAATCTGTTTCAATAGAATATAATGAAAAGATGAAAAGAAGGAAAGAAAAAAAGAGAGATAATTAAATTAAGATTATTATACTTTTTATATATTGAACTATTTCACAATAGCTCTTAAGTAAACATATCAAATGTTATAATATATAACTGATCATACTGTAGTATATCCACAGGTCCTGCAAATATAAAAATAGTACAACTTCTGTTCTTCTACAAGGATGGCATTGGCATTAAATAACCCTCGAAGGTTGATATATCATTAAACATAGAAACCAAACTGCCTAGAGAGAAGTTTGTTGATCAAACTAAACAGGTGCTACCAAATGTAATTCTGGCATTCTTTGAGCCCGGGTGATGCGACTATTTTCCCTCGCAGAGAATTCCAGCCGGCACCAACAAGGCAACAGACGACTGCCGGCGAGGAATTTCAATGGTGAACTTTTCAATTTCCAAAGCTTGTTATCCTTTATAAGTCTTCATCCATTGCCACAAAACTAACGGCCCACCTTTGAGCATCCTGTTACTTATGCACTTAATGGGCTTCTCCTTTGAATAATGAACATCACAACACGTTTCTCTTTAGATCATTAAATTCTGGTCTTGTTAGATTTAACAGGCGCACGCCGTAGCGCCAGCTCCAGAAATATTTACTCTACGCGAGTCTTGGAGGCGCTCGTGGCGTAATAGTTATAAGCAGTAATGCTATGGAATTATTTCTTTGAATCTTTGAGATTAGGCTTGATAATTAGTATTATTTGGATTATTCGGACTATTGTCCTCATCTTTATTGTTATCTGTACAACATTTCGGTCGATGTGACCTCCGGCCTTCTTCAGGTAATTCTTGTCAGACTCGGGAACTTTCTTTTAGAACTCGGAAACCTTCTTGTCGAACTCGATATTGACTGATTGATTTTTTTTTCTTTTAAAGTTTGGAAAGTTGTTTTCTGTACGATTGGCGACGTCTTGCAGCAACCCGGCTATCTGATGGTAATACACCGAAGAAAATTAAAACCAGATTAAAGTAATAAAAATAAGTCTTTCTCGACAAATACAAATAAATACGTATTTTTATTTGTAAAGAAAGAAATTAAATGGTGATACTTACTTCCTTCGATATTAATTCGTCTGATTTGTTTTTTCTTTACAGAAATGCAACCTTAGTAAAAAGTGATAAAAATATCAAGTTCTAAATAAACTAAATTTCATCTGGTTGAACTAAAATTTAAATATGGCCGTTGTTTACAATTGATGGGAAATGTTTTCTAAAGAGCAAAATTCAAGGGAGATAAATTTAGATATAATATAAAACATTATAATTATAAAAATTAATTTAATTTAATTTATTCAGCAATTAAAAGTTTATTTTATTTTCATTATTCGACAATCAAAAAATTATTTTCAAGACGGATCTATCCTGAAAATTATAGACCGTTCTAATTTTTGTACAAGGGCAAAATCAGCAAGGAATGAAATACCTATTTTCCTCACTTTATACACTATTATACAAATTTATTTTTTAATGATAATAAGTTTGATTTATTTAATTTATATCGTAAACGTATTTTTTATTTTATTATTAGAGTGATAAACAAAAAAGGAAAAGAAGAAGAATGGAAAGGTAAAGAAAAGAAAAGAAAAGAAGAGAAGAAAGAAACACAGAGGGTATCAAGGAATGCAAAAATGAAGAAAGATTCAAGGAAGAATAATGGAAAGTGTAGGAAAAGAATAGAAAATATAATATATGAAAAATGAACAAATATAGAGTATAAAGTAATGAACAAATCAAGGAAGAGGGAAGGAAAGAAAAACCGAAAGATTAGGAAAAGAATAGAAAGTCTAAAATTGAAGAAAAAAAGAAGGAATACACCCCCCCCAAAAAAAAAAAAACAAATACACGCACACCAAAAAAAAAAAACAAACAACAACAAAAAAAAAAAAGAAGTAAAAAAAAAAGAAGATAATTCATTGAAGAAAATTGAAGAAAATTAGATTAAAGTGACGAGAGAGCGATGAATAAAAGAAGGAGGAAGAAGAATAGAAAGAGTCAGAAAAAAAAGATGTGAGTTCCGACCATCGTACATGAAGACAAGGCATTTACTAGGGTTAGTCAAAAAGTAATGCAATTTTGATTAGGACAGGTATAATTACCAACACGGGAACGTGTATCATACATCAAAAAGCTGGTCCTCTGTGGATCATATCCCTACTTCTCCACATAGTCATCGTTTCTCTCAATAGCAATGTTCCACCTTGGAATAAGAGCATGTATCCCATTCCCGTAAAATTCTATTTACTCTTCTTTGAGCCACTTCTTCACTACAGATTTCACTTCGTCGTCACTGGAATAATGTTTGCCTCTGAAACCCTCTTTCATGGGGTGAAGAGATGACTCTTGCTCATCAGATAAATCTAAAATTAAACCGCCAGTGTTATTTAGCGTCACCTTAGCAACAAAAACAAAACAATAGTTTCGACAAATAATAAACAGCCTTGATAATGATTCAGAAAAGAAACTAAAGTACTTGGTTTACTAATGATAACTCTTTCGGACAATTGATTAACGCCTTTCAAGATGATCACATAAAATTCCTTTGCGAAAACTTAAAAGAAGAAATAAAAAGCTTCAAAACAGTAAGGAAGGATTCTATTATTTTAAGCAAATTTGTTATATATATATATATATATATATATATAAAGTCATCTACCGACACCGTGTTTCGATGTTTAACGTCTCGTCAGTATATATATATATATATATATATATATATATATATATATATATATATATATATATATATATATGTGTGTGTGTGTGTGTGCGTGTGTGTGTGTGTCTGAGTCTGTGGGTCTGTGTCTATGCCTGTGTCTGTATGTATGTGTGTGTGGGGGGGGAATAATTAATCTACTCCGTTTCTGGTGATATCTGACAAAACCAAATTCTATGAGATATTTTAGAAACTTGCTCTAGACCCGAAATCTCTAGTTGCATCACTGTACCTTATAAACGTAAGTACTTCTGCAGAACAACAACAACAAGAATTACTTATCATATCTACCTATCTCTCTATTAGTCTACCTTAAAAAAAGAAGAAAGGAGATGAAAGATGCGTTATTGTTATTGCCATAACTGATTCGGAACGTTTGTCTATTCTCATAAGATTCGAGAAAGTGAAGCGAATATGTTCGAGTCTCGGGTATATTGCAAGCGTTATAGCGACACTCAATGTCAGCCTGCAGATGGGGGTGTTCAGATCTGGTCCGTTGTGACTGCTTAAAACTTTGCACACAGACAACTTTCCACGCATGCACAAACTTCTTGTTCTTCTTCTTCAATTACTGCTGTTCTTCTTTGCTCTTTTTTAACTCATATTTTACCCTTTCCACCTACACCTACATCTTTTTTATCTCTCTCAATTCTTCTTCTTCTTCTTCTTCTTCTTCTTCTTCTTCTTCTTCTTCTTCTTCTTCTTCTTCTTCTTCTTCTTCTTCTCTTCTCTTTGAAGTTTAAGTAACAAATTTCAAAAGAAAAGCAAGAAACCTGACAACTTTTGCGCAGAGAGCGTTGTCTGAACACAACGCATGAAGTGGCCCGGAGGAATAAAAATGAAAGTTGAATTCCTACGAGAGAAAACGAAAACTCATTCTGTGCATTAAAACCGATTTATAAAATACTAGCATAGTGCACGTCATAAATTACAACATTATTTACGTACAGTGGCGCTTTTACTTTGTCAAGATGGCGGCGTTAGTCGTGTTGGTGAATTGAGAACAGCCTCGGTCAGTTGAAATCCTTATATGAGAGTTATATTGAGAGATAGATTAACGAAGATACCAGGATTTTATTATTTACTCTGACCCGTTGTGTGTGTATATGTGTGTGTATGTGTGTGTGTATGTGAATAGAGAGAAAGACGAGGTAGACTACACTAGGAAATCCTTCTATCTCTCTCCCCCTCTCTCTCTCCCGTTATCTCGCTCCCGTTATCTCTCTCCATTGCTCTCTCACTCTTACTATACATTATATATATATATATATATATATAATTTTTTTTCCATCGCTTTTAAGATGAATTCGCTTTTACGTGTCCTAATAAAATTTACTGCTAAGAAACTTTATATATATATATATATATATATATATATATATATATATATATATATATATATATATATATATATATATATATCTTAGAAAAGAAGGAAAAACTCAACACCGTAATTCCATAATAAATTTATTTCGACCAAAATTGGGGCCTATATAAATCTAAGTTGTTTTAATATAGCTCCCCAAAATCCAGTCTCATCATATGGAAGATCAAGTTATTTGAATTGCACAGCTTGGTGACAGTCTTACAATGTAAAAATATCTTTTTATTATTTTTTTTCAAAAATTTATTTTTTTATTTTATTTTTTGAGAAGTACAATTTTTCAGTTGTGCAATTCAAATAATTTGATCTTCCATCTGATGAGACTAGACTTTGGGGAGCTATATTAAATCAACTTAGATTTATATAGGCCCCAATTTTGGTCGAAATAAATTTATTATGGAATTACGGTGTTGAGTTTTTCCTTCCTTTCTAAGATAAATATTGCTCTGTATATAATCTAAAAAGGTTATTATACATTGAGCTCTCTTTAGTGATTTAAAGATTCACAGTATTTATACATACTGGATCATACAATAATAATACAGTGGATCTCAGAAATCACATATAGAATCATCCCTCGCTACCTAGTTTTAAATACCTCTCATCTATATATATATATATATATATATATATATATGGAGAGAGAGAGAGAGAGAGAGAGAGAGAGAGAGAGAGAGAGAGAGAGAGAGAGAGAGAGAGAGGGGGGGGAAGAAAGAAAGACAAAGACCGACTGTCTGGAATATCCTTTGCTCATTTTACTTTCTTCTATTTATTAGGACATTTCTTATAATTCCCATATGTAAGACTTCTTTTGTCTCTTCTATCCTGATTTGTATTCCATTTCTATTAAGTTTTCTCATGCAATAAATATACTTCTTAGTACTTTCGTCGTGAATTGTTCTTTATATATATATATATATATATATATATATAAGAGAGAGAGAGAGAGAGAGAGAGAGAGAGAGAGAGAGAGAGAGAGAGAGAGAGAGAGAGAGAGAGAGAGAGTAGATAATGCAGTCTAACTTGTCTCTCTAAATCTATATATAGGGTTGATAAGTTTTTGGTTGTTTGAATTTTACGGCATGCCAACTCCTGAATTGTTTTATACCGGACACATTTTTGTTTATTCCTTATTGTTGGGTATTCATTTTTTTAAATTCATTTTTAAACACATTTCTTATCTATTCAACCGATAGATAGGGCCCTAACTGGTACTACCACTCCCGGTCAGAAAGAACCTGGGAGTAATTGCAATGAAGGAATGCTCCACCCTATTCAGAGTTCCAGAATTGGGACCTCACTACTAGATGCAGTTTACGCACACACACACACACACACACACACACACATATATATATATATATATTTGGGAGAATATGTGCTTAATTGAAGTCATACCTACTTTGAAAATTAATTAGTTGATAATTAATGAATTAGGCGAATATATCTGTTCAAATGTAAGGC
>CM042142.1:90074750-90082250 GCA_023376005.1 Doryteuthis pealeii | reverse complement strand
CGAAGTTGTTGGCATTTCACATAGCACACACACACACACACACACACACACACACACATATATATATATATATATATATTATATATATATATATATATACTCTGTACGAGTCAATGATACTCAACGATATATATATATATATATATATATATATATATATATATATATATATATACAAGGTGTGCCAAAAAGTATCAAGATTAAAGCTGTATTTACCAAGAGAGAAATGAAGAATGAATGGAACGTTTTTTTTCCAGAATACAAAGTGTATCAAAAAGTGCCAAGTTTAAAGCTCTATTTATCAAGATAGAAATGAAGGATCAATGGAACGTTATTTTTTCCGAATACAAGGTGTGTTAAAAAGTACAAAAAATCTCAATAGTTTTTTGACACACCTTGTATATATATATATATATATATATATATATATATATAGTGTGTGGGATTGTCACTGTTTCAGTATGGTCGTGAATGTTCCTTTGTCACCAAATAAATAGATATGTAAAACCTTTATATATTATTATATATATATATATATATATATATATATATATATATATATATATATATACCAACCATTTCGAAAGAGCAGGATGCGACACATGATCAATTTTTTATGCGGAGTTTAACAGGTTTAAATTCAGTGTTTCCTTCTAGACTGGTTACCTAGCCAAAATTAAAGAGCTCAGTATGCCCTACTATTTACCCATAACTGGAGGGAGAGTATTTATATGCATACGTTTTCCAAAGGTTTTAACGCTATGTGAAATGCAAACATTCTCGTCCAGGATTTGAACTAGGTTCGGGAAGTCTATTTCCTACGGCGGTAACCATTACACCATGTGCTCGGAGTAAATATATATTAGAACAATTCACGACGAAAGTAATAACGAGTATATTTATTGCCCGAACAAGTCTTATCATATAGTACCTAAATAATGAGAATGGAATCGTCTGTTTTTCCTATAAATGATGCCTGACGAAACTTCGGAAGAGAGAAACAACGATATTTCACGGGACTTATTAATTCAAACTTGCAATTACTAATTACTCTATTCACCTTGTATCTTTGCTTAGTAACCTTTTTATCTAGCCTTATTACTCGTTGCCTTTCTTCCTACTATTTCTCTCACTCTGATACTCGAGTTACAAGTCTTTTATAGGTAAAATCTTGAGTGTTGCTGGTAATAGAGTAAAGTATAGCACTTACGCGTGGTCTATGGTTAGAGTCGTAGGACTCGTCAACGCGAGTTCAATTGGCATTTCCCATAGCGCTGATACCCTTGGGAAATGTATGAATCCAATTCTCCCTCGAGCTGTAGGTAAATAGCAGGGCAGACTGGACTCTTTAACCATGGCTAGGTAACCAGTTTAGGAAAAGGAAAACTCTGAATTCAAACCTGTTAAACTCCGCTTAAGAAGTTGGCTTTTTGTCGCATCTTGCTCGTGCGGAGGGGTTGAATTACGCGTGAATCATTCAATACAACGGTGGGGGCTTAAAGCTCTCCTGTCATGTGGACCGGAGCTGGAGCTGGTGAGTGTTCTTCTCTCGAGGATAGAAGGTGAAAAGCAGCCTTTTGACTTTGGACACTCGACTTTTATAAGAGTGCTTGCAATGCCACATAGCGCCTACCGGAAGAACCTTGGCAAGTAAGGAATGTAATTCTTACAGTTGCACATTCTTCATAGATTCCGCGGACTAAACAAATCTTCTATCTATATATTAATACCCTCGTTCTTTAATGTTCTGACCGTTATCATCTTTCAACACCCTTTGGTTAAAAATGAGACCGTCCAAATCACACAAGATGAAATGCAAAAATGTAAATCCTGATTATCCGGTGTTGCTTATCCACCGAATTCTTATTTCTAATGAGAGTCATCACCTCAGCTAAATAATGGACCATTCCGTTTTTATTATAAAGAAAGAAAAGGAAGAAAAGGAAATGCTACACAGAATGAAATAAAACAAGAAAGAAAGTAATAAATAAAGAAAGAAAGCAGAGAGAGAGAGAGAGAGAGAGAGAGAGAGAGAGAGAGAGAGAGAGAGAGAGAGAGAGAGAGAGAGAGAGAGTTAAATCAAGATTATTATACATTTTACACATTGAAGTATTTAGAAATAGCTTTTAAGTAGACATATCAAATGTTGTAATAATTAAATTATCATACTGTGGTATATCCACAGGTCCTGCTAGTCTGGAACTAAAGGACAAGATATTTCACTAGAAATTTCTTTGTTCTGGGGCGTTATCTGACAAGATATTTTTCACGACATAACGTCACACAACTGCAGGTCCTGAAATTACTTACGCTGTAATGAAAAAAGAGTGCAACTTAATATTTCTTGCATCGGTAACGAACCCTCCTTCGGCATATTTTCGCAGGGTGGCGATATGTGTGCCTACCGCTGGTAAGTCGGATTTATGTCCTACAAATACATATACACAAACGTACACGCACACAAATACACACCGATACGCAAGAACACAAACACACACATGGGCAGACAAAATCACACACAAACACACACACACACAAACCCCCCAAAGAACACGCACATACACAAACAAATACAAATAGACACAAGTACAAACACATAAAAACAAATGGACGCAAATAGATACACACACACATATATACATCCCACACGAACACCCATAAACACGTACACACACACACACACACACACACATATACACAAAAAGACACACACACACATACACACACACAACACATTCTCTCTCTCTTCTCTCTCTTTCTCTCTCTCTTATGCATACATGAAATAAAACGTAATATTTTTTACACATACAGACACCCCCTCCCTCCCATACACACACACACAAACACACACACACACACGCACACACTCAAATAAGCAAACACACACAAGCCCAAACCCACACACAAGCATAAGCCCACACACAAACAAATTGACAAAAACACACATACACATACATTCCTCACGAACACACACAAACTTCCACCCACAGAAACACATACATACGCAAAAATACACAAAGACGTACACGCACATACACACATTCTTATACACATGTGAAAAAAAACGTAATATCTTTACACACACAGATACCCCCCCCAAAAAAAACAAAAACAAAACAAAAAAAACAAAAAAAAAAAACAGCGCATTCTCCTAGAATCAATTCACACTCTGACCTCTCATTCCTCCTTTCTCTCCTTCGCCACATATCATTCGAACGTCCAATCAAACATTGCCATGTGTCTATGCCAAATCATCATTTAAACTTTTCCGTTCTCAAAATTCTTGCTTAAAAACTTTCCGTGCCAGTATACATATCAGGTTACTCTCATAACTCCACGTCACGCCCATTACGTAACGCACACATTCTTATACACACATGAAATAAAAAGTAATATTTTTACATGCAGAGACACTACCTCCCCTACAAAAACAAACACACACACAAGGACCAAACACTCACACACGCACAAACACACAGTCACACATGAAATGAAATGATAATCATTATCATCAAAATCTGTTAACAACACGGACTATCTTGACTCTTTCTCACCATCCATTCCTATCGGCCATCACACTCGGTACGTTCTCTAGACGTCATCCAGTGTGCACACAGAACTGATTAATGTAAGTTTAATATTTAAGCGGAGTACAGCTGGTTTGAATCTAAAGTATTCTGTCTTTTAGACTGGCTGACTAACCAAGGTAACCATGGTAACGAACCCACCTTCGGCATATTTTCGCGGGGTGGCGATATTTGTGTCTACCGTTGGTAAATCGGATTAACACTGCATCTAGCAAATAACACGCTGACATTTTTAAATGTCGGCACCCATGATGTAACTTCTTAGGAACTTGGTAATATTTTTGGAAGGTCTGGATCTCTTTACTCCGGCAGTAAATCCGCTAGTGAGTCAGATGATGGTTAAAGGTAGAAAAGTCAATGTGCGTCCTGGTACGTGCTGACGAGATATATCGCTCATTTGAATTTAGCCATCAATCTGCGCTCACAACAGGCGGTAATTGTAGTAAGATAATGTTTGACAAAGCTTAGTCGAAAAATAAGAATGAATAAAAGATTATTTACATTTTTATATATTTATACATATTCATAACAACAAAGAGAATGCCTGGTTGGTTTGTTAGATTTTACGGCATGTCAACCCTTGTTGGGTTATTTTATGCTGAAGACTTTTCTTTAATTCATTCTTGTTGGGTATTCAAAAAGTCTTTTTAAAACTCAATTTTTCAAACACATTTTTAAAAACTCATTTATTCCTATATAACACATAGATGGGACCCTAACAGGTACTACCACTATGGGTCAGAGTAAACCTGGGAGTAATGGCAATGAAGGGGTACTCCAAACTCCCCAGAACTCCAAACTTTGAACGTCACCATTTGACCATTGATATTGAGAGCCGACAAAAACCTCTGGGAGAAAATGTAATATTTTCACACACACACACACACAACACACACACACACACACACACACACACACACACACACACAAGCAAATAAAGGAGCACAAACGTACACATAGAAATACAAATGCACTACCCCCAAAGCACACGTAAACACACAGACATACACATATACAGACACTAACACAAACACACGCGCATACACGCCTACACACACATGAAATAGAAATGTAATATTTTTGGGACACACACACACACACACACACCCACACACACGCACACAAGCACAAACACCAACAGATAAACAAAGACACACACAAGCAAACAAACATGCAAGTACAAACAGACGGACACACATACACATACACATACAAGTACAAACACACGCAAACAAACGGACACACACAAACACACATACACATAAACACAGAAAAACCCGCTCATACACAAATCCATACATACACACACACTCTTACACACAAATGAAATAAAAATGTAACATTTCCAGGAGAAAATGTAATATCTTTACACACACACACACACACACACACACACACACACACACAAATACACATAAACAGACAGATCGATGCAGACAGGCAAACACACACACATACACACACACACATAAAAAACAACAAAAACAACAAAAAACACAAATCAATCCACGCCACCCCGCCACCCCCCAAAAAAACCAAATATAAATAAATAACACAAGCACAAGTGTAAATTTAAGATGTATACTATTACAAAAACAAACCCTGATTTTCATTCTAGTATTAAATTTTGCATTGCCTTTAAAAATGTAACCCGTCCCACACAACCCCCTTATCATGGCCAAACAGTTATCAAGAGAGCATAGTAGATAGTACAAATATTTTTTTAACTGGTAAACAATCTTTCAATATAAACGATTGGGTACAGCCTATATAAGACAGTGCGTTTGAGGACGTAGATGGAATCGATTTGACGTCATTTAAGAACAAAAGAAAGACAAAAAAGTAACCATTTATTAAAAGAAAGAAAGAAAGAAAGAAAGAAAGAAAGAAAGATAGAAAGAAAAATCATCCTGATAGTATACAGAGTATACAACTCCGAAAGCAATATAAAGTGGGTCTTATTGTTCCGTGAGAATACCGTTTTGTTGAACAAAGTGGCTTTACGCACCATAATATATATATATATACCTACTTAATAACAACAACAACAAAAAAATCTGAAATGAACATCTGGTAACAAAGACACAAGGCGAATTAATCCAATATATACACATTCTGAAACTATTAGGCACTGAACAGGGTTGTAAATATGAACTGTTTGGCTCATAAGTTAGAAACATAACGCAATGTAACAGAATTTTACTGAGCAAAAGTGTTATTTCCTTATTACTAAAATAAGTAAAGTCGTTGGGCGGCCTAATGTCGGTATCAGCTAGACAGCGAGGGAGTCTATCCCCTTTTCACTAGCACTAGACCAAGGAGATTATTTCGGCGTCTGTGGTGGAACGCCACACCTACAATCAGCTCCTCACTTTACCGTACAGATCCTTGTGCTACTCATACGCTGAGTTGGCGAGGTCCGGTATCGAACACAGGAACCTTCGGATTCCTAGCCGAACGCTCTACCGACTGAGCTAAACCGGCCCATAAATTCCCTAAAATAAATGAAAAGCTCTTATTTAAAAAAAAATAATTTTGATATTTCGGACTATTGTTCTCGTCTTTATTGTGATTATCTTTGATTTGTTTTGTTTTACGGCATATGAACCTCGGTGGGTCATTTAATGCCGATAAAGTTTTGAAATAAATTCATTCTTAATGGATACTCAATTTTTTTATTACACATTTTTCTATTTAACCTATAGATTTGACCCAGGTCCGGATCAGAGTGGACCAAGGAGCAATGGTGATGAAGGGTTGCTCCACATTCCCCAGACCTGGAACCACACCATCAGATATTTAACGTCATTCCCAGGACATAAATACCCTCAGCCACCGTCTTCTAGCTCATATATGATAAAAGGGTTAGGGCTTGCCATAAGGGCAATAGGGTTGGAACAATCATATAGGTGCTAGTGCTTGACATGACCAGCGTCTTTATTGTGTATAAACACAATGTTCAGCCCACTGTAACCTCGGGCTCTGTTTAGGTGTTTTTTTTAATTACCTTAAAACTCCCTAAAGAGAATCCGAGGTTACAGTGGCCTGTTCATACACAATAAAGATGAGGACAACAGTCCGAAATATCAAAATTATTCATATGAAGCTTCTTAGTTTTACTCTTTAAACTTTGCCATTTTTCTGCCATTTTCCAGAACATTCTGAAATGGACTGAAGAATACTCCCTGAAAGTCACACACACACACAGGCACACACACATGTATATATGTGTGTATAAGTATATATGGCATCACCGATAAATAATTACACCACGCTGTCGGCTGGAGATGTAGAATACAACGACTGCACCTCTACTGGGGGATAAGATCAATGGGGCCACCAGTTGGCCGTGGGTTGCGTCCCATTATGCCTGAAGACAGGATCGTGATAGGTGAGCGGTACATGACGCGCGTACTAAGTGGTAACGATATAACGATATAGAATGCATTTAAGGTAGTTGGTTTTTGTCCTGAAATCAATTTCAACTTGAACTTTCTGAGATCAAAACCTTTAGAGGAGGATTTCAAAGAATGCAACAGCCTATCTGCTATAAGGAGATACACTCCTTTTCTACCTAGGATTTCAAGGAATACAACAGACTTTCTGCTAAAAGGAGCTACTCTCATTTTCTACCTAAGATTCCAAGGAATACAACAGAGTTTCTGCTACAAGGAGCTACTCTCCTTTTCTACCTAGGATTTCAAGGAATACAACAGACTTTCTGCTACAAGGAACTACACTCTTTTTCTACCTAAGATTTCAAGGAACACAATATATTTTCTGCTACAAGGGACTACACTCTTTTCTACCAAGGATTTCAAGGTATACAACGGACTTTCTGCTACAAGGAGATACACTCTTTTTCTACCTAGGATTTCAAGGAATACAACAGATTTTTTGCTACAAGGTCCTA
>CM042142.1:90064750-90069750 GCA_023376005.1 Doryteuthis pealeii | reverse complement strand
TTCCTTCATTCCTTCTTTTATTCATTCCTTCATTCCTCCTTCCTTCCTTCCTTCCTTCCTTTATTCCTTCACTCCTTCCTTCATTCATTCCGTCATTCCTTCCTTTCATTCCATTTCTGCCAACACGACAATCCCAGAGAAATATTGGTATTTGGGATTTCAGAAAGAACAAAAAAAAATCCTATCACGCAAAAAACTTTAAAACTGACATAGCATGTAAGATGAAAAACAAAAAATAAACAAAAAAACACACAAAAAAACACAAAAAACTAAAAAGAAACACAGCCTTTTTTGTAAAATGTCTATGGAGATATTAATGCTTGTATGGAAATCCGAACTCACAGACAAGCTAAAAAGACAATTTTTCCAAGTCGTTGTCGTATCAATGCTGCTGTACGGCTGCACCACTTGGAACCAAACGAATCGCTAAGAGAATAAACTAGATGGGAGCTACACAAGAACTCATAAGTGACGTCCTTCTGTGGAAGCCAGTGTGGACCGTCCAGCAAAGACGTACATTGACCAGTTCTGCGCGGATACTGGATGCTACACAGAGGACCTTCCAAAAACAATGAGTGATAGGTACAGTTGGAGGGAGATTGTCATGCTAATAGCGCGACGTGATTATGATGATTTGTAGAATATTTTATATTCATAATACTCATGTTCCTACAAAATACAACCGTTATCATCTTGCAACACCCTCTGGTTAAAAGTGAGACCGTCCAAATCGTCTATGCTGAAATCCAAAATGTAAATCCAAATTATCCGGGGTTGATCATTCGCCAAATTTCACCCATTTTAAAATTTGAAGTGTCATCATATTAGCTAAAATATGGACCGTTTCATTTTTATTATTAAGAAAGAAAGGGAACAAAAAGGAGATGCTACACAGAAAATATAAGAAAGAAAGAAAAAAATGAGAGTATGGGAAAAATAGAGGGAGGGGGTGAGCGTGCGGAAGTGATAACGGTAATCTGTTTTCAATGGAACATAATGAAAATATGAAAAGAAGGAAATAAAGAGTAAGAGAGAGTTAAATCAAGATTATAATGCTTTTTGCATATTGAAGTAATTGTAATAACTCTAAAGTAAAAATATGAAATGTTGTAATACTTAGATTATCATACTGTGGTATATCCACAGATCCTGCTAGTATTTTATATTCATTCACGGAAGTCTATAAAAAACGAACATCCGTACTCCTATCTAGAAGTGGCAGGTTTTTTGCTTTATCGTAAACAGGCAGTATGAAATTGGCATGGTTTTGTTTATGTGGCAGATAATTTTACAGGCTGGATGTCTTTCCTCATGCCTAAATCTATCTTTCTTTTTATCCTGGAGAAACACTAAAGTAGGCCAAGCGTAGAAATTAAGACAGTACAGTGGTGTTATTTAAGAGAGAGAGAGAGAGAGAGAGAGAGAGAGAGAGAGAGAGAGAGAGAGAGAGAGAGAGAGCATTGACTCAAGAATTAGTAATAACAAGCGTTGTAAATTTTACTTTTTAGATAGATAGATAGATAGATATGATTGGTTTGGTTTGGTTTGGTTTGGTTTGGTTTACGGCATATCAACCTCAAGGGGTCATTTCATGCCGACAATGTTCTGAAATAAATTCATTCTTAATGGATACTCAATTTTTTTTCATAAACACCTTTCTATTTAACCCATAGACCAATCAGAGTGGATCTGGGAGCAATGGTGATGAAGGGGTACTCCACATCCCCCAAGCCTCCAGAACAGGAACCTCATGATCAGATAGAGTTTAACGTCGTTCCCAGGACCTGAAGACCATTAGCCATCGCCTTCTAGCATATATACGATAAAAAGTCTAGCCCAAGTAAGAGCTAGATAAATATGATCACACTAGGATTGATAATGATAAATCTGAGACAGCTAGCTTGCTAGAAAGATAGATATGACCAGCTTAATTATATACTGTATATATATATATATATATATATATATATATATATACAGGGAGAGCGAGGGGATAAATAGATAACTGGATAGATGTTCAAGAGAGAGAGAGAGAGAGAGAGAGAGAGAGAGAGAGAGAGAGAGAGAGAGAGAGAGAGAGAGAGAGATGAACGAAATATATATATATGGATAAGATAGTTAATGGCATTCTGATTATTTTGAAAGTCTATTTAAGACAAAGTAATTAAGAGCTATTTCATCAACAATAATATAATATTGTCAAGAAATTATTCCATTTTAATAAAATTTTCTGTACCTGTTTATTAAAACACTCCCACCAGCAATTCCTAAAAACTGGATATTAAATCAGTTATCCTTATTCATTTATTTGCAAGGAAGCGAATAATAAATAATAATGAATGTATAATAATAATCTACAATTTACACAAAAATTAATATAATCGTATACAATTTAATAAGGAGAAAAGGATAATTGATTTGGTAATGAAAAAAGAAAGAAAAGAAGACAAAGTAAAAGGAGAAGATGTAATGATAATAATAGTAACAGTATGAGAGAGAGAGAGAGAGAGAGAGAGAGAGAGAGAGAGAGAGAGAGAGAGAGAGAGAGACAGAGGAGGGGAGGGCTAATACGCTCCCATAGTACATTTAATTAAAAGTGTGTACTTATATATCAAACGACAACTGCGATGGTTGGGTCACACCATCCGCATGCCTGCAGACAGACTCCCCCGCAAAAAAACCTTTATAGTGAACTCGCAAATGGCACGCGAAGGACAGGAAAGCCCCCAAACGGTTCAAAAACCATATTAAGACAACGCTGAAGAAATCACACCTTCAAGCCTGGAAGATCTGGCCTCCAACAGACAGGGTTGATGAGACGCGTATCGCAAAGGAGCTGAGCCAATCAATAGCGAGATTATCGTCATGAACAACCAAATGCAGATGGGAATTTCCCTTGCAATGTGTGTGCCCGTATATACAAGTTCAGAACTGGACTAACTAGCCACCAGAGGGTTCACAACTGTTGAAGACATAGAGTGACGTCATCGTCGTCTGCGACGGACTTCTAAAAGGAAATGACTTATAGATGCACTAGAAGTAGCTACCCGGCGTCGCCTAGGTAGAGAGGGGTTAAAAAGGTAGTCTCACAAATCCATTATTGTTGAATCGCCAGGATGCCCAATAAAAATCCCCACGCAAAAAAGACCTTCTATTAATCCGGCCTGGTGTTATATGATATAACGATATAGTAAGAAATTTTAATTCAGTAATTAACAACATCTTTTTAAGATAAGATATAAATGAGGCGATTTGTTAAAGTGATATTTCAAAAAAAAAAAAAAAAAAAAAAAAAAAGAAAGAAAGAAAAGAATAAACTATCTAAATTTAAAATAATACTGGTTTACAAAGAAATTAAGGCAAGCACAAAAATAGCTGTTTTAACCTAATTTGGGGGTGCTGAATTCAGATTTGAAATCCGTTTTTACTCATCACCTCTAGTTTTTTTTTTAGATATGCATACTGTACATTTTGTACATATACTGTACATAAAGGCGTATATATATTCAGGGTTAATTTCTAATATTATGTGACTTATGTTTTCTTTTTTAGTTATTATGCAATAAATGTAAGTGATAGCATTACATTATATATATATATATAGCTATATATCAAGACGGATTTTGGCAGTTAAGCGTAGCCAACACGTCTCAATCAACAGCCAGTAGTGCACTGGTAGTCAGCGCAGGAGGTTGTCGTCCCTCGCAGCGCAGGAAGAAGGTGTCTCTCGACTATTGTGTTACACAATCTTTTGGGTATATATTTGTATTACAATTTCCAACGACGCACATTTTATTGTCTTACATATGATTTAATTTTACTTTGTTTTTTTTTTTTCATATTCTCCAATGGCTTCAAGCTCGTCAAAACATCGAGGATGCCTCAACAAGGCCAATTCTTTCTGCTGCGTGTGTGGGGACTTCACGACAATTGCAAACCTTGGAGCAGTGAGCGATGAGCACGAAGAAAGATTCCACCAAAACATTACGAAGATGGCGAGCAACTATCAAGGCAAGTGTAATCCCGGCATGATGGGAGACATCTGCTGGATGCTCTTGCGTGAGGCAAAATACAGCAGATCATCTAAGAAAACACACTTCTGACTGTCTGCGGTACTATGAATTGTGTACATTGTGTGGTTCCAAGTATATTTATTCCGTCAATGTTCTTTATCTATCCTGTTTTATCTGTAATAAGCTGCTGAAACTGTTGAAATAAGCACGTATATACTCTGTATATACTAAAATGAGACTATTTAAAAGACAGAAAACTAGAGGTGATAGAGCAAAACTGTTTATAAATTTGAATTCAGCACACCCAAATTAGTAAAAAACATCTATTCACATTCTTGCTCAGACAAAAAAAAATTTTTTTTAAACCAGTGTAATTCTTTAATTTAATTTTTTTGTAATATGTAAAATTCAATAAATGATTTTATAAAATAACATTAATTCAAAGTTTAGCCGATCGAATATCAAATTATTATTGTAAAAAAAAAAATTGAAACATACTAAAAAAAATAGAATTTTGAATGTGCTTAAAAGTTGAATACCAAATTACATTACTGATTGTTGAACAAATTCAGAATAGCGCGCAAGAGATATCATTAGAATCGCATTTTAAGTGTAAATAACATTAGATTACTGAAATTCCTGAAGTACTCTTACCCGAGCGTCTAATGTTTCGGGTATTTCCGTGAAATGTTATATATTTTATACGTAATCTAATATTATCTTTTGCGCGCTATTCTGCATTAGTAACAATCTAATAAGAAATTAACATGATTATTTTATAAACACTGGCCAATATGAACATAAAAATGAATAAAAAGAAAAAAATGAATCAAATGAAATGAATCAAAGTGGTTAAAATACGAAGAATTTATGAAATTCTCCGTATTTTAACCACTTTGATTTAAAACACCAAAGAATTTACTCTGACGAAGGCCGTTATTCCTTGTATACTAAAAAATATTTCTATTATTGTTATTTGGTATTTAA
>CM042142.1:90047250-90062250 GCA_023376005.1 Doryteuthis pealeii | reverse complement strand
AAAATGGAGGGATCTCACATGAGAAGACATGGACATGGCTAAGAAGAGTAAACCTCAAGAGAGAAACAGAATCTGTTATAATTGCAGCACAAGACAATGCAATAAGAACAAATTATATAAAAGCAAAAATAGATAAAACACAACAAAATAGGAAGTGCAGAATGTGTGGGGTAAAAGATGGAAACGGTCAATTACATAATAAGCGAATGCAGTCTACTAGCACAAAGAGAGTACAAGACTTGGCACGACTGGATGGGAAAGGTGATTCACTGGGAAGTGTGTAAGAAATTCAATTTTTACCGTTCAACTAAATGTTATATGCTCAAACCGGAATCTATCCTGGAGAATGAGACGCATAAAATTCTCTGGGACTTTGAGGTACAGACGGATCACCTAATCCCAGTTAGGAGACCAGACCTGGTGTTGATCAACAAGAAGAAGAGAACTGAAGATCAGAGAAAGAATCAAGACCATCCAAACCACAGTACTGTTAAGATCAGGTACAATACCTAGACGAGTTGTGGAGATTCCATGGAAAATCGTCAGTTAAAATTGGTGTGATAATAAGTAAAATAATATGACTACATTTTCTGTATGGTTTTTGCCATCTTGAGGATGTACTGATCTATTTATAATAGGTCATCTGTTCCTCTTGTTTCCCTGTGGCCATCTTTTCTCTTTATCTGTATGTTTGTTGGATTTTACGGCATGTCAACCCTTGTTGGGTTATTTTATGCCGAAGACGTTTTGTTCTATTTATGCTTGATAGGCATTCAATTTTTTTCCAAACTCAATTTTTTCAAACACATTTCTTTAAAATTCGTTTTTTCTTCTATTTAACACATAGATGGGGCCCTAACAGGTACTACCATTCCGGGTCATGTGCTGGAAGGCGGTGGCTGAGGGTCTCGGTGTCCTAGGTGTGACGTTAAACTGCTTCTAGTGGTGAAGTCCAATTCTGGAGCTCTAAAGGGAATATGAAGTACTCTCTCATCACCATTACTCCCAGGTCCACTATGACCCGGAGTGGTAATATCTGTTAGGGTACATCTATGGATTAAATAGCTAAAACTGAGTTTTAAAAATGTGTATAAAAAAGAAAAATTGAATACCCAATAAGAATTAATAGAACAAAACTTCTCCGGCATGAAATAACCCAAGGGTTGACATGCCGTAAATCCAACCAACCACATATCTTCCCAGGGTATAAGTCCGAAAATGAACGTAGTAGCGCAACTGGAGTTCGAACTCACTTACTATGCTGTCGGAGACCAGCACGTTAGCCGATACGCTACGGTGACACCCACAGGAGCAATTGAAGATCAAAGGAAGAATCAACCAACCAACGAATCTAAAAGAAAAAAATTTTAAAAGAAAAAAAAGAAAAGAAAAGAATTCAGTCATAATACTTTCACGTATATTGTCTTTTCATTCCCCTCTATCTGGTATTTACCAAGCCTGTTCACCACGGATGTGACACAAGGTCACAAGTATGATGTATCCAGCGAGGATCGAACTCACTATTCAGTTGCAATAGATCTGCGAAATTAGCTTGCTAACAATTACACAACGATTGGAGGCTCTTTTATTTTCCTCTATGATGTTCAAAACCATTTCGCACATACTTCTTTCTTTCTTTCTTTCTTTCTTTCCTTTTTCTTCTTTCTTTCTTTCTTTGTAGAATTTTTTCATTATTTCTTATTCTATACTTTTTTTCTTCATTGTTTTCTTTTTCTCTATATTTCGACCCCCACCCCATTCTATTGTTGACTGTATCCAATGCTTTTCTTACCTTTCGTTTTTATGAATCAATTTTAATGCTGATTTTCCATTCTCTCTATCTATCTATCTATCTATCTATCTATCTATCCACTGCTCTCCCGACTCCCAGATGCTACCATATATCCAACGTACATCAAATTTATCCAAACAAACAACAAACACATCTAATATGCTGAAAAAGCATATAACAAAAGAAAGAAAGAAAAACAAAAAATATTCCAAACTGCTTAGTCATGACAAACGGTGTTCTGACACTCAAATGCAAAGAACCACGCATGCGCAAGGGAAATATCGAAATACTGACATAAGCATATTAAATGGTTATGGACACTCATACGTATGGTAGTATTTACGCATTCGCGTACATTAAACTGAAAAACGAAAGAAAGAAAAAAAGTGCTTCAGAAGAGACAAAAAAATGACGATGTTTGGCTTTATTATCTAAACTTACCGGCTAAAAAAATATACTGACTGAAGTTATTTGATACCGCCTGATTATTTTAATGTTTAAAATAGATAAACATTGTAGAGTTATGCGGCGATGCTTAGGGGAAGGAAAAAAAGATAAGAAATGAAAATTTCAATGAAATAATTAGTGTGTACGTTTTTATACAAGCCTTCTGCCATGATGAGCAGGATGCAACACAAGGTTAGTTTTTAAACGGAGTAGAGCTGGTTTGAATTCAATTTCCCTTCTAGACCAGTGGCTCCCAAAGTGGGTGATACCGCCCCCTCTGGATAGGTTGGTTGAATTTTATGGCACGTCAACCCTTGGGTTATTTTATGCCGAAGGCATTTTGTTTTATTGATTCTTGTTGGGTATTCAATTATTTTTTTAAATTCAATTTTTAAACAGATTTTAGTAAACTTGTTTTTTGATCTATTTAACCCATAGATGAAACCCTAACAGGTACTACCATTCCTGGTCAGCCACGTCCAACAGATGACCCCATTTGATGGGTCTTATCCCTCTACAGAGGTGCAGTTGGTGTATTCTAAAACCCGTTAGGCAAAAAGAGGCGTTGGTGACAAGGTAGCGGTAGGAACTGTTAATAAATAACTTGTTTTTTTTTTGGAAAATCCTATTTTTTTACATAATCATGTCATAAATACTAAGCTGTAATTCCATGTCAAATCACCCCCCCCCCAAATAAAATTGTCACCCACCCCCTTCAATTTTTCTGATTTTTTTCCAGGCGTGGACAATCCCCAAAATTTGAAATTCCAATTCCAAAAATTGGCGAAGTTATGTATGTCGATGTTTAGCTCTCCAAATTTGTCGAAAAATGGTGACTTTTTAAAATCTATTTTTGTCTGTAAAATGAATTATAGACCTTCCCTTCTCCTACAAATTGGTTTATAAAGTATTTTTGCCCAACGAATCCAAAAATGCTATAAAAAAACTTAAAGTCAATCAATATTAAGTTATTGATGATTTCTGATTTTTTCATAGCAAGATCAATATCCCAATGTGACATGCATCTATGACTATCCTTTTCTACTATTATTTCACATATATTGAACATTATTTGTACCAAAAACTTCAAATTTTGGGGATTGTTTAATGTTATCATAATCCACACTTGGACAAAATTTCCGAAAAATTGAAGGTGTTGGCTGACAGGGCCTTGATGATTTGATATGGAATTACCCTAAGGCAAAGCAACATGCACGCAGTTTATACAGAAGAAAGCTGACTTAAGAATTATAAACGAATTTGTTACGTAGTCTGAAATCAGTCAAAAGTTTGAACGTCTGTACACGACACATACACTGGTGCACTAGTTATCACATGCCGCGGATTACTGAATGTGGGGATTTACGACTTCTCTGTTGAGAAGATGATATCCCTGCACTAAGCACGTCCATCCCATTAACAATAACTGTGAAGAAAATGAACTCTGTTACAATGGTTATTGGTGACGTGTTGATTCCATATTGCTGACACAGATAAACCCTCTAAATAAATTGGTTTAATAAATTAGGTTTTATTCATTTGAAGCATACAAAAATATTGTCTGTTCACATGTGAGATAGGGAGCAGCAGGAATCAACTTATTAGTTAAAGGGGCGCTAACATGAAAAAGTTTAGTAACCCATGTTCTAGACAGTATCCTGGGTAGTAATCTACAAGGCTTAGCTTATTTGTCTGAATTTTTGAGTTAGTTGTTTTGTTTTTCGATATATCAACCATTCACGGGCCATTAATGCTGAATTAGGTCATTTTGATAAAAAAGAACTCAAGTAGCTGTTGTTGCTTAAGTGGTCACCCACTATTGAACAATTTGAATTGGAGGCCGTGGTATAATGGTTAGAATTGTAGGAAATGGACTCGTCGACCCGAGCTGAAATCCTGGACGAAGCTAGAGTTCACATAGCGCTAATATCCTTGCGAAAGGTATGAATCCAACTAATTTCCCCCCAGCCATGGGTAAATAGTAGGACAGGCTGGGCTCTTTAACCTTGGTTAGGCAACCAGTCAAGAAGTGAAACTCTGAATTCAAACCTGTTAAACTCTGCTAGAATAGTCTCAGTCCTAATTAGTGATCTATTTCACTAATTTAATTTTAACAGGCTCATCAGAGAATTCTTTTTTTTAATTTTTAAAATTTTTTTTACATCTGAGGACCTCCAATGACCTCTAATAAGTTTTTGGTCCTTGCAAAAAGCAAGTATAAGTCCCAGGTTGTTGAAATAGCATATCGTCCCACCTCAAATGATCTTGGGGATCAACCCTCAGTTTATGTTGGGGACTGACCCAAATCAATATCCATAAACAAATTCAGGTACCTCGAATTATTTGGTTAGAAATATCAAAATTTGCCATCTGATGACCTGTGTTACCTGTGGTTGTTTGGCCATAAATGGTATATTTTACGATTTTATGACTTCTAGAGACCTCAGATGGTCCCAAGGGTCAACCACACATAGTCCATGTTGTGGTCAAGTCAATATTCACCCAAAAGCTATAGCATGATGATGACCTCAGATGATAGGGGAGGTCAGTCTCGGATAATACTGGAAGCCAAAATCAATTCAATACAACAATGGTAATTTAAACGTGATCTTTGCACACGCTCACAGAAACACTCACACATAAATGTAAGTTGAAAAATTGAAGTAAATCCGACAATATGTTGAAAAATTAAATAAATAAGGAAAGAAAATGTTGAATGGATAAAAATGGTTTAATTTAGTTCCGACACGTGTTTTCTGTATACTTAAAAATGTGTATCTCTGTATACTTAATTTAAAAAAATATTTTTCTATCATTATTATTTTATTTTGTATTTAAAATAATGATAAATAGAATACAATGTGTACAAGGACAATCTCTCGGTCGAAACACGTGTCCACACTTCATTAAACCATTTTTATCAATTCAACATTTTCTATTCTTTCTTTCTTTATTTTTTCAGCATACATAAGTTCACAAACTTCAGTATATACGACAAAAGTCTATACGACAAAAGTCTATACGACAAAAAAAAAATAGAATGATTATCGTCGTCGGGACGGCCTTATGTTGGTTTCAGCCAGACAACGAGGGAGTGTATCCCCTTTTCACTAGCGCTAGAGCAAGGAGGTTATTTTAGTGTCTGGGATGGAGCGCTACACCTACCATCAGCTACTCACTTTACTGCACAGATCCCTGTGCTACTCATACGATGAGTTGGCAAGGACCGGTATCGAACCAGTAACCTTATGATTCCTAGCTCTACCGACTGAGCTAAGCCAGTGGCCCTATTAGAATGATTATAGATGTACTAATTTTCAGAAAATGAACTAATCATTGCTTTCTGATTAGATTATTGAGAAGATCCGATTTTATCAAAATGAGATTCTTGTAGAATTCTTTACGTGTAAAAAATAACCTTGCTCCAGAAGTCGATGATTGATTCAAATAATTCATATCATAATAATTCAATGGATGTTACGGCTTATTGTAGTTAGGGTGACCGGCCAGCAGTCGGGAGAACACAACAGTTTCTTTTAGATGTGACAATTTCATCTGCGGCTCACTCAGTTTCGGGGATTCACTGATTGTATCCCTCGCAGAGCAGCAACAGTTTTCTTTTTTTTAAATTGTTTTATTTTGTGTTTTGTTTGTTTGCACACAGTCCTATCAAATAAGAACAAAGAGGTACTTCACACTCTTAAACATATCTATCTAACCGATAGCCGAGACTCTATAAGGTATTACCACTTTATGTCAGAGTGGAACTGGGAGTCATGGTAATGAAAGAGTACTACGCACTTCCCAGATCTCCATAACAGAAGCATCACCATCAGATGAAGTTTAGTGTCATACTCAAGATATTTTTTGTTTTTTTAGGGGATCTTACACAGTGGTGTGAATCAACAATTTTAAGAAGAATTTCTCTTATTAGAGGTCTCACTAATAACAGGTTTTTTCATTGCTGCGGTCTCTGGTAGATTCATGGGTAAAAAGTGTGTATGATATCCAGCCGATTCGCGCCAGTTCGGAAGATACTGTTCTTGGAATTTCATTAATTCCCCAAACCAGTTGTTAGCTTAAATCAGGGCTTGCCAACCTTTTTTCTTCTTGAACCCATGGATCTTACCAGAGACCGTAGCAGTGAAAGAATCTGTTATTAGTGAGACCTCAAGTAAAAGAACCTGGTGTTAAAATTTTTGGATCTCACCACTGAGTAAGAACCCCCCCCCCCAAAAAAAAACCAACAAAAAGAAGGGGACTTCTGACTATTACACTAAACTTCATCTGATGGTGAGAATTCAGTTCTGGAGATCAGTACCCTTTCATTGGCATTATTCTCTGGTTCTCACTGACATGTTAGGGCATAATTTATGGGTTAAATAGATATGTTTAAGAGTGTGAAGTACCTCTTCCTTCGTATTTGACAGGACCGAGTGCCAAAAACAAAACAAAACAAAACACACACACACACACACACACACACACACACACACACACACACACACACAATCCTCCCGCCAAAAACCCTTAAAAATAACTACACAAAATATGTAAATATACGTGATTCCCTAACCTCTAAGCATAAAATAACTCTAGATTTTGCTTATGTCATTACACACACACACACACATACACACACACACACACACACACACACACACACACACACATACACATATATATATATATAATATAGATTGATAGATATAAGAAATAATAAGGTAGAAAAATGATTTACGAATAAATAATTGTTCCAATAAAAGCGTTGGATAAGAAAGTGCTCAAATGTCAGCAAGTAGTACAAAGACAAAACAAAGCAAAAAAACAAATACAAAAGACTAAAAACAAAAACAAACTAAGATAATTGTTGCCTCACAAAAAAAAGAAGAAATTCTGGATACATTCTCCTGTCTGGTGATTGCGCGTCTTTAATCTTTATTTTCAAATGCATGAAACTGCCATTCACAGTAGTCAAATGAAGTCATGTAAAAGGTTTAATACTGAAAGGAAGTATAAATAAGACAACCAAACTGCGAAAAAAATAACAGGAGGCTGAGTTGAAACAGACGTTGTCTTTTTAATGTATATGGTAATGAGCAACAGTTTACAATTAGCTCAGTCAGTATAGCATCCGCCAAGGAACCACAAGGTTCTGGCTTCGATACCGGCCCTCGCCAACTCAGCGCATGAGTAGCAAAGCTGATCTGTGCTGTAAGATCTGTGCTGTAAAGTGGGGAGCTGATGATAGGTGTGGCGCTCCACCCCAGACGCAAAAATAATCTCCCTGGTCTAGCGCTAGTGAAAAGTGAAAAAAGTGAAAAAGAGTCCCTTCCTGTTCGGCTGATACCGACATTATGCCACTCTACCGACTTTATATTATGTGAGTATTACTTTTTCTATGTGTACAGTATACGTTAATGTTTCAGTATTCTTTTTTAAAAATGTTTATTTGCATGTCAGTTCTGAAATTCCTTAGAGGATAAAACGTATTTACCGTCGTGAAAGTTTGGGGCTGGTACATTTGTTTTGTTTGTGTACTGAGGTTGCTTCTAACTAGTTGGGGGTGTCCTGGGTATGACGTTAAACTGCATTTAGTGGTGAAGTTCCAATTTTGGAGCTCTGGAGAATGTGGAGTACATCTTCATCACCATTACTCCCACGTTCACTCTGACCCGGAGTGGTAATACGGGTTAAATAGAAAAAATTGAGTTAAAAAAAAACTGAATACCCATCAATCATAATAGAACAAAACGTATTTGGCATAAAATAATCCCAAAAGGGTTGACATGCCGTTAAATCGAACAAACCAAACCAAACCAAATCAGCTAGTGATGGGGGATTTTGTTTCTTTATACCCTTGACCCCAAGGAAGGGCTCAGAGAAAACGTTTGATAGGAACGGCACAAGGATACTGCGTGTTATCTTGAACAAATCTTGGAAGCAGTACCCCACAAAAAAGGAGCTGTATGGCCACTTATCAAACAAACTATTTGCGTAAGACAAACAAGACATGCTGAATACTCCTGGAGAAGCAAGGACAAACTCATAAGTGGTGTTTCCCTTGTAGACACATGCACATGGATACATTAGTATAGGCCGACCAGCAAAAACGTACATCAATCAGCTCTATGCGGATTCTAGATGCTACACGGAGGTCCTACCAGGATCTGATGATGATGATGATGATAATGATGATGATAACCATTAAATTTTGGGTGGAAAAAGTAAAAATAAGTAAAGTCGTCGGTGGGGCCTAAAGTCAGCCAGACAGCAATGGAGTCTATCCCCCTTTCACTAGCACTAGCCCAAGGAGATTGTTTTCGTGTCTGAGGTGGAGCGCCACATCTACCATCAACTCATTTACTTTACCACACATATACGTGTGCTGCTTATACGCTGAGTGGGCGAGGTCCGGATTCTAGATGCTGTATGGAGGACCTCACAGGAGCGATGACTGATAGGGGCGGTTGGAGAGGGAGTGACTTATGGATATCCATGCTGTCAGTGAAACTTGATGATAATGATGATAACCATAAACTTTTGAGCGGTAAAAAAATGAAAAAGTTATTTCTAGAAACCGTGACACACGTGGGTTAGAGACCGTTACGAGAACAAAGAACAAAAATAAACAAGGAAAATTATTCATACAATTATCGCAATAGAATTCAGAAAAGAGCTAAATAATGAATGCCTAAATAAGGTAGACGGATAAAAAAAAGAAGATTGAATCGTTTCTTTTGTCATTAAACTAGAATATATCAATTTGTTTAAATTCGAAAACAATTGAAAGTTAACGGGACGGCCTTCCCACGTATTTATTGACGGTTGTTGGGAAGGTTTTCTTTTCTAGGTAAATCAATTATTTGCTTAAACATTTAATTAACTGGAAATAGTCTGGGGATCGGTAAATTATCGGAGTTTATTGAAATTAAAGATGTGAGATGCTGGAAAGTGAACAGTTGATCTTGTTCTTTTTTAATATATGAATAAACCTATCTTATTTACCTCGTCATGTGTAACTTTTTCAGCATTTTAGTCGAAGCATCACCCCGTCGGTGGGACTTAGAATACGTTGACTGTATCCACTACAGAGGGATAAGATCCCACCCCTAGAAAAAAGGGGGGTCTCCTGAGTATGATACTAAACTGCACCTGATGATGAATTTAGGGTATCCCTTCATTGTCATTACTCTCAGGTACACTCTGATAGGTAGTACCTGTTAGGGTTCCATCTATGGGCCAAATAGATATGTTTAAATATTATTTATATTTGATAGAACCGGGTTCAACACCTGCTCCCCCAAAATCTCTTAAGAAACAACTAGAGAAAAATATAAGTATGAACGTATAAGGAACGCGATCCCATAAACTGTAGGCATGAAATAACCACAGATATTTACCCAGGACACACATTTGTTTTATTGGGGTGGGTGGGTGGTGGTATTCCTACTGGGGATGCATTTATAATTTAAGCCGCACGCACAGAGGACAGCAATTGTAGCAAGATAATGGTTAACAAAGCTTAGTCGAAAAATAAGAATGAATAAATGATTATTTACATTTTATATATTTATACATATCTATAACGACAAAGAGAATGCCTGGCTGGTTTGTTGGATTTTACGGCATGTTAACCCTTGTTGGGTTATTTTATGCAGAAGATGTTTTGTTCTATGCATTCTTGATGGGTATTTAACATTTTCTTTTTAAACTCAGAAAAAAACAACACATTTTTAAACTCATTTTTTCTATTAATTGGGACCCTAACAGGTATTTCCACTCCGGGTCAAGGTGGAGCTTGAAGTAATGGAGATGAATAAGTACTCCACACTCTCCAGTGTTCCAGAATTGGAACTGCACTATTAGGTGCAGTTTAACGTCATACACAGGATACTAAGACCTTTATCCACCGCCTTCTAGTACATATGCGATAAAAAAAAGATTGGGGACATGCCATTAGGGCAATTGGGTTGGGACAATCATATAGGTGCTCTAGGGCTTGAGGTGACCAGCCGATTGGTCAGAGGTGGCCTCTCTCACCACCCGTCTAGCCCAAGTAAGTGTCGCAGTAGAGTGTTGCATATCATGGACTGCTCAGACATTAGGATTCCGTCCTTAAGCATCACGGTTTGCCACTCACGATCAACAGGTGACCTCATAGGGGGATTTTTACTCTTCTGCAGAGTAAAATCGGCGTATTCTTCTGTCCCACCGACAGGGCGTCAGTATGCGTAGAAATGCTACGTTCTATGCGTTTTCTTTTTCTTTTTCTTAGTTTCATTCACAAATTTACAAATATTGTTCAATAATGTTTAGGATTTTTTTAAAAATCAATGACCTCATCAACGGGTGGAGATGATTAAAAAATAGGATTTAGATAACTAATCATCATCATCATCATCATCATCATCATCATCATCATCATCATGTCGTGCTAGTTGCACGGATATTCGTGACAATCTCTCGCTATCTGTCCGTATCATCCATTACCCTTGCAGCATCCAGTATCCGTGCACAGCTGCTCGATGTAGGTCTTTGCTGGGCAGCTCACACTGACGTGCCCATGTACAGGTTTCCACAGGAGAACGTCATCAACGAGTTTGCCCTTGCTTCTCCAGCAGTGTCTTGTTCGTCTCACCTGGGTGTTTTCTGTGGCAGAAGACAATTAACCGTATAGCTGATTTCTTGTTGGGTGTTGTTTCCACAATTTGTGTCACCCATCTAGTTTATTCTCTAGTGGCTTCGTTAGGGTCCAAGTGGTGCAGTCGTACAGTAGCACTGGTACAACTACGGCTTGGGAGAATTGTCGCATTAACTTATCAAGGGGATCAGACTTCCATATGATTGATAATCTGTCTATAGCAGACCATGCCTTCCCTATACCTACATTAACATCGCTTTCTGTGTATGAGATATTACTATCTAGGTACGTGAATGGCTCCACAGACTTTAGAGGCATAAATTACTATAAATACAAAGAGAAGCAGAAATATCTCAAACTGTCACCTGTGTAGTGCAAGTTAACTTACACAGATGGTAATGGTAGCGCTATCTAGCTAATGTCTTAATTTTTTTTTCTTTCTGCTCTTTTAAAAATTTTTATTTAATTTTTTTTTTTTTAGATATGATCAGTTACGATCATATAAAAAAAACAGAGAATATTTATTTCAAAATAATAATGACGTAATTTAAAAAAAAAAATCCAGTCATTTCTAATTCCCAATTCAGACCCGAAAAAATGGGATAATCATTTTATAAGGGATACGTATCATCACGTAAATACCGAACATTTCTGAAATTGTAAAAAAATAAAAATAAATGAATAAAATGAGAACAGGATACCCCCGTGGATTGAATAAAGGGTTAGGTTCAAAGTTCCGTGATGGCTTCCGATTACGACAAGAAGATTCCCGATTACGACAAGAGAGTTCCCGAGTCCGAAAAGAAGGTTCCCGGGTCCGAAAAGAAGGTTCCCGAGTCCGACAAGAAATACCTGAAGAAGGCCGGCGGGCATATCGACCGAAACTTTGTACAGATAACAATGAAGATGAGGACAATAGTCCTAATAACACAGATAATACTAATCATCAAGCTTAATCTCAAACATTCAGAGAAATGAATAAAATGCTGAGATTTTTAAAAAGATTTTGCACACACACACACACACACACACACACACTCAAAAATAAAACATAGCTAAAATGTTTTAATTTTCAAATTTCTTGCGTGTTGTTTATATAATTTAACTGATAAATAATTTTAACAAGGAAAGTAATTTCAGAAATAAACAAAATTCGTTTTATCCAATCAGCTTCGTCTATCAACAATTATTATTATTTAGTCTCTAAGATTTCAATCTAGTTTTGTTATTGTTGTTGTTGTTTAGAAAAAGCATAATTTTTATTAACATTCTTTTAGCTACTATAAAAATCAGATCTACGTAAATATCAAATAAATTGATTTTGGCCTTTCTTTTCCTTATTGATGGGAATTCTTATTTCAACTCGGAAAATTTGTACCGTGTGAATACTGATATCCATACCTAGTAGTACACATACACACACCTATTGCAAATTATAACTTTGATTGATGAACACCATTGGTTTGCTGTTGAAACATATTTTAAAAGACTGTTGGATATGTTATTGTTACACAGAGGGATCTTCGTGTTTATTTCATACTGCGTAACAATGACTCTGGTCCGGAGTGGTAGTACCTGTTAGGGTCCCATCTATGGGTTAAATAAAAAGAAGTGTACATTGAATTAAAGAAAATTTGAATAGCCATCAAGAATAAATAAATAAAACCTCTCCAGCATAAAATAACCCCAAAAGGGTTGACATACCGTAAAATCCAACGTAATAGTGATGCTGTTCCGGAGAGAAAATCCTTACTGCTATGCGTTGAAAGTTCTCTCCGCAATAGCATCATTCAAACATAATATGAAAAGCTCCATGTGTGGCAATTACATATTTATCAGCCTTAAAAATAGTTTCAACCGCAAACGCACGGTGTGCCCCGGTCTAAACCATGATTGTAACAGATAATATCTGGTTAAAATGGCTCGACATTTTTCGATGGAGCTACTATGTTCACTTCCACCATAGAGGTGACAGTTTAAAATGTGTAATGATTTAACCACGCTGTATTAATAATATTTTATCAAATCTATGTTAAAAATATTAAACTATATTAAATCTCCCGCTTGGTTACCAAAATTAAGCAGCGATGAGTCGATTCAATACTTGATTGGATGACCTCAGGTACTGTAAGCAACATGAGTTCTTTGTTTATAAAAATGACTTGATTCAGCATTAAATGAACCAAACTGGTTGATATTCTGTAAGACAAACTATCTATCTATCTATCTATCTATCAATCTACCAATGTCAGCCTATTACGGTCAAGTCACGCTGAGAGCACCGGTTCCCGCAATATTACTGAAGTTAAGCAGAGATGAGCTTGTTCAATACATTATTGAATGACCACTTAAGCAGTAGCAGGTATTGTAAACATGCTGGGCCTTTCGTTTATCAAAGATGACTTGATTCGGTATTACATGAACGGAAAAGGGTTTATATGCCGCAAAACAAAACAACCAACCAATACTAAATCCCCCTGTTGGCGTAGCTTTGAATACTCGGACTGTAACCCCGGAACAGGATTAAGGTCCCTTCTCAAAAAGCGGTGTTCTGAGTAAAACTAACCTCTATCTGATCTTGAAGCTCCAGTTGCGGAGCTATGGGTTGTGTGGAGTGCACATTCATTGCTGTTACTCTTAAAATTGGGCACACTTTACAAATCATCATCATCATCATCATCATCATCATCATCATCAGAGCGTGCTGTCAGCTCGTACCTCCATTACTCTCTCTCTCGCTAACCGTCCCTATCGCCCTGGCAGATATTCTGCGTAGCATCCAGAATCTGCATAGAACTGGTTGATATAGTCTTTTTTTTGCTGCTCGGTTCACACTGGTGTTCACAGGAGAACGTCACCTATGAGTTCGTCCTTGCTTCATTAGTATTGCTCAGCATTTCACATTTGTCTCACTGGGATGGTTTGTGTAATAGGAGACAGATGACTGTACAGTTGTTTTCTTGAGGGATGCTGCTTCCATGATTCGTTCAAGACCTTTCCCAAAGGGGTAAAAACAACAACACCCCCCCAAAAAAAAATCAACCCCACTCCAAAAAACAACAACAACAATAAAAGGGAAAATGAAAGTAATAGAGCAAATGTAGTTCGAACTCGCTTACTACGATGTTACAGTCCGGGGCTTTAGCCACTACGCCACGGGGACTAAAAGGCAAAAATAATGTGTGGGAGCAAATTCATCTCGTACAAAAATGAATGGAAAAAGATAAAGAGTCTTTGTATTTAAGAGATACGAAAGATATGTCGGAAATAAACGAGAAAATGAGGGCGGACACATTGTAGTCTGAGCATAGCATATTATGAAGCGGTTTTAGCTCAGTCGGTAGAGCGGCCGCCTAGGAACCACGAAGTTCCTGGTTCGATACCGGCCCTCGCGAACAAAGCGTATGAGTAGCACAGGTATCAGTGCAGTAAAGTAAGAAGCTGATGGTAGGTGTGGCGCTCTACCGCAGATGCAAAAACAATCTCCTTGGTCTAGCTCTTGTGAAAAGGAGATAGAATCCCTTGCTGCATGGCTGATACTGACTTTAGGCCACCCCGACAACGTTACTTACATTTTTTTACTTGTTTTGTTTGGTTTCTTTGTTTAATGACATATCAACCCTCGTGGGTTATTTAATGCCAAAGTCATACTTGCAGAAGAATAGCGGTGGTACTATTTGACCCATAGTTGGGGGATGAGGGGGTTCATGCTTTTCCAAAGGTACTAGTCCAAACGTGAGCGTAATATCGTGACTGAAGTTCGAACTCGCCTACCTTCAGGAATTGACACAATGTCGCACGTATGGGGCCTCCAGCAAGGATTCAGTAGTAATGGATCAGTGAGACGAGTTTACTAACCATTACACAACGATGGGACGCCTCGAGAATGTTATGAATTTGGTTTGATTTGGTTTCTTTGTTCAATGGTGTTACGGTTTTTGTGGCCATCCTTTGGCTTCAAGCAAGAGCACTCCCCAGCGGAGATCCCTTGTGTTAAGCAGAACGTGATCCTTAGTGCAGAAACCTTTGGTTGCTCCTTGGTGTACCTCAGTGTTGGGTATGATCCTTTGGTTGCTCCTTGGTATCCCTTAGTGTTGCAGGTCCATTCGTCAATGCC
>CM042142.1:90019750-90042250 GCA_023376005.1 Doryteuthis pealeii | reverse complement strand
AAAATGAAAAAATAAAGAAATAATAAAAAAATCTTTCGTTGTCCAAAAACATTTTATGCTATGGATTATCTCCCTTTTCTAAATACCAGAAATGCATTCTTTGGCCTCACGCCTACATAAAAGGCGAGCTTTATTTGTTCTTTTATTACTTGCTTTGTTTTGAATATTTTCCCTCCATATTCTGCGCTACAGTCGAAGCTTTTCCTTTCCTACAAAGTCTCCCTTCTTTCTTTGACTGATCCATATTCAACTAGCAGAGCTACCCAGCGTTTTCCGGTATTTAAAAAGTTAAAAATAAATCTCTCATCTATATCTATGTATAGATTGATTTAAAATATTTTTCTATACATTTGTTTTATTATCTTTTATTTTCTTTATATATTCTTATTCTTAAGTTGTTTATATATATATATATATATATATATATATATATATATATATATATATATATATATTTAAGTTGTTTATATATATATATATATATATATATATATATATATATATATATATATATATGAAATAAAAGGAAATTAATCCGACAGTGTGAATTTGATATTTTGAAAAAACAAATGATGTTTACAAATGCTTGGGGTCATCAGGAAGAATGTGCATCGTTTCGGGGCCTTCCTCTCAACGGTTTTAAATGCACATCGCCCCCCCCCCTCACTGTTGTGAGGTCCCTCGGAATATTTGTATCGACCGTATGTAATAGATCGGTCTTCAACAAAAGCAAATTTCATCCCGTTTTGCTTTTGTTGAAGACCGATCTATTACATACGGTCGATACAGATATTCCGAGGGACCTCACAACAGTGAGGGGGGGGGGCCGATGTGCAGTTAAAACCGTTGAGAGGAAGGCCCTGAAACGGTGCACATTCTCTCCTGATGATCCCAAGCATTTGTAAACATCATTTGTTTTTTCAAAATATCATATATATATATATATATATATATATATATATATATATATATATATATCCTAGCATAGGTTTGCGAAGACATGAAGTCAACGGCGCTTTGTAACAGACAGTTACTCGCCAATATGATTTTTAAACCATGTCCTTCGTTTGAAAATCGCATGGGTTAGAAACTGTCTATAGAAACTGAAACCCTTATACAAACTATAAGAATATACAGCCAAGGTATAGGGATGGAGTTCGGCATCGACAAGTGCGCCATGCTAGTAATGTAGAAAGGAAAAAATGAAACGGCGAATGGAATAGAACTACCGAATCGAGAAGAAATTAGGACACTGTAAATATCTGGAAATATTAGAAGCAGACACAATCAAACAAACAGAAATGAAATAAAAAGTAAGAAAGGAATACTTCAGAAGAACAAGAAAACTCCTAGAAACCAAGTTATATAGCAAAAACCTTATCAAGGGAATAAACACATGAGCTGTCCCTCTGGTAAGATACTCAGGACTATTCCTAAAATGGAAAAGAGAGGTGCTCAGGCAGATAGACCTAAGAACAAGGAAACTCATGACCATGCACAAAACATTTCACCCGAGAGATGACATAAACAAACTATATGTGCAAAAGAAAGAAGGGGGAAGGGGTCTTGCTAACATCGAAGATAGTATAGGTACGACAATCCGAGCACTTGATGAATACACTAATAAAAGTAAAGAAAGACTAATTGCAGCAGCCAGGAAAAGCAATTGCAAAATATTGACAATATTGTTAAATACATAAAAAACAAAACAAAACAAACAAAAAAAAACAGAAATTGGAAGAAAAACAACTACATGAGTACTTCAAGCGTCAAACTCAAGAGACATCGCATCAGAAAACATTGACATGGCTACGAAAAGGAAACCTCAGTAAAGAAACCGAATCGCTTATAATCGCAGCACTTGACAATGTCATAAGAACAAATAAAGGCAAAAATAGATAAGACGCAGAGACTAGCAAATATAAAATGTGTGGAGACAGAGACGAAACGGTTAATCATATAATAAGCGAATGCAGCAAACTAGCACAAAAAGAGTACAAGACTAGGCACGACTTTATTGGAAAGGTAATCCACTTAGAATTGTGCAATAAATTCAATTTCTACCATACAAATAAATGGTATATTCACAGAGTTGAACCTCTACTGAAGAATGAGACGCATAAAATTCTCTGGGACTTCGAGGTACAATATTTCACATAATCTCGGCCAGGCGATCGGACCTAGTATTGATAGACAAGAAGTAGATTTTGCCGTCCCGACCTTGCCAGAGAACTGAGAAAACTGTGGTGAAGGTTGTATCAATTGTAATTGGTGACCTTGGAACGGTCCCCAAATCCCTGCAAAATATTTTGGGTGAATTGGAAATCAGAGGAAGAATCGAGACCATCCAAACTACAGCACTGTTAAGATCTTCTAGAATATTCAGTAGAGTCCTGGACACCTAAGGAGACTTGCTTTCACCGAGCCTCCAGTGAACCACCGGCTATGGAAGGTGTGCAAAATAATAATAATAATAATAATAATAATAATAATAATATAATAAACCTCTATTTTTATGAAGAATTGAACACTCTTGGATACATTAATGAAATAATACAACCCCAACTGAAACGTTGAACCGGTATTCGGACATTATATATATATATATATATATATATATATATATATATATATATATATTCTGCGTATTTTTTGCTACTAATAAATGTATTATATATATTATTACTTTGACAGTTCTTTTATTTTCTCTCTTTATTCTCCGATATTATCTGAGTGACATTATCAGCTGTCACAAACAGATTTGATTACACTTATTGTAATTACATGCAATGCACATAGTGCACAACATAGAGTAATGTTAACAATCTAGCCGCGTCGTTAATTGCCAATCAGCTTGATGCACATTGTGTTCTTCACTTTTGTGGCCTTACGCCTGGTAAACTTATGCATAGTGAATATCTATTAGGGCTCTTGCAAATAAAAGGATAATAAGCAGGTTTGTCATGCAAGCCATAGTAAGTAGTTTCGTTTCTAATTAGTCCCTGTGCTTATACTAGGCTATTTATTAGCTACCCACTAAGCCAATTGTGACATAAGGCTGTTTTATGTGGGGTGCTGTGGTAGAGTCTAAAAATGATTAAAGTTCCGTCGACATTCTCCTTTTTTGGGTGCTTAGGCACCGAATAATAAACTAAGCCATGTCTCTTTTAAACGATGCAGATTGGAGGTGGGTCGGTGTTGCCCTGGGATCAAGCGAGAAGCTTTTGCGACTTTCCAGCTCGGGAATAGATACTACACTTTGATCTTCACTCAGAACCGGGTAGCTTATATGGGGAGCGTGGTGTAATTATTACTTTAATTTAATGTTTAGTGTTTATATTTTTATAAATAATATTTTTTGACGTAACAAATTTGGACACTAAAATGTTTTAATGAACTTATTAACATAAGCGTATCTGAAGCTCGCTCAAATTTTTGCTCACAATACAAATCAAAGTATTTACCGAGTGACTACTTGTAACATGAAAAAACCATATGTTACGGCACTCGTAAGTCAAGTTATTACTGTATATAACTTATCCACAGGACCTTTCAAATAATAGATACCGCTAATTCAATATATTATACGCTTAATTTACGAGTTTTCAATCAGTAAAACGAAAATCAGCAGGAGACAATCATCAATTTACAAGTATGGAAGCTTAAAAGAACAGAATAAATCTTTTAAACTGATGCCTCTAAGTAAAAAAGTAAAAGAAGTATTAATTTTAAAGAGATATTCAAGAATAAAACCATTTGATACTATTTATAAAAACTCAAAAAGTTGGTTGTTTAAATCATTGAATTTTAAGGTTAAAGTTTAATTCATAGCCAATCCTGCAGCATCCATCCACTTTAAGTCTTAAAATATATTTACTCAACTCTTCCGCTACGGGAAGATGTTACGATTCTGGTCGCCATTTTAGGCGTTTAGGTTTCCTATTGGTAAATACAATGGTAGCAAAAGCTGTAGTCTCAGTATTAGAAAGTCGATTGTATATCTTGTAATCCTATGTAGAACAAGAATGTAGCTCCTTGCAGAAGAGAATCCAGTTGTATTCCGTCTATCAAAAATTCCCGGACAGTTGCAAAATATCTTAAATGCCGAAATGCATTTCTGAGATTGTTTCTAATTGGTCCATTTTACCGGAAATGCCCGCTGCTGCTTTTTTGGGAAAGTCCATAAATCTCAGTGAATTTTACGTACCTCTAATACCAAAATTAGTCCAACAGCAGGATGTGACACAAGGTCAATTTTTAAGTGGAGTACTACTGGTTTGAATTTAGAGGTTTCGTTTACCTAGAATGATTGGTTTACCAAGACTAATGAACCAGGTCTGTCCTACTATTAATCTAGAGCTGCAGGTGGTACAGATGGATTAACGCAAAGTGAAACATAAACAGCTTCAATATATATATATATATATATATATATATATATATATATATATATATAGGGGGTGTTTCATCATAATCTAATACCTTGGCCAATTCTCATTCAAATGATCTCAAATTTGAACGGCATGTATAGAAACAACGTTAATTTTTCAGGTATAGAAATGCCATTAACAAGAAAATATAAGGTGTTTAAACATTAAGTATACAATTTCGAGTTGTTTCTACACCTGGTGTTAAAATTTGAGATCATTTCAAGGAGAATTGCCCAAGTTATTAGATTACGAAGTGATATCAATTTTTCTGAAACACTCTGTAGATCTCAAAGGATATCATTTTTTTTGCAAAAATCTTTATATATATATATATATATATATATATATATATATATATATATATATAAGGTGTGTCATAAAAGAATCGAGATTGAAGCTGTCTAGATAGAAATGAACAATCAGTGGAACGTTATGTTTTTTTTCCCGAATACAAGGTGTGTCATAAAAGTGCCGAGTTTGTAGCTGTATTTACCAAGATAGAAATGAACAATGAATGGAACGTTAATTTTTTCAGAATACAAAGTATGTCTTTAAGTACAAAAAATCTCGATACTTTTTTGACACACCTCGTATATATATATATATATATATATATATATTATATATATATATATATATATATATATTTGTTTTTTCCTTAACAGAAAAAGGAAATGAATTATCAAGTTACTTTGACGTAACACGTGACGTCAGACGGTGTTTGATGAAAATGTGTACTTTTGAGATGAATCAATTCGGCGTCCAACGGAGTTGAATTGGCCATTTTGTGAAACAATTTAAGATGATTCGAATTTTCCCATCATTGGATAAAAAAGAAAAATAGAAAAAAAAAAAGTACAGCTTTTCATACGAATGATTGTACAAATACAAAATGAAAAGCTACTGCAATTTATTACAGAGGTGATAACAGTTTATTCATCAGATGTATGTTTAGTAACAGGTTTTTCTCTTCAGCTATGATTTAGAAACTACTCAACACCTATACACAATTTGATGTTAAAATGGACGCGTGTGCCAATCATCAGCTTAGTTTAGCTCTGGGTCTATACTGTCCTAACACGCACACAGATACACAGACACATGGACACACACACACACACACACACACACACACACACACATATATATATTTACTCCCTCATTCATTCACTCACTCACTCACACTCAAATATATATATATATATATATATATATATATATATATATATATATATATATATATATATATATATATATATAGTTGGGGTAGGCTTTCTGACTATACCCTTTTACTATATATATACTTCTAAACCACGACAGTATAAAAACCTCACAGCTTTACAGTTAGTAATTACACAATACAAACTTTTGCCTAGAGAAAAAAAAAGAAAAGAGCAAATTATCTGCACCTTCTGACAAAAATCAGATAGTACTGTAGAAATGACCAACAGAAAAAATACTGCAAGAGTTGCCTAAGTTAAATATACTAAATTGCTCAATACAAAAAGTAGAGCTAATAAATAATAATAAAGTAAGCCTAATGAATCAGAGAATATCTACCTAGGTTTCTCCTAACAGATCATCAGGATAATTCTTACTATCAGGCATGAATTGGAGAATTGCAATGGAGACTACGAGACTGTGTCTAAAAGAAAACAACATAACAGACGATCTGATTGCGTTCGTACAGCAGAATTCCTAAAAAATCTGCAGAAAAAAGTGTTGGAAGACCCTCAGATACCTACGTGGAGTTGCTAAACACTGCAGTCAAGCCCTTGATAACAAGGGTAGCCAATGGTAGGCCATATGTATGGCAGCAGGATTCGGCCCCCGGCCACATATCTGGGAGAAGTCAAAAATAGTTGTCGGCGAATTTTTACAACTACAATGTTTGGCCTCCGAACTCCCCGGATATTAACCCCATGGATTATTATGTATGTGGCGCTGTTTAGAAAGACACAAATCGCCGTGCCAGTACTACAAAAGTCCAGTTAATCTATTAACAGAATTAAGATAGTGTTTGAGACGCTTCCCAGGGAAACTGTAACATCAGCTTACTCCAGGTTCCGGAGCAGGATTGAGGCTGTGGTCGACGCTAATGACGGTTATTGTGGGTGAAACTTGTTGACAGTAGTGTAATGTACGTGCCTGTTGAATTTCTTTACAATCTATTAAATTTTGTTACCAAGCACTTTTTCTTTTTCCTTATGAAACTAACAAATCTCCCACGAACACCCTGTATATATATATATATATATATATATATATATATATATATATATATACAAACACACATACTCACATTTATATTGATGATATGGTGTGCTATATTCATAAGTAAATAGTGCTCAATGTCTTGATAGATAGAGCATATGCATCTAAGTTAGAGTAGGGTGACACTTAACTTTGAATTTTTAATTCAAATTTTGATTAATAAATTTGTAGACCATTTTACATAACTCGGTAGCAATATCTTATCTACGGAAAAATACGCATGAAGTAAATATTTACCCAACCCGTTCACCACGGGTAGGGTGTGACTCAAGTCTGCAATTATGGGACATCCAGCGAGGATAGAACTTGCTATTCAGTCGTATCAGATCTGCAAGACCAGCTTGCTAACCATTAGGCCACGATGGGGCGTCTTTATTTACTCAACCTGTTCGCCAAAGGTAGCATGTGACACAAGGTTTTAAGTATGTTGTCTCCAGGAAGGATCGAACTCATGATCAGAAATAATGGAACTGCGAGACTAGCTTGCAAACCATTACATCACGATAGGACGCCCTACGCATAGGAAAGGTATGGCTACTACCGACAGGTTATCGGCCGTAAGGAAATCCGATCTTTGATAAAGTAAAACGGGAATTCTCCCATGCAGTAGCAGTGACAGTACTACTGTATGGTTGTACCACTTTAACGAAGCACACGTAGAAAAATCTAGATGGGAACTACACAAGGAGGCTGTATGCTGTTTTTAACAAATCTTGGAAGCAGGACCTCATAAAACAGAAGCTGATCAGCCACTTGCATCTCATCTCATAAATCATCCAAATAAGACATGCTAAGCACAGTTGGAGAAGTAAGAACGAACTTGTAAATGACGTTCTTTTATGGAATACTACACATAGACACACCAGTGATGGCTGACGAAAAAAAAAAAACTTACATTCATTAGATCTGTTCGGACACTGGGTTCCGTCTAGAAGATCTGCCAAAAGCAATGACCGATATGGACGGAAGTTAATAACATCGGTTTCCGCTTAGTTTCAGTAACGAAAACAACCTATCTCCCACACCTAAGCGACATAAGATGCTGTGCTTTGGGGGGGGGGGCAGAAGAACTGCACGCCTCTCGGGATTTGCGTTACCACTCAGCTAACCGCCATAAAAGCGGATAGTCATCCATACCGAATTACTTAGAGTGACGCCGTCCTACGAGGTAGAACGAGAGAGAGAGAGAGAGAGAGAGAGAGAGAGAGAGAGAGAGAGAGAGAGAGAGAGTCAATGAAATCTGTGCTATCATCACGACTTGATGATGTAGTTGCTCAGATATTTGCATCACAGATGATAGCGGCCGTTTGAAAAATGAAATGATATCCATTTTTCTAAGGCAGCCCGTACAACTGTTGGTGTGTCGTAACTCAGCAGAAATTGATCGGCAATGCAGACGATCAGCTGTTGCAGGCGACAGTTTAAACGTGGCGCCACATTCTCACGAACTTTTTTCTCTAAAAAAGAAAAGGCAACAAGCGAAACAAAATAAACCGATAATGGTGGGAGACAGAACTGAAGGCCGGTGTACTTGATGTCCCATATCAAGTGAGCGGTTTGTCGAGAATCATTACCTACCAAAGATTACGTTCAGAGAAAAGAAGCTTTTTTTTAGTTATAAGTTAAAAAAGAAATCTATCTATCTATCTATCTATCTATCCCAGACTCTTCATATCTATCTATCTATCTATCTATCTATCTATCTCAGCCCTTTAAAATCTCTCTCCCCCTTCTCTCTCTCTATCTATCTATCCCAGAATCTATCTATCTATCTATCTATCTATCTATCTCAGCCTCTTCAAATCTCTCTCTATCTCTCTCTTCCTCTCCCTCTCTATATATCTATCTATCTTAGTCTTAGTCTATCTCAGACTCTCCACATCTATCTATCTATCTATCTATCTATCTATCTATCTATCTCATTCAACTAGGGATTAAATAATAGCACTAATGTTCTTCAATAATGTTGGCTTTAACATTTATAATACATGTGCTGGGGCACTGTCTCAATGAATGTATGTTATGTATGAGAACGATGCTCCGGCTCAGTATTACAGTCGTCGAAACTGCCCGTTCCAACCACCCATTCTTATATTGTCTGTTGATTTACAGGAAGGCTGAAAAAGAGCTGGTTTCGTTCCTTTTACCAACTCGGCTGAAATAAGATTAAATAACCAAAAGCTGTCAACGGATCAACAACACAATTGAACACAACGCTTTTTGATGCTTATGTACAAAATATATACATTTATTTTACAAAGGAGCGAGGTGATTTCTTGTCAGTTGATTGGCGATCTACAGCTAGTTTTTGGCTAAGTTATCAATTTTGTACCGAGTGGCAAGGCATCAGAGTGTATCGGTAAAGTTGTATCAAGGGCCCCGGGCTATGGCGAGCTCCCTGGTTTTGGAGTGTCTGACTCCGCTTCTCTCTTCTCTGTCTTCTGTCTCTCTTTCTATCGCTCTCCTTTGGTCAGACGGTCTGTTATTTATGGGATCCAGACCTCCCCACCCCTAACATATGTCTCTGATTGGCCAGCCACTCGATACTATTGCCTACGTGTCTAAATGGCCTTGTGCCAGCCTAGATTGTATCTTTCCATTTGGGTTTTTCCAACTCCAACGAGTCAAGGCCAACCATTGTTTTATTTATCTAAGTTTTTGAAATTGTTGACGAACTTTTCAAAAACTGGAATCTTATTTATTAAATTATCATTTTATTTTGGCAAAATTGAAAATTTCGATGATATATGTCAAAATATGTCAAATTCCATAATTTAAGGAATTTATGCCCACGTGATGATTCTTTGCTTAGCTAAATCTATATTTTTAATATAAACAATTATTATTATTATTATTATTATTATTATTATTATTATTATTATTATTTTTACTTTTAATTTTAACAAACCACCATAATTAATAATTAGGGTAGTTTTAATCAATTAGTAAATAATTAAAAGATCGCCAATCAACCCATAACACTTAAATAGTGTTACACATTAAATAACCCATGAAGTTTGATATGCCATTTAACAAAAAACAAAAACAAAAACAAAAGCAAAACAAAAGACAAAAACCCCCAAATCAAACAGAAAAAAACATCAATCTATCTATCTATCTATCTATTCATATTCATGGTTTGATCTCGACGATAATTTCCTATGACGGGAATCGTTACACTCGAGCGCCTACGCATTACATGAGGGTATTTTGGTCAGCGTATGAATCTTTCAGTCGGCATTCATATATATATATATATATATATATATATATATATATATATATATATATATATATAGATAGATAGATAGATACATTTGAACATGTATGCCCACCTAAATTCATGAATTATTAACTAATTAACTTTCGAAATTAGGTATGACTTCAATTAAGCATATATCCTCCAAAAATTGTCGGCTTAAAGCCATATAATAAATAAACACATTTGTTTGTTTACTTAACCTCATACTGTTGTGTAGCAAGTCAATAAAAAGTGGAATATAAATAAGTTTCAAAACAAACGTAGAATGTAGAAATGGCAAGCTAGTGTAACGGTTAGAGACTTCGTCTGTCAAGCACATATCCTCCAAAAATTGTCGGCTTAAAGCCATATAATAAATAAATACATTTGTTTACTTAACCTCATATATATATATAATATATATATATATATATATATATATATATATATATATATCACAACAGACCCTACTAAACAAAAAATTGGAAATCCTATCGAAATGCCGACATGAAAATAAACACCTGCTATCATACTTCGATCCATATACATAACTCACACACACCTCTTCTACCCAATTATTCTATATATATATATATATATATATATATATATATATTATATATATATATTAAATGTCTTTTTTTAAATTGGGCATTATCATGAAGCATTAAAAATGAATAAATGAATGAACTCGATATTATGGAGTATTGGATTCACTTATTTTTTAATTATTTTTTGTCATAAATTTTCAGGTTCGTTAGATACCCTTTATCAAATGCATGTTATTACTGTTTAACGGCTTCCTTATCTCTGTTGTTATCGACAGTGGCAGCGTCTGTGAAATATTTATAATAACGGAGAATTCCGATGTCTGCGTTTAATCCCTTCACGTGCGTTTGTAATTTTAGAATCCATTTAGTTTCTGATTGTTTTCTAGATTGCGTTGTTGGAAATGCGTGTTCTAATAAAATGCATTTGAGGTGTGTAAGGTTGTGTGATAAGGTGTTAAAATGAAGTGCTATTGTACTATGCAGGGATTTGAGATTTATAGTGGATTTGTGGTTATTTAGTCTTAGTCTAAAGGGTGTTGATGTTTCTCCCACATATCCACTATTTCTGCATTGTAGGCAGTATATATAGTATATGATGTTAGCGCTATCGCATGTTAGGTGTGGTGGATGGATTGTTGTGTTTGTGTAGGGTATTTTTATTTCGGTTTCCGTATGTATGTTGCTGCAAACTTGGCATCTAGGCTTGTTGCATCGTTTATTACCTTTCCGTACGGTGTTATGTAAATTTTTCCTGGATGCAGTGAAGATGTTACGTAGGTTGGGTGGTTGTTTTTTTGCGTTGATGGGCGGGGTTTTGAAGATGGACTTTGTTGTGGGGTCGGTTTGTAGGGTTTTATATTGTTCAGTGAGTAGCTTAGTCAGTTTGTGCATATGTCGACCGTGGTGAAATACCATAGGGATTAGATCATTCGTTTGGCGTGTTTTGTATACGAGTAGTTCTTGTCTATTAAGAGATGATGCTTTGTCGAATGCTTTTTTTATTAATTTTATGGGGTAGTCACTATTTAGGAATTTTCTTGTTAGGTTGGCTGTGTGTTGTATATATTCTTGTTGGTCTTCACATATGCGTCTTAGTCTTATGCATGCACTATATATTATCGATTTTTTTTAGTTTATGGGGGTGGTTGCTGTTATAGTTTAGAGATGTGTGGTTATCAGTGGGTTTGGTGTAAAGAGTGGTGTTTATGGTATTATTTCTTAATTTTGTGGTAATGTCTAGGAAAGGGATCGAGCTGGTGGAGTATTCTATCGAGAATTTGATAGATTGGTGGTAGCTGTTAAAGTGTGTGTGGAAATCTAGGAGGCTGTTGAGGCTATGTGTCCATATAAGAAATATATCGTCTAAATATCTATAGTAATAGGTTGGGGTTAGAGGGTAGTTTTTGAGTAATTTTGTTTCTAGTGTGTGCATGAAAATATCTGCATAGCTAGGTGCCATCTTCGTACCCATCGCCGTACCGCTGATTTGTATATATTTTTTTTTTTGTTGAATTGGAAATTATTGTGTGTAAGAATGAAGCTGATAATGTGGCATATGTCGTTGATTTTGTCTGTGGGGAATTTGTTTTGTGTGAGGAATTCCCTGCATGCCTGAATCCCTTCTTTATGTGGTATGTTGGTATATAGGGATACAACATCCATTGTTGCCAGGATGGTTCCCTCGGGGAGTGTACCAACCTTTTTTATTTCATTTAGGAAGTGCGTGGTGTCTTTGATGTGTGTGGGGATTGTGTGTCGTAGGGGATTGAGGATGTTGTCTATGTATCCTGATAAGGATTCAGTTAGGGTCCCGTTAGCTGCTATTATGGGTCTTCCTGGGGGGTGGTGATATTAGGGTTTTGCGGTATTAGGGCCTTTGTCCTAGTTTGCGTGGGTGGGCTAAGATTTTTTATAAAGTTTATCAATTCTTGTTTGTATTCGTTAGTGGGGTCTGTTAGGAGTGGTTTGTATTGGTGTTTATTGTCTAACTGTGCTTCTGCTTCCTCTATATATTTTTTGTGTCCATAATAGTGGTACTGCCTCCCTTATCGGCTGGAATGATAGTTATGTTTTTGTTGTTTTTTATTGTGGTTATTGCTATTCTTTCGTTTTTGGATAGGTTTTTTTGGTATCAATATGTCCATTGTTTTGGAGAAAGTTGTCTAAGTGTTGTCTTGCTTGTGTGATATATTGGTCAATGTGTTGATTCCTACCTTTTGGTGGTGTCCACGTGATGTTTCCTTTGTTGGGGTTGTTTGTCTTGTACGGTTTTTTGGTTCCGTTTTCTGTAGGTTTGGTTGTATTTTTGTTTGCGAAATATTCTTCTAGTCTTATTCTGCGTAGGTATCTTTCCATATCGTAGCAGATGTCTATGGGATTTAGTGTGTTGGTCGGGCAGTATGAGAGGCCTCTTTGTAGAATGGCGGTTTCGTGTTTGTTGAGGGTATGACTTGATAAGTTCATGATAGTGTTGTCCGTGTTGTGGTTGGCTTCCGTTTTTTGTGTCCGGTTGGGATTTTGTATTCCTTTGTGGCTGTATATTTGGGGTATGTGTTTTAGGATGTGGTCTTCTTCAATTAATTTGTTCAATTTTTTTTTTTTTGTGGAAGATTTTTTTGAAGTGTGAAATATATTTATATATATATATATATATAATAGTAATATAATTAGTAAACACTACAACAGATCCGCCAAACTGTAAGTATCTTTCCCTCTACCTATATACATTGTACAATAATATCATACAAATATAACGTCCACACTACATCACCAACGCAATAAACAACACAGTCATTTTAACAGCGACACAAGGTTCACTATCATAGAAATATTTTTAAAAAAAACTCATACACATACGCACAAACAAAAATACGCACACGTACAAGCAAAAAAAAAAAAACAAAAAAAAAATTCCACATCACGCAAACACGAGAATACAGTTAAAAAAAAAACGCACACATTTGACCATTTACATTTCTGTCATTTTCAAAGGAACCGTTTCGTTTACCTGATGAATGCTTTCAGCAAGAAACAAATGGTTGTAATATCGTTCCGAAATAAATAAATAAAAGTAAAAACTTTTATTTGTTACTTCATTGAACTATATATATATATATATATATATATATGCATTAAATTTTTACTTGAAGGCACTTACAACGCATGTATCGCATAAAATTCGATACTTTTTCTTATAGAAAATGAACTTGACAAGTGTAATCCCGGCAAAGGATGGCTCGGTGTGTAGAATACCGTACAGACTGTTTCGACTTTATTAAGTCTCATCAGCGGTACATACTAACGATTTCCCTCCGACAGAAATCGAAACCGGGACTTCAGCAGACACAGTGAAACACTAGTGAAACACTTTTATCGCCTCGGCCACAGTACACAGCTGACCATCCTAGCGAAATTAAGCTTGTCAAATGATACTACACGCCTCTACCATAATAGGTAAGGGGGTGTTATTGAGAGAATAATAACAACAAACAGACCGTATGCCCTGCGGCATACCCCCTTACCTGTTATGGTAGAGGCGTGTAGTATCATTTGACAAGCTTAATTTCGCTAGGATGGTCAGCTGTGTACTGTGGCCGAGGCGATAAAAGTGTTTCCCTAGTGTTTCACTGTGTCTGCTGAAGTCCCGGTTTCGATTTCTGTCGGAGGGAAATCGTTAGTATGTACCGCTGATGAGACTTAATAAAGTCGAAACAGTCTGTACGGTATTCTACACACCGAGCCACCATTTTCCGGGATTACACTTGTCAAGTTCATTTTCTATAAGAAAAAGTATCGAATTTTATGCGATACATGCGTTGTAAGTGCCTTCAAGTAAAAATTTAATATATACTTTATCCATCAACGTTTCTAAATAAACAAAATTATATATATATATATATATATATATAGATATATATATAGATATAGATATATAGATAGATATAGATATATAGATAGATATAGATATAGATATATAGATAGTTTTTACTAGCCGGCCAACATTGGTTTGTAAGATGGTAGACAAGTAACCATATATATATATATATATATATATATATATACCAACCCCTCCGCACGGGTAGGATGTGACACAAGGTCAATTTCTTAAGCGGAGTTCACCAGGTTTGAATTCAGAGTTCAGTCGGTAGATCATCTGCCTAGGAAACGCAAGGTTCCGGGTTCGATGTCAGCCCTCGCCAACGCAGCCCATGAGTATAACACCTTGGATCTGTGCAGTAAAGTGGGGAGTCGAAGGTAGGTGTTGCGCTCCACTTCAGACCTAAAAACAATCTCCTCAGTCTAGCGCTATTGAAAAGGGGATAGTGTCCCTCACTCTACGGCTGATACCAATATTATGTCACTCTTCCGACTTTGTGTGAGTATTAATTTTTGTATGTGTATAGTATACGTAAATGTTTTATTATCCCTTTTTAATGTCACTTCTGAAATTTCTTAGAAGATAAAACGTATTTACCGTCGTGAAATTTTGGGGCTGATACATTTGTCCGGCTAATATCAACAATAGGCCACCCTGTTGATTTTCCAACTAAGAATACTGGTAGAACAACATTTCCGCTTAAACGGTCACGATTTTAACAGCGATACAAGGTTCACTATCATAGAAAGATTTAAAAAAAAAAAAAACACACACATTAATCGATATTACAGCGATCATAGAAACATACGAAGATAGATGGATAAAAAGTTTACAAACACTATCACCAAATAGATTTAACATAGAACTGAATGGCGCTGCTTTGAAATAGGATGGGCAGATTTGGGATGACACATAAACACTTGAATAAACAAATAAACAAACTAAGCAATCCCGGGTAATTTAAAACAACTCCTCGCATGCTTAACATATGCATCCTAAATGAAAAGTTCACTTGTCAGATGTTCTGACAACAGATATATATATATATAAAGGTCAGTTGGTGATACCTGAAAATAATTTTCATTCAACAAATGGATATCCTACGTTACGTGCTTTTTTCGCCGTTTCTCAAAGCGTATCAACTCTTTTAAAACTCCTTAAAACTTATGAAAAATCCCCCAAATAAATTTACTATTTGTCTTATTACTTTTATTCATCTTATATATATATATATATATATATATATATATATATATATATATATATATATATATATATATGGGAGAAATGTGAGGAGGTTAATCCGCATATATATATATATATATATATATATATATAAAGTGTGTCAAAAAAGTATCGAGATCTTTTTGTACTTTTTGACACACCTTGTATTCTGAAAAATTAACGTTCCATTCATTGTTCATCTCTATCTAGGTAAATACAGCTTCAAACACGGCTCTTTTATGACACATCTTGTATTCTGAAGAAAAAAATTAACGTTCCATTCATTTTTCATCTCTATCTTGGTAAATACAGCTTCAATCTCGATACTTTTATGACACACCTTATATATATAAAGGTTTTTGCAAAAAAAAATGATATCCTTTGAGATCTACAGAGTGTTTCAGAAAAATTGATATCACTTCGTAATCTAATAACTTGGGCAATTCTCCTTGAAATGATCTCAAATTTTAACACCAGGTGTAGAAACAACTCGAAATTGTATACTTAATGTTTAAACACCTTATATTTTCTTGTTAATGGCATTTCTATACCTGAAAAATTAACGTTGTTTCTATACATGCCGTTCAAATTTGAGATCATTTGAATGAGAATTGGCCAAGGTATTAGATTATGATGACCCCCCCCTTATATATATATATTATATATATATATATATATATATATATATATATATGTGTGTGTGTTGTGTGTGGAGAAAATTTTGAAGAAAACAAACACAGGATGTCATGAACAATGTCGATACTTAAGTATTTCGGTTTTTTTAAATTAAAATCTTCTTCAGGACATTGAATATTTGTATGAGTAAAAAAGTGTATGTTGAACATCTTTCATCTTTTAAAACCGAAATACTTAAGTATCGACATAAAGAGTTTCCATTGTTCATGACATCCTGTGTTTGTTTTCTTTAACATTTTCTCCACATACTGTCGGATTAATTTCCTCATCGTACTTCCATTTCTATATATATATATATATATATATATATATATATATATATATATATATATATATATATATATATACCAAGCGTGTTGGTAGATCCTTGCGGAGAGAAAATATATATAATTAAAAAAAAAAAAAAATCAGTTAATATAGAAATTAAATATTTTTTAATTAAACAATAAACTTATAGCGTTCTGTGTTTTTATTGGTCAGTATGATTTGATAATTTAAATGATTAATGTGGTTAGTAGTATTTATTGGTCTTGCTCCTTTTCTTCTTCAGTCAGATTTTAGCCCTGAAGAGCTTTATGCGAAACTAATAGTAGGTTCGTCTGACTCAGTAGATTATCTTTACTAGCAAATATATGCACCCTCCGGGTGCAAGTATTTAAGTTTTAATGTAATAAAATATTGTATTAAATTAGAAAGGCTAATGAAACTAAATAAGAATGCAGATAAAAAGATTTGAAACAGAGGGAGTATAATAAAAAATTTGAAACAGAGGAAGTATAATAAAAAATGGAACAACTGAAACTTACTCTTCCATCACTCTCGTCTTTCATTGTTATTTTTTCTAATTTAAGTATTTAGTTATAAGAGGAAGTAAAGAATAAAATGACAGTTATTTTATCTTGTTAATGGATTTCATTTAAGATTCATTGAAGAGATAATTGCTTATATTCATTAAAATAAAACCAAACAGTTAGAAATCAATAATACTAAACACATATTTATTAAATTCGATTTTTTAATATTAATATGCAAATTAGCCTTCCCGTTCACACTGTAAACCGCTATTTTGTTGTATATATAAATATAATTGCATGTTATCAGTACGTAGACATAGTTAACAGTATTAATAATGTAAGACAATTTTATTAATAATTGAGATTTAGATAAAAATAAAATCATGGAGAATGTGATGTAAATAACTAAGGGAATTGTGACTTGAGTAGGAATATAGTTTCGGTTACAGACAGAAAAACACACAATCTCCATTATAATAAGATATATATATATATATATATATATATATATATGTATGTGTGTGTGTGTGTGTGTTTGGGCAGCATTCTTTCATTTATACATGTAGAATTAAAACAAAAGACACATTTCCTATTTAACAATTTTAATTTTGATCTTTTCGAGTTTTCTGACCAACTTTTTAATATTTGGGTGGAATTCATGGATAAGTCCACCAAAGTTCAAGTCCCGAGTACTTTCGGCACTTCGAAGTGCCATCATCAGGGGGTATGTGTTTCAGTTTTTTTTTTTTTTTTGGGGGGGGGCAGAAAACTCGAAAAGATCAAAAATAAAATTGTTAAAGAGGAGATGTGTCTTTTGTTTAATTCTACACACACACACACACACACACACACACACACACATACACACACACACACACACACACACACACACACATATATATATATATATATATATATATACATACATACATACATATATATATATATATATATATATATATATATATATATATATACAATCGTTTTATTGTAGCCAAACAGTAGCACTGATACGGCTACAAGTTGAAAGAATTCTCACTATCTTATCAGAGAGATTAGATTTCCAAAAGATTGATAATCTCTCTATAACAATCCATGCTTTTCCTATGCGTATATAGACATTGCTTTCTGTGTATGATATATATATATATATATATATATATATATATATATATAGATAAATAGATAGATAGATAGATAGATATAGATATATTATATATATATTATTATACTAAAGCTGAGATTATCAACGTTCATTTCCTAAAGGCTTTTTTTCTATTTATGTTAAGGGCACAATATTTATACTCAGATATTCCTTGGTTTTACGGCTACTTATTGTTTGAAAAAATTCAGTTTAATGTGTTTTAATTAGTCGTAATTAGCAATTAAGTCAACAACTGATCCGTCCCTCTCTATCATTCTACATTACTCTCACCCTCTCTATGTACGAGTAAGAATGGGAGAGAGTAAGTGACGGAGAGTGATTGTGTTAGACATTTAACTATATTGAAATTAATTTTAATATAGGGATGAACTGATAAAGACATAGCTACCCTTGGGCTGGCAGTGGACTCGGCTTTCCGAAAACCCGTCTCTCCAGTCAGCATAAAAAGGAGTTTTGTTTTTTTTTATTTTTGCTTGGGCGTCGGGGTAGGAGGAAGCAGTTTATAGCTAGGTACCATTGTATCGGGAAATATGTCTTGTTCAGACTAACATTTTTTTCGGTAAAAGACTTCGTAAGTCGTTACTGCTATTGAGTGAAACATTATTTATTTCTATTTAAATTTAAATTCAGTCAAACGTTTCCTTTTTAAAAATCTTACGAAATGATTTTAATGTTTTTTTTTTTTTTTTTTGTTTTGTTTTAACTCTCTGGTCGTATTTTTAACCAGCCCTCGCCAACTCAGTGTATGAGTAGAACGGGGATCTGTGTAGTAAAGTAGACGGTAGGTGTCGCGCTTCTTGGTATAGCGTAAGTGGAAAGAGGATATACTCTCTCACTGTATGACTGATACCGGCTCTAGGGCTCCGCTGAAGACTTTACTTATCTATTTTTTTTTTTAAATTAATTCCTTTTGCAAACTCTTTTTTCCCTAATTCCCGGGACTGACAATATGTTGTCTCCTTTTCCTTTTAATAAGGCATTAAAATTAATTAAATCTCTTTTCGTCGGTGCATATCATATAAATGCGTCTTAGCCTCCTGCCCTAATATATATATATATATATATATATATATATATATATATATATACTAGACAAAATGATTGGCATTAGGAAAAAGAGTAGGATCTGCCAAAATATCGTCTGCTTTTTAAAAACGAATTAAAATTCATTAAACCGATTATTTAAGGTCAAATTTTTGACTAAGTCGAAAAAGTAATATAATGAGCATCAGCAAAAAAGCAAAATAATATTACACATGTAATTTATTTTTGATACATTTAAAACAATGTTTTCGGTCAATTTCGATCATCTTGATCTGCCAAGACGCTGCTTAAAATCCGTTTTTACAAAATAAATTGTAACTTTTGCGATTGAAAAAAATTCACACAGGATTGTCCAATTAGACACATAACCTAGTAGATAAAGGAGTTAGGTTAAGACAGTTCTAAATGACAGTTATCTCTAGACTGCAGATTCAGGGGCAGCAGTAACATAGAATAATAATTAACATAGCTTAACACCTGTACCCCTGCTATGGTTAGTGGAATGAGAACAGGATACCTCCGTGGGCTGAATAAAGGGTTAGGTTCAAAGTTCCGTGATGGCTCCCTATTACAAGAAGGTTCCTGTGTCCGACAAGAAATACCTGATGAAGGCCGAAGGGGATATCGACCGAAGGGGACATCGGCCGAAACGCTGTACAGATAACAATGAAGACGAGGACAATAGTCTGAATAATACAAATAATGGTAATCTTTGCAGAGTTCCGTCCTGGCATCCTGCCTCAAAAACTGCTAGCAGCAACGATTGAAGTCCGTAGTCGAAGCGGTATCACTTGAAAAAAAACAAAAAAAAAACAACTAAGGGCGTTTTTCCTGAAAACCCCAACTCCCTCTAGTTAAAATTAAGTTTTATTACAAAATTTGTGGTTCTGTTTTTCCTGTGTCACCCAAATTATTTATTTATTTTCCATTAAACTAACCCTAAACCCCAACCCCAACCCTAGCCCTAAACTCTATTTTTTTACACCGCTTCGGCTACGGTCTTCAATCGTAGCTGGTGTTTCTTTTCAGCATTCACTGGCTAGCAGTTTTTGAGGCAGGGTTCCAGGACAGAACCCAAATAATACTCCAAAAAATATTTTTAGTTTTTAATTTTATTTTTCGATTTTCGGTACTTATTTACTACTAGAGCAGATTCTTAAAAAAAAAACGGTACTCTTCGCGGAGAACCGTCCCGCCTCCTGCCTCAAAAAACGCTAGCCGGTGGCTGCTGAAAAAACAACACTAGCTACGATTGAAGTCCGTAGACGAAGCGGTGTCACTTGCAAAAAAAAAAAAAAAAAAACAAAAAAAACAACCAACTTAGGGCATTTTTCCCGAAAACCCAACCCCAACCTTAAACTCTAACCCCACTGGTTAAAATTAACAGTTTTATTACAAAATGTCTGGGTTCTGTTTTTTCTGGGTTAGAACCCGAGTTTTTTTTTTTATTCAAGTAACACCGCTTCGGCTACGGACTTCAATCGTAGCTGGTGTTTTTCTTTTCTTTTTTCTTTTACAACAGCCACCGGCAAGCATTTTTTGAGGCAGGGGACCGGGATGGTTCTCCGCGAAGAGTACAAAAAAAACCCCAAAAAACTTTTTTCTTCTATTCACACCTTTTGTCTTTTTATCTATGCAGAAAATAGTATCAATCACATATATACACACCCATATACCGCAAACTTGAAAAAATCAGAAAGTTTTAAAATAAAATAAAAATTAATTCATTGCTAAATCAACACTGAAAATTTAATTATAATCGAATATTTCCCTGAGTTTTGGTACATTGTTTTCAAACATGGGGGTCAGAGTTGTATTAAAAAAAACGAATTGACCTAGTTAAAATTGAAATAGACATTAGTTTATTGCGGGCGGATTTTGCTCTTCAGTCGCCTATAGAGAGGGAAGAGGGTTAACCGAAAGGGATGTTGAAGGGGACGACGACTTGCTGCTGCTTTTACACTCCCCTTCACTGCCAGTGAAGGGCAGTGAGATGCCCTATAGAGAGTAAAAAAGGGGAGAATGTATAATGTAAAGACAGAGAACGGTCAAGATTTGACTTAATTGCAAATTACTACTAATTAAACCAATTAAAGTGGATTTTTTTCAAACATTAAGTAGTCCTAAAACTAAGGAATAATTAAAGACAAATTTCGTGTGATCAAGGTCACCAACAAAAAAGCCTTAAAACATTGAAAGCTGAAAATCTCAGCTTTAGTATAATAATATAATAATAATAATAATAATAATAATAATAATAATAATATATATATATATAATATATATATATAATATATATATATATATATATATATATATATATATATCAAGCAGAGGCGAATATTTGTTTGTGCACGTATTAGTAGACAATATTAACAGCTTATCGGTAAAGCACTCACGTGCCAAGTGTTTATAAACAAATGTCCGCACACAGACATTCAACAACCATGCCATACGACATACATCGAATCGTTCACTTTTGATCAATAAGCGGCAAAACAGTCGGTTGTCGGAGAGGATCGATGTGGAAACTATGAACACTAAAAAAAAAAAAAAAAGGATCTTTACTTTTAAAATGTTCTAAACTTGTTCGATACATGTATATTGGTTGACTGGCTGGTTGGTTGTTTTTTTACGGTGTGTCAACTCTTCTTGGGTTATTTTATGCCGAAGATGTTTTGTTTTATTCATTCTTGATGCGAATTCAAATTTTATTTTTTTAATGCTCAATTTAAATAAAAAAATCATTTTTCCTATTTAACCCATAGATATGACTCTAATAGGTACTACCACTCTTGGTAGCAATGAAGGGGTACTTCACATTTCTCAGAGCTCCAAAATTGGATCTTAACCAGTATATGCAGTGCATGTATAGTTGTGTATATGTGTCAAAAGAGATTAATTTATTGCGATAGTCCTCATGGCGTACTGGCTAACGTACTGGACTGCGACAGCGTCGTAAGCGAGTTCGAACTCCAATTGTGCTATTAGTTTCATTTTGGGACTGATACTTTTAGGAGAGGATTATGGTCAAGTCACACTGAAAGCACCGGTTCCTGCTAGATCACCGAAATTAAGCAGTGATGCGTCGGTTCGATACTTAATTGGGTGACCACTTAAGTAACAGAAGATACTGTAAGCAACCCGGGTCCTTTGTTTATAAAAAATGACCTGACTCGGCATTAAATGACCCGAAAACAAAAC
>CM042142.1:90007250-90012250 GCA_023376005.1 Doryteuthis pealeii | reverse complement strand
CGTAAGATGGACGAAGATGGACTTAGGTGGAATGATAGATGGATAAATAGATGGATAGATGGATAGATTGATTGATTGATGAGGGAATTTCATTGTTATGTGGATATATATATATATATATATATATATATATATATATATATAGCTGGATAGATACGCGAATACACACGTATGTATATATACATATAGACACACACACACATAGATAGATAGATAGATAGATATATACATTTATTGTTATGTGTTCTTAGATAAATTTTTGTGTTATGCGTCCTTTGCGCTCAAACGTGCGTAGACGCATAAACGTAAGGTTGTAATCATATGTATTTTTTGTCTAAAAAGCAGCGTGCAATATGGGTGGGTTCGTATATTTATTAAGGTAACGGTGTGGTTTTTCTTAAGGAATAGTTTGATCTTTGAATGAACTATTATTCTTCGTAACTATCTTGTAAGATTTTTAATTGTTTATTTTTTATGGGATTTTTATAAACAAAGTTCGGAAATATTTATTTCCGTTTAACCCGAGTTGTCCTAAACTGGTTAATGGGTAGTCCCTAATTTCGAGTTGTCCTAAACTGGTCAATGGGTAGACCCTAATTTCGTGTCAATAAAGATGCTGGGCCGTGTGGGTAAATGGGGGAGGGGGCGTTTTATTTGATTATCATGATAGTGAGGAGTTATTAATTAAGAGTGATTATACCCTAATCAGATAGAAATAAACAGGTGTTGATAAATGGGTGTATGTGTTGGTGGAAATTTATTGAGAAAGATAGATAGGTGAATGGGTTGTGGGAGGCAGATAAATAGGTGCGTGTTGAGATATTCAGGTAGATAGGGACAGAGTGGGATGGTTGAATAGGTGGGGAAGGTGTGGGATATGTAGGTAGATGGGGGTGGGTTATTCTTCAGGGGTTTTGGATATAGTACTGGGGTGCATAGAAAAAGAAGGATCTTTACTTACGTTTCTTGTGCAGGTGTGTGAGGTTGGAGTTGGGTAGTGATAGATTATGTTGTTGTTGTTATGAAGATGCAGTATGTTATGTGTATAATAGTGCCGAGGTGGTAGTGCGTAGTGTGTGAGCAGTGGTGGGGGGTTAAGTGTATGGGTCGAGATTCGACAACAGGTGTTTGTTTTCATGTCTACACTTGGACAGTACTTCAGATTTTTTGTTTAGCAGGGTGCAATGTGGTATGTGGGTGATGATAGAAAGTTTTTCTTGGAGGCAAAGGAGGCATTTTTTTGTGGACTTATTGTATGTGGGTGCAATTTTTAGGATCTCCCAGCTTATCTTGGGGGAAATATTCATGTCTTTTAGGCTCCAGATATATGTGGATAGTGATGTACTGGTTGAGTAGTTAATATTAGTGAATGATAGTTTGTGTGTGTAAGATCTTTGCTTCAGGGTACCTTCTGTTGCTCCGATGTAATGCTTGGTGGTTGTGTTATACTTTACAGTTGCCCTGTATACTGCGTTCCTTTGTAGGCAGAGACCATTGAAGGGGCACGTGTTTTTGTCTCTGCAGTTGCATAGATTGGTGGGTGGTGGATTGCTGCTGTTTGTTTCTACCTTTTTATTGTGGCTTTTAATAATTTGTGAAATATTTTTGGTGCAGCTATAACTTATTTTTAAGTTGTTCTTATTAAAGATTTTTGCTAAGGGGTGGTTCGGTGGGAAGTTTTTACGTATGAGGTTGAGGAAGATTTTGCCTATATTTGAAGATATTGATTTGTTGAAAGGTGGGTTAAACCAGATAATGTTTCTGGATCTATGGTTTGATTTGAGTTTTGTGGGGTTGTATTCGGTGGGTTGTTTGTGGCCATTTATTTTAAGTGCATTATTGTATATTATATTGTTTTTTTTAACATGTTTATGTTGGAAGAATTTTTCTGATAACCTTCGGCTGATAGATTTAGGAATGTGTTTGATGATGGAGGGTGGGTGGTTAGAGGTGTTTATGTAGATGGGTGTGTTGTTGTCTTTCATGTAGGGCTCGAATGTACCTTCTTTTAGGTTTAGGGTAACATCCAGGAAGTTAACAGAATTTAGGTAAGTTTGTGTTGTTATTTTAAATCCAAGCATCTTGAGTGCGTTTGTTATTTTTCCGGAAGCTGTCGACTTTTGGTCCGTTGGGGTTCCTTATAAGAACGAGTCCGTCATCTCTATAGATGCCCATGTCCGATTTGTCGATGACGGATGATAGGGAGGAAAGAATTAGTGCGCCTATCAGTTCACAGACCTCTGCTCCGTCGAAACTTCCATAGTGACATCGAACAGGTGGTTATCTAGTTTTTTTATCCATGGTTCTCCGTTATGGAATAATAGTGATTTCTGCAGTGCTTAATTATTTTGATGTTTTCTTGTGGGATTTTGATGTGTTGTGATGCTAATTCCAGTGCTCTGTCTAGTGTGCGTTCTGTGATGGATGGGTAGAAACCCCAAGAAACAAAAAATCTGAAGTACTGTCCAAGTGTAGACATGAAAACAAACACCTGTTGTCGAATCTCGACCCATACACTTAACCCCCACCACTGCTCACACACTACGCACTACCACCTCGGCACTATTATACACATAACATACTGCATCTTCATAACAACAACAACATAATCTATCACTACCCAACTCCAACCTCACACACCTGCACAAGAAACGTAAGTAAAGATCCTTCTTTTTCTATGCACCCCAGTACTATATCCAAAACCCCTGAAGAATAACCCACCCCATCTACCTACATATCCCACACCTTCCCCACCTATTCAACCATCCCACTCTGTCCCTATCTACCTGAATATCTCAACACGCACCTATTTATCTGCCTCCCACAACCCATTCACCTATCTATCTTTCTCAATAAATTTCCACCAACACATACACCCATTTATCAACACCTGTTTATTTCTATCTGATTAGGGTATAATCACTCTTAATTAATAACTCCTCACTATCATGATAATCAAATAAAACGCCCCCTCCCCATTTACCCACACGGCCCAGCATCTTTATTGACACGAAATTAGGGTCTACCCATTGACCAGTTTAGGACAACTCGAAATTAGGGACTACCCATTAACCAGTTTAGGACAACTCGGGTTAAACGGAAATAAATATTTCCGAACTTTGTTTATAAAAATCCCATAAAAATAAACAATTAAAAATCTTACAAGATAGTTACGAAGAATAATAGTTCATTCAAAGATCAAACTATTCCTTAAGAAAAACCACACCGTTACCTTAATAAATATACGAACCACCCATATTGCACGCTGCTTTTTAGACAAAAAATACATATGATTACAACCTTACGTTTATGCGTCTACGCACGTTTGAGCGCAAAGGACGCATAACACAAAAATTTATCTAAGAACACATAACAATAAATGTATATATCTATCTATCTATCTATCTATGTGTGTGTGTGTGTCTATATGTATATATACATACGTGTGTATTCGCGTATCTATCCAGCTATATATATATATATATATATATATATATATATATATATCCACATAACAATGAAATTCCCTCATCAATCAATCAATCTATCCATCTATCCATCTATTTCCATCTATCATTCCACCTAAGTCCATCTTCGTCCATCTTACGTAACAGTTCTACCCCCTCTGGCCCACATCTTGTTCCCCGCTTCCTTCTTTCAACCAACCCCACCTTGGTCCTTGTACATATGCATTCGTGTATATATGCGTGCTCTTGTATGTTTATGCATGTGTGAGCGTGGGTGTATGCGTGGATGTGTGCGAGCGCATATGTGTGTATATGTGTGCATGTGTGTGTGTGTGTAGGAGTATATGTGTACGTATATATATATGTGTGTATGTGTGTATATGTATGTATGTGTTTATATGCGTATGTGTGTGTATATATGCATATGTATGTATATATATATATATATGTATGTGAGTGTGTGCATGTGCATGCGTGCTGACGTGTATGCATGCGACTGGATGTGTGTGCGCACACGCGTGTACGTGTGTATGCGTACGTGTGTGTATATGTGTGTACGAGCATGCATGGTCGTGTACATGCGCGCGTATGTGCATATGTGTGTGTGTGCATGCATGCATGTATGAGCGTGTGCATGCGCACGTATGTGCATAAATCTGTGTGCGTGCATGCATGTGTCTTTGGGCACATATGCGTATGTATGTTACTACGTATATGCGCGCGTGTATATATGTATGCATGTATATGTATGTGTGCCTGTACGTGAGCGTGTGAGTGTATGTGCACAAATTTGTATGAGTACGTATATGCGTGTCTGTCTGTGTGTACATGTGTGCGTATGTGCGTATATATGTACACGTGGAGCCCATAGTAGTATGCGTATGCGCTTCAGTATGTATATGTAAGGCTTACCCAGCAAATATAGTGACATGTGTGTGCATATAAATATGTATGAATATTATTTTGTATGCGTGTATATGTCGCGAGTATATGTAACCACGTGCAACCACGTCCGGTTGTCAACGCAACACCTCGTAATAGACAACACCGAAGTTCAAAACACCACCACCCACCCACCCATAATATACAACATTTAAACCTTAAAATTAATATTATTCAACCCCACTCCCCAACCATCACGACCCGTCCGTATACATCATACACGGCCCACGCATCAGATAGAAAGAAAACATCCACGCGCGCGCGCGCACACACACATACATGTATAGGCACGAGCGCTCGCACGTAAGCACTATTAAAATACTGCACACTAACAGATCAACGTATAATGTGTGTGACCAGCCACTACGCGTACACAACCTTTATACTGCCCATAAACACTCTCATACATTCAATTCACCTTCACATACATACACACATCATTTTATCCAATCATACGCATCCCATGTCTATTGAATTTTTTTGATTTTTTGAAATTTTTTCGATTTTTCTCACATTTGAAACATCTTCACCTGATGAATGCATCGCATGAAACCAATATGGTTGTGGAAAGTTCCTTTGTCACCCAATAAA
>CM042142.1:89947250-90002250 GCA_023376005.1 Doryteuthis pealeii | reverse complement strand
TGACTTTTCTTTGACAACTGAGTAAAAATGAAAGAAAACGAAAAGATAAACAAATACTTGGATCTTGCCAGAGAACTGACTGCAAAAATTGGATATGGGGGCGAAGGTAATACTAATTGTAATTGCTGGCCTTGGAACGGTCCCCAAAGGTGGAAATGGAAATCAGAGACCATGGACTCCCTTTACTTTCTCTCAACATCCATCCCTATCGACCAATGGCCTTGATAGTTCATCTAAACGGTATCCAATATCCGTAGAGAGGTAATAATTCTAAGTTTTTACTGGTCGATGAACACTGCTGTGTCCATATGTAGGGGTCCATAGTAAAATGTCACTTACGAGTTCGTCCTTACTTCTACAGCAATGTACAACATATGTTATTCGCCTTACCTTGATAATTTACACATATATAGGCTTACATATTTCTATAATTAAGCTCGCACCCCCGCATATATATATATATATATATATATATATATATATAAAATAAAGTTAATTCTAATGAGTTAGATATACCTCCTAATAGTTTCACTTAGTAGCTCATCAAGACAAGAATTTGACTCTACTTATTTACTACTTAGGTATCGAGCACTTTTTACATTTTAGCTTTAGACAATCCTAGCGGTTTATATATATATATATATATATATATATATATATATATATATATATATATACATATATACCCAAAGTCTCCCAGTCATCTTACCTCGGCTTGTCACTGCTACTTGACTTTGGGGAAGGAGAGAATGCGGTGCGTGTCGCACAAGCGCGCAACATGTAAAACAAAAAAACATGTGCAGATATTTCTACAAGTCACAGAGTGATGGGGGAATGGTGAGGTGTGCAGGTATGACGGGATGGAAGCATGCAGATGTGAATCTACATATGGAGTGATTCGTGACCTACTTAACGTCACCGCCTTGCTGATTGAACAGCAACGTGCCTCGTCGAGGTTGTGGGTGAATGAGCAGCCCCTTGGTTAACACTGTTCACCCAGCCATTTGGGAAGTGTCTAGAAAAGGCGACCTAAACAAATGCCGGTTCATCTATCAAGCTGGCCAGAAACCAACGCTTCGACGGTTGTCCACATTAGCTGGGCGAAAACTAGAAAATACTACAACACAAAACAAGGCTAAAAATAGCCACCTGGAATGTCTGGACACCTCCCGATCTTGAGATTGGGAAACCCCAAATTACGTACTGGCATCGTGACAGGGAAGTATCTTGATAAGGGGCAGACACCGATGCTCTTGCGGAAATCAGCTTCAACTATAAGGACCAATTGACAGAAGCGGTGGGCTGGATACACATCCTCATGGAAAGACAGGCCGATGATAGCTGTAAGATGTTTGAGGTAAGGTGACTCGATCCTTCCATTCTGAAGCGACACATGACGGACGCCATGGAAACATTTCCTACATTGAAGTCTGACCTGTGTGGCAGCGCCTGTATGTCGAGGATTTCATATGTGTGACAGGGTATATAAAAACAAGCTGTACCCGTGGGCCATCTGCGTGCCCACAACTGCTCACATCTGGACTACGTGTAGAAGTGGCTTTATTCTGTCAAGAAGCGGCAATCACCATATATATTTATATATATAAACCGCTAGGATTTTATATATATATATATATATATATATATATATATATTATATATATCTTCTTGGTCAAGTAATCGATTATTTTCAGTTAGTGCGATCCTCTTGGTCTTTTCTTTTTTTTCATTTTCTCTCCCGGTGAAGTTTGGTAGTATATTTTTACTATTTTTTACAAATTATTTGCGTTTTTTTTCTTTCCGGAAGGGTTTATTATTAGGATTAGTATATATATATATATATATATATATATATATATATTATAATCAGTCATCCACAGACACGTGTTTCGACGTTTACGTCTCATCAGCGGCTCGACTTTTTAAACAGCTATCTCTAGCCGGGAGCGAAATCTAACATAATTTTCGTCTGCCAAGTTCCTTACCCTTATGACCGTCTGCGACTGTCAGTCTGGGGTGAACAATTAATTGATACAAACTTACAGAATATATGTTTTTACAATCACCAGAGAACTTACTTTGTTGCCAGGCGTAAAGTAATAGCAAACTACGCTAGCAAAGCCTTACTCACATGGTAACCCATATTTCTGGCCCTTTGATGCATTAAGCTCAACTTAATAAATTACAGCTCTATACAAATACACACCTATATAAATACACGTACCTTTCTATGTACTTTGCATATTAATAGAGTACAACATTTACATGGGCTCGTACTTATTTGTACACAGAGAGGCATAAACGTATATTCTTTCAGGCTCTCTCTTCTCTTTGCCTGTCTTTCTGGGCCCGTATTGTTTCAAACGCGTTCTCTCTCTCTCTCTCTCTCTCTCTCTCTCTCTCTCTCTCTCTCTCTCTCTCGCTGTCTATTAGTCTGTCTTTCTCAGTCCGTTTCTGTGCGTCTCCGATTCTCTCTCTCTCTCTATTTCTCTTTCTCTCTATTTCTCCCTCTATTTCTCCCCCTCTCTCTCTCTCTTCCTCTTAGTCTATTTGTCTGTCTTTCTCGGTCCATTTCACTGTTTCTGGTTGTCTCTCTCTCGCTCTTTCTCTCTCTCTCTATTTCTCAGTCTATTTGTCTTTCTCTGTCCGTTTCACTGTCTCTCGTTCTCTCTCTCTCTCTCTCTCTCTCTCTCTCTCTCTCTCTTCTCTCTCTCTCTCTCTCTCTCTCGCTATCTATCTGGCTAACTTTCTTGGTTTGTTTCTTTATGTCTCTTGTTCCCTTTCTTGCTACATGCCTATCTTTCGCGACCGGTTTCTCCTCTCCCCCTTCTCTCAGTCTACCTGCCTGTCTTTCTCTGTCTGTTTTTGTGTACCTCCCTCTCACTCGCAGTCAATCTGCTTGTTTTTCTCGATCCATTTCTCCATCTCCCACTCTGTCTATCTGCCTGTCTGTCTCCCCCCCCCTCTCTCTCTCTCTCACACACACACACACACACACACACACACACACACACACACACACTCAGTCTATCTGCCTTTCTCAGTCCATTTCTCTATGTCTACCGTTCTCACACCCTTCTCTCTGCCCCTCTTTCTCGACATGTTTCTTTGTCTCTGTCTCCCTTTCTTTCTCTCTCTCTAGTTTATCTGCTTGTCTTTCTCAGTTCATCTCTCCCCTCTCACTCTCTCTTTCTTTTTCTCTTTCTCTCTGCCTGTCTGTCTCGGTCCATTTCTCTGTGTTTTTCTCTCCCTAGTCATCTATCTGCCTATCTTTCTCGCCCTGTTTCTCTATGTCTCTCGTTCTCTCGCTCTCTCTCACCATCTATCTTTATCAGTCCGTCTCTCTACCCCTCTCTCTCTATTCCTTTCTCTCTCTTTTGCTCTCTGCCTATTTTTCTCCCCTCGTTTCTCTATGTCTCTTTCTAGCCAGCTATCTGCCTGTCTCTCTGTCTGTTTAGTAAAGATCTACTTCATTATCAAAACACACGGTGCGTTATTGGTGCAGACATGCGCACTCCTTCCAGCCCACAGCCAAAACAAGGTGTGTGGTCACTTGGGAGAACAGCTGTTAGGGATGCCACAACTGATGAATTTTGAGCCGTGGGAATGGGACGATCTATTTGATGACCAAACTAGGCATTTTCTACTCAACTATTCAAACGTCCCCTGTTGATTAGAGTGACAACCTAGATCTAATAGCGTATCCCATAACAAGTAAGCGTTGTGGCCTATCGTTATTAGCCGGACAGCGAGGGAATCTATCCCCTTTTCACTAGCGCTAGACCATTATTACATTTTTTTTAATTTTAAAGAGAGAAGAGGAAATCTTATTTTTAAAACTGTTTGCTTCATATGCTTCAAAGATTTAATTTCATAAATTATTTTTGTTAAAAATCATTTTTTTTAAACAGTCATAACCTATTCTATACTGTTCTCAATTATAACTAATTGATTTTGACGGCTTAGCAACTAACTCGTCTAGGGTCATTTTATGCCTAGAGATTAGGGAATTGTGTTCATTGTACATTTATATTTACATTTTTCTGTAGTTTTTCAAGGGTGTTTTTTTCACACAGTTATATGATATAAATGATTCTCTGCAAGTTGCGAACTGCTATACTCCTCCTGGCTGCTATACTCACAGCGTTTCGACAAAAGGCACCCGAAGAAGGCCGGAGAGTACAGCGGTTGAAACGTTTTGATTATAGCAACCAAAATGAGTACGTATTCATCCAACCCGTTCACTACGGATAGGATATGACACGAAGATCGAACTCACTATTTTGTAGTAATGGATCTGCGAGACTAGCTTCCTAACTATTACACCCGATGGGTCGCCCTTGCAACCAAGATGAGTATAGCAGTCCGTAATGTGTAGGGAATAATAATAATAATAATAATAATAATAATAATAATAATAATAATGTGAAAGTTATACTAATTGTATGTGGTGCTCTAGAACGGTCCCAAAAAGATCGGAAGAAAGACTGGAAGACCTGGAAAACAGAGGAAGAATTGAGTCCATCTAGACAAGTGCATTGCTGAAATCGGCTAGAATACACAGAAGAGACCTAGAGACCTCAGGAGGCTTGTTGTCACTTAGACTCCAGTAAAAGACCATCAAACTAACGCTGGTGTGAAAAACAAAAGAACGAAATAATAAAAGACCAGACCTAGTATTGTTTAACAAGAAGAAGAGAACCTGTGATCTCGCGGCAACCGTTTCGGACGACCACCGAGAGAAAGTGAAAGAAAGCGAAAAGATAGACAAATACTTGGACTTGCAAGAGAACTAAGAATACTGTGGAACATGAAGATGAAGGTCGTACCAATTGTACTTCGTGCCCTTGGTCTGGAAAAAATTGGAAATCAGAGGAAGAATCGAGACCATCCAAACTGTTAAGATCGGATAGAATACTCAGAAGAGTCCTGAGAAGACTTGCTGTCACTCAGCCTTCAGTGAACCATCAGTTACGGCAGGTATGAAAAACTAAATAATAATAATAATAATAATAATAATATCAATTGCTAGTGCACTTGCGGTCCCAAAAAGCTTGGCAAAAAGTATGGAGGAACTGGAAATCAGAGGAAGAATTGAGACCATCCAGACCACCGCATTGCTACAATCGGCCAGAATATTCAGAAGAATCCTGGAGACCTGAGGAGACTTGTTGTCACTTGAACTCCAGTGAAATACCACCAGGTAACGCTGATGTGAAAAAGTCTCATAATTATAACATCTTATCTCAGAAATATAGACAGAATCACTTTAAAAGTTGCTCAGCTGTACATACAACTTTAAATTAAAAAAAATAAAATTAAAAAATTAAGAATTAAAAAAAAATAAGCATCAGTTTAAATACTTGTTTTTAAAATCACACTTGGAACTCTTAATATTTCTTTTTATGATAGTCCCCGAGGAGACTTGAAGTCTTCTTAGTAATACTGGAACAATCTTGTGGAAGGATATTGTAAAATCCCGGTTATAATTTATAATATTTGATACCGGTGTTTAGTCTCTCAAAGTCATCAATCATCCAATTAGTGAATTGATACCGACAATGACTTCCGCGTTTCTTCATCGAGGAACTGGCGCGAAAACCGCCCGGGAAAAAAGAGATTAAATTCCTAGATTCGTTACGTAGAGCATCATAAACACTATATTCACCTGAACAATTGAACGGCAGTGACACTGAAAGTTGCAGTATTTTTTCAGACTCCAGGCATTGCATAGATTCAAGACGAATTGATCTTCCTTGATTTAGTTGATAGATTGATTTTAACGGCATGTCAACCCGTCTAGAATTATTTTATACCGAGAGGTTATGGAATTGCGTACATTGTACGTTGTTGATGGGGCCCGTGTTGTTATAGTTATCATATCATATATATATATATATATATATATATATATATATATATATATATATATATATATATATATAGAGAGAGAGAGAGAGAGAGAGAGTTAAACAAAAGGCACATCTCCTGTTTAACAATTTCATTTGTGATCTTTTCCAATTTTCTGGCCAACTTTTTAATGTCTGGGTGGAATTGATGGATAAGTCCACCAAAGTTCAGTTCCCGAGTACTTTCGGCACTTCGAAGCGCCATCATCAGGGGTGATGTATTCCAGTTTTTTTGTTTTTTTTTATATTAATGTGGAGGCTGGAAGGAGAAGAATTGGTGAGAAAGGTGTTATAGGCATTTTAGAATGTGTGTACTGCATTGGAAATTAATTTTGTTCAAGGACGGTTTGTATTGTTTTATGTATAAAGCTTCTAGTATTTGGAGTTTTTGTTTATTTTTTTCTTTGTGCAAAATGTGTGTATTTTTCAGTTAGAACTTTTCGGTAATTAGAGCGGGAGCATGATGTAATTTTAGGTGTTGTGAAATAGAGTTATTGTCTGTTAAATGGAGGGTCAGGCGCCTTGATAATGTGGTTGAGGTGAGTCCAATGTATGTATTGTCATTTTCAGGGAGACTACAATCTCCTAGGGGACACTTAAATCTATATACAACATTGGTCTCATTAAGCCGACCTGTGGGGGGAGAAAAATTGTTACGAATGACGAGGTTGGTAGTTTTGTATTTTTTATAATAAATAATAAATTTTACCTTATTATCAGGAGTGGTTGCAGTAACGTTATTACGAATTATAAACAGACTACAATTCAAAACTGCAAACAATATTAGACAATCACACAAAATTCAAAAGAATTCATAAAAATCCTATAAATCAACTAAAAACAAAAATAAATAAACTCATCACGGCAAATAATGCCCAACAAGACAGTCTAAAACTTCCCAAAATCATCGGTGACTATAAACCCGGCTACATTTACGGTACAATCAAAATACACAAACCTCAACACCCTCTTCGCCCTATTATTTCACAAGTTACTACACCAATATATGAATTAACTAAGATTATTAATCAACTCATTTCCCGATATATACCCACTAATTACAGTTTGAAATCCAGCCATGATCTACTCCAAATCCTACATACTTTAAAACCAGATAACAAAATCATAGCCTCACTTGATGTTGAAAATCTTTTCACCAACGTTCCGGTAAAAGAAACTATAGACATCATCATTGAAAATATTTACAAAAATCCCTCATATTCACCTCTAAAAATTAATCCCAACATCCTTAAAAAAATTCTACTTTACTGCACTACTGAGGTCCCATTTTATGACCATCTTGGTAACCTGTTTGTACAACAAGACGGTATCTCGATGGGTTCTGTTTTGGGTCCGACTTTAGCAATTTCTAAATGGCCCGCCTTGAAAATAAAATATTTAACATTATAAAAAAGCCCTCACTCTATGTTCGTTATGTTGATGATATTCTTGTCCTTGTCAACAACACAAATGAACTAATTGAACTCCAACAAGCATTCCAAAAAAACTCTGTCCTAAATTTAACATATGAATTAAACAATAAAAATCAACTCCCGTTCCTCGATGTAATGATTGACACCAACAATAACACTTTTACAACATATCCATATAAAAAGCCCGTAACCGTTAACTCAACAACTTTAAATTTTAATAGTGAATGCCCCGAAAGATATAAAATAGCTATAATAAAAAACTTAATATATCGCGCAAAACTTATTTCCTCCTCAAAGCCGATATTCTACGCTGAACTCAAAAACATAAAACAGACACTAGTTAATAACGGATTTCCTAATTACGTCATTGACCAACAAATCAAACAGATCATTCAAAAAATAGACGCTAGCCAAAAAGAAACACATAGCAAAGCAAGTACTTCTTCAAATAACATCTACTATCGCAATCAGATGCATAGTAATTACAAACTCAATGAAATAGCACTAAAACAAATAATTCGTAATAACGTTACTGCAACCACTCCTGATAATAAGGTAAAATTTATTATTTATTATAAAAAATACAAAACTACCAACCTCGTCATTCGTAACAATTTTTCTCCCCCCACAGGTCGGCTTAATGAGACCAATGTTGTATATAGATTTAAGTGTCCCCTAGGAGATTGTAGTCTCCCTGAAAATGACAATACATACATTGGACTCACCTCAACCACATTATCAAGGCGCCTGACCCTCCATTTAACAGACAATAACTCTATTTCACAACACCTAAAATTACATTCATGCTCCCGCTCTAATTACCGAAAAGTTCTAACTGAAAATACACACATTTTGCACAAAGAAAAAAATAAACAAAAACTCCAAATACTAGAAGCTTTATACATAAAACAATACAAACCGTCCTTGAACAAAATTAATTTCCAATGCAGTACACACATTCTAAAATGCCTATAACACCTTTCTCACCAATTCTTCTCCTTCCAGCCTCCACATTAATATAAAAAAAAACAAAAAACTGGAATACATCACCCCTGATGATGGCGCTTCGAAGTGCCGAAAGTACTCGGGAACTGAACTTTGGTGGACTTATCCATCAATTCCACCCAGACATTAAATAGTTGGCCAGAAAATTGGAAAAGATCACAAATAAAATTGTTAAACAGGAGATATGCCTTTTGTTTAACTCTACATGTATAAATGAAAGAATGCTGCCCAAATACACACACACACACACACACACACACACACACACATATATATATATATATATATATACATGGATGACAATATATATATACATATATATATGTGTGTGCGTGTGTGTGTAATGAATGATGAAATCCTTTTCTGGTTGTATTAGAAGCATTGAAATGTACAAAATATGAAATACTAACAAAAATTCAATATGATGAATATTATCTTATGGATATGATCAGATATGGATATATAGATAGATAGATATGAGAATTCTGAGGTAGATATGATCAGGTTGAGATAGATAGATAGATAGATAGATAAAGGAATCAGAATATTTACCTCGCAACCCACGTATGCGGGTATGACACAAGGCCTTTCAATGACAATGTGTTTAATGACATAATACGCTGTCCATTTAAATCAAGGGGTCAGGTGTTGCCTGGGGGGATAGCCCACTGGGATCTAAGCCATTAATTACTTCACCGGTCCAGGGCCAATGTCACTGGATACAGGCCCAGAGGAGTGGCGGGAATCAGTACTGTCAGCATGTGTTTATGATCATGATGATTGCAGTTTGATTTTAGGGCCACTGTAGGACTAGAACACCATGAACCAGTAACCTTGAGCTGATACTAGACCTTCTATGATGCAGGGTGATTTTCTGGGACATTTTTTTGTGAGTGGTGGTGGAAGGGTGGAAAATACGTCTTATAAGCCGTCAAATACGATGCATGTCTATCGCTTCTCCTAAATACGGCACTAGGAAATTAGATAACATGTTGCGTTGTTTTCATAACAGATTTAGACGACTGAATTTGTCGTCTCTTTTTTTATTTTTTTATTTGTTCCTCGTGTATTTCTTGTCTTCTTTATTCCATAATTAATTAACTGTCAAGTGAAAGGTGTCTTATTTTAAAGAATAAAACAAATTAATAAATGATATTACTATCTGACAGACTTTTCAAGTATAATCCGATCAGCATTATACATATATATATATTAGGGGAGGTTTAGCTCAATTTAGTTAGGTATCACGGGGTTCCGTTTTCGATACCGGTCCTCGCCAACTCAGCATATCAGTAGCACAAGGATCTGTAAGGTAAAGTGAGGAGCTGATGGTAGGTGTGGCGCTCCGCCTAGATTCCAAATCTTCTTGGTCTAGCCCTTGTGAAAAGGGGATAAACTCCTTCGCTTTTTAGCTGCTACAGACTTTAGGCCATCCCGACGACTTTACTTTACTTACGTTATGTATACACTCACACATACATACACACACACACACACACACACATATATATATATATATATGAGTGTGTGTGTGGTGTTTCTAATTGTATTAGAAACATGGACAAGTACAAAATTTTCCGACAGACCCATGTCTTTTGTCAAAGAGTTTTGTAGACGTTATTATTTCTTATTTTGTACTTTTCCGTGCTTCTAATACAATCAAAAACGTTCCCAACATCCATCACATATATCTACAAAGAAGCTTACTAGCAACATCATATATATATATATATATATATATATATATATATATATATATATATGATGTTGTGTGTGTGTATGCATACACACAAACATACACACATACACACGAACATTACCCTAAAGATAGGCGAGAAACTGTCAGTATTCAGGCGCCGTTGATTTCATGTCCACGCTACCTTAATATATATATATATATATATATATATATATATATATATATATATATAATATATATATACCACCCCTGTAGAATATGACACAACGTCAATTTAAGCGAAGTTTAACATATTTGAATTCAGACTTTTCCTTTTCCTAGACTGGTTGCTTAATGAAACCAGTTTCCCCTACAATTTACCCATAGCTAGAGGGAGAATAAATGTATGCATACCTTACCAAAGGTTATTACCTGGAATGCTAAGACGGTTCATACATGTCCCTAGGGTATTATTCAGAAACTGAGCGTAACAGCGAGACTGGTGCTTGAATCCGCTTACTCCGACGTCAAAGTCCAACACGTTAGCCACTACATAACGGAGCCCCCGCTGCGTGTCGTATATGAAATGGAGCTGTTTTTGTTGTTTTTTCAAAACTGCATGCAACTACACGTTCGCCCAGACACGCGCAGTTAACATCAAGTTGGGAGCAGAGTTCTGTTTTTCCCTTCTTTTTCTCAACATTACGATGCTAATGCAAGAAAAGAAAAGCGGTATTAGTCTTGTTTAATTTTAGATTTTTTCTTTTTGATTAGGGACCGTGGAAAGTTATGAAAATAAACATTTTTATTATCAAGGAGTAACGTCTTTTGGTACGAATATAAAGAAGAACACACGATAAGTGACGTCCTGTGCATAGATAAATAGATATAAACAGATTGAGAGAGATGGAAACTGAACGGGGTCTGGCAATGTCAAGTATATAGACAGATACGAACACACACACACACACACACACACACACACAACACATATATATATATATATATATATATATATATATATATATATATATAAAGTGAGAATTAGTGAGAGAAAGAAATGAGATAGAATGCGAGATAAAAGTAGAGAGCCAAAAAATAAAAAAAAAAAAAACGGGAGAAGGGAGAAGAAAGAGAAAAGAAAAGGAACAGAGTGAGAAAGAATTAGAGAGAAAGAGAGAGAGAGAGAGAGAGAACGAGAGACAGTGAAACGGACCGAGAAAGATAAATACTGAGAAATAGAGAGAGAGAGAGAGAGAGAGAGAGAGAGAGAGAGAGAGAGAGAGAGAGAGAGAGAGAAAAGAGAAACAGTGAAACGGACCGAGAAAGACAGACAAATAGACTAAGAGAAGAGAGAGAGGGGGGGGAGAAATAGAGAGAGAGAAATAGAGAGAAAGAGAAATAGAGAGAGAGAGAGATAGCGCGCGCGAAGAAGAATCGGAGACGCACAGAAACGGACTGAGAAAGACAGACTAATAGACAGCGAGAGAGAGAGAGAGAGAGAGAGAGAGAGAGAGAGAGAGAGAGAGAGAGAGAGAGAGAACGCGTTTGAAACAATACGGGCCCAGAAAGACAGGCAAAGAGAAGAGAGAGCCTGAAAGAATATACGTTTATGCCTCTCTGTGTACAAATAAGTACGAGCCCATGTAAATGTTGTACTCTATTAATATGCAAAGTACATAGAAAAGTACGTGTATTTATATAGGTGTGTATTTGTATAGACCTGTAATTTATTAAGTTGAGCTTAATGCATCAAAGGGCCAGAAATATGGGTTACCATGTGAGTAAGGCTTTGCTAGCGTAGTTTGCTATTACTTTACGCCTGGCAACAAAGTAAGTTCTCTGGTGATTGTAAAAACATATATTCTGTAAGTTTGTATCAACTAATTCTGTTAGATTTCGCTCCCGGCTAGAGATATCTGTTTAAAAAGTCGAGCCGCTGATGAGACGTAAACGTCGAAACACGTGTCTGTGGATGACTATATATATATATATATATATATATATACTAATCCTAAAGTGAGAAAGAATTAGAGAGAGAGAGAGAGAGAGAGAGAGAGAGAGAGAGAGAGAGAGAGAGAGAGAGAGAGAGGGGGTATATGGCCGAGGAACAGGGAGAGAAAGAAAGAAAGAGGAGATAAACTAATAAATATACCTTTTCGGTTTTGAGCATTATATGCGTATGTGTATAGGTGTGTGTGTGCTCGCATGTATGCGCGTTTATAAATGTGTGCTGTTTGTGTATAGGTGTGTTGGGCTGTCGACTGCAGCCAAGTAACAGGTGCTTGTCTACGGAAAATAAGTGCTCGAATCTATAAGTTAATTTACTTGCTGGATAGTAGTGTTTATTAATTTCTAATTTATGCACACACGTTGTGTGTAGCAGGAAGCAAGTATATATATATATATATATATATATATATATATATATATATATATATATATATATATATCAACACTATCACACTTTTATTTGGTGATCAGCTAATTAAACGAATGTTTATTCTTGGTGATAATGTCGAAGTTATAACGTTTCGGTCTTTATGACCTTCTTAGGACGTGAGATAAGGTCTTGTGTCGGGAGGTTCAATTCTGTTTTCTCATCTCATGTCCGGAAAACGAAATGTTATAGCGTAAATATTATCACTTAGAATAAACTAAAAAAAGTCGGTATCAGCCAGATAGCTAGGGAGTCTATCCCCTTTTCACTAGCGCTAGACCAAGGAGATTGCTTTGGTGTCTGAGTTGGAGCACCACACCTACCATCATATTCCTCACTTTACCGCATAGATTCCCGTGCTACTCATATGCTGAGTCGGCGAAGGTCGGTATCGAACCAGGACCTTGTGGTTCCTTGTTGGAAGCTCTGCGACTGATATATATATATATATATATATATATATAGCAATTTATCAGAGATGCTATAAATACAAATGTAAATTAAATCTATTAAAATATTATCAACATTTTTCTCCATTTTCAACGACTGCAGCCCAACGGAAAAGCATATTTTTTAGTCGACGTTTAAAGTAATCTGGCGATTTTCCAGCCAAAGATTTTAAAAGACTTCTTCGTTGTAAGAAGTCGTAATGAAGATTTCTTCACTCGATCTTTGGATATATATATATATATATATATATATATATATATTATAGAGAGAGAGAGAGAGAGAGAGAGAGAGAGATGTATTCCATATTACTTTTTCTCTTCTCGACGTTAATGCAAATTTTCTTAATTCTGAAAGCGTTGAAAGCGTTTCAAGTAATAACCAAGATCACTCCTAAGAAAAATACTGTAATATTTTGGGCGTGGAGCCTCATGGTAGAAGATGGCAATATGAAAATAATACCTTTTCCTGGGAAAAGATTTTTTTCATTTTTTCCCCATTAAATCTTAACTATATATATATATATATATATATATATATATATATATATATATATATATATGAAAAAGTTTATAATAGTTGTGTCCTTATTTGTTGAATAGTTTGATAGTGAATCGTCTTGACCCAGTTGTCGTTTATTATTGCAGTTGACGGCGAGTCCTTTTTTATAATTGCATTTTGTCGGTCGAGAATTGATGTCGTATCTTGGGGAATGTCTCTGTGGGAATATTGAACCAGTCACTTCCCTAATCGATACAAATGAACATTAACTGCTGAGTCGACACTTTTCTAATTATCAGACTACACAGTAAGGCAATAACGCCCACATACAGCTGTGGATTTCGTCTTATTCGTATTTCAGTGTGTGTGTGTGTGTGTGTGTGTGTGTGAATGCTGGATGATTAGTGTGCATGTGTTGCTTGTCAGTGGACTATAAGGAATGTAGGAGGAAGACTTACCAATTCGATAATACAACTTCAGCCCCCATCTAATGATTAGTTTCCTGTCAGGTGTAGATCTATCTATCTATCTATCTCTATCTATCTAAACATGTTCCTTATCAATCAATCAATCAATCAATCTATCTATCTATGTATCTAACTGTCTATCTCTTTATAATCATTATCTATCTATCTATCTATCTATCTATCTAAACATGTTCCTTGTCTATCTATCTATCTATCTATCTAACTATCTATGCATGTTAATCATGAATTCCACAAAATGTGTGTTCTCCCCACCCAAAAGAAAAACAGTCTATATATTTTTATACAATATTATCATCTAAAATTTGAAGCATACGCGCCCCCCACGCACACGTACACACACACATACACACACACACACACACACACACACACACACATATATATATATATATATATATATATATATATATATATATGAGGAAGCGCAAACAAAGAGTAAATTATTGGGAGACATTTACAACTGAACTAGGAGCCGTCTTTTCCTTGTGGAAAAAGGATATTTTGATAGAAAAACCTCAGGTATTTCGTTTCCATTTTAAGCCACCCTTCTTTAGCATTTGGTACTTCCGTACTTGCTTATGTTTCGGACATATCACCGCTTTTATTCATGCACGACTTCCACGAGCGGATGTTGTTTTTCTTTATGAGCTTTTTTTTTTTTGACAGTCATTCTCAGGAAGTACTTACTTACGTGCAAACAAACATTAACACGTGTGGAGTACGGTTACGCATAAGCTCCATAATCTCCTTCTTTTTTCTTTATCTTTTTTGTAAGTATTTTAAACGCAGCTACAAAAATGGATATGAGGTGTTATTAAAAAACATGGTGACTGAATTTTCAATTTTTCTTTTTAATTTTAAATTGAACTATTCAAGTGTACCACTGAGCAACTTATATAAGAAAGATTACTTTATAATGTGAATTGAAAAGGATTTGAGTCGACCAGTGCTTCTGCGTTCTCAACTCACCAACATGACTGATACACACACTTGTATGCCTTTGAGATGGAGGTGCGTGGTTTAATGGTTAGAGTCGTAGGAAATGGACTCGTCAACCCGAATTCAATTACTGGACGTAGCTGTTGGCATTTCACATGGCACTAATACACTTGAGAAAGGTATGAATCCAATTCTCCCCCCACCTCTGGGTAAATAGCAGGGCAGACTGAAATCTTTAACTATGGCTAGGTAACCAGTCTAGAAGAAGGAAAACTCTGATTTAAACCTGTCTTAAACTCCGCTTAAGAAATTGATCTTGTGTCGCATTCTGATCGTGCGGAGGGGTTGGTAAATATATGTATGCCTTTGAGTTACTACATGGAATATGTTTATTCCATTTCTTTCTTTCTTTCTTTCTTTCTTGTTTACTCGTTTGATCTGAAATAGTTTCAGTCGACTGATGAACCTGGGTTCTCATATGGACAAAACGCCTGATACACACACTTATATACTTTAGAGCAGCGGTCCCCAACCTTTTTGCGCCATGGACCGGTTTTATCTAAGAAAATATTTTCACGGACCGGCCTTCATATGCTGCGGCCTACATTTGCTCGATAATCGTTAATGATGTAATCTAATAATAAATCATCTGCAGTGGTCTTATGTCAAATACAAACATCAACAGACAATAAACAACCTTTTGTTAATAAATTAAGAGTCAAGAGGCACAGAAGTCACTTTTCAAAATAAAACATCAACATTTAGACTGATAATCAAAATAATTCAAATGTTCTTTGCGGCCCGGTACCTGATGGTCCGCGGCCCGGTACCGGGTCGCGACCCAGTGGTTGGGGACCGCTGCTTTAGAGTTACTAGCAAAAGAATGCGCCCCCTGGATGCAAATATTTAAGTTTTAATGTAATGAAATATTTTATTAAATTAGAAAGACTAACAAAACTAAATAAGAACGAATATAAAAAAAATATTACACTTATTTTAATGTTATTTTAATAGATTTTCATATAAAATTATATATGGGATTGCTTTTAATACGTTTAAGAATAACGTAATAGTATTAGAAATCGTTAACAGCAAATAATTATTTATTAAGCCCAGTTTTGTTAAAATCCTTTCCTTCGTTTTGTTTGCTCATGTGATCTGAAAAGGATTTTGAAAAAAAAATCAGTGAAACGGGAAGATCATACCAATAAGAAACAGGTGTGAGGTCTTTGAATTAGTAAAAAATCAGTGTGCGGAGTCAAAGAAATGCCAATATAAATTTATGTCTGTACCAAGATATCCATTTATTCATTCATTTATAATACTCAGTATATGTAAGAATATATTCGCAAATCTTTATATGTACGTTTGAGTTTTCAGTTTTGGTTGATTACTATCAAGGAAACACTTGATATCACACACACACACCACACACACACCTCTCTCTCCCTCCCTCCCTCTCTCTCTCTCTCTCTCTCTCTCTCTATATATATATATATATATATATATATATATATATATAAAGGTGTGTCAATAAAGTATCGAGTTTTTTAATACTTTTTGACACACCTTGTATTCTGAAAAAAAATCATGTTCCATTCATTCTTCATTTCTATCATGGTAAATACAGCTTTAAACTTGGTACTTTTTTCACACAGCTTGTATTCTGAAACAACATATGAATGGAACGTTATTTTTTTCAGAATGGAGGGTGTATCAAAAACTGCTAAAAATCTCGATACTTTTTTGTCACACCTTATATATATATATATATATATATATATATATATATATATATATATATATATATATATATATATATATATATATATATAGTTATAATAGCGCAATTTCCTGTTGGTTTAAATCAGGACGCCACTGATAAATTAATGATTTCTTGGCCCAAACTCAAGAGATTTGCCAAAAGAGACACCGACTTATACACGAGTATCGAAGGCATTCCTCTGGTGTGCTACTACGTCAATTTGGCCTCATAGATCATAATATAGTTATATTTGCCGGAGCGACAGTTACGTGTCAACATTCGCACGCCAACATGACAAGTTTTCATGATCCTACATTTTTTTTTGAAAATTTCGTTTCAATGTCGTCAGTTTGACAAGAAAAGGAAAAAAAAAACAAAAAACAAAAACAAAAAAAGAACGAAAAAAGACAAAAAAAAAACGACTAAGATATTTTGATGGATGATAGGAAATGGCAGAGAAATAAAATAAATTTTAAATGAATGTTGGATTAAAAAATAAAACAAACAAAAACTCTATCCCATTTTTTTCTTCAAATCTATCTATCTATAACAATTTTTTTCATCTCTCTCTATCTCACTCTCTTTAACTATCTGTCTATCTATCTATTCTAGTTTTTCATATCTATCTATCTATCTATCTATCTATCCACCCATCTATCTATCTATCTATCTATCTATTACAGGTTTTTCATATCTATCTATCTATGTATCTATCTATTCCAGTTTTTCATACCTATCAACTTATCTTTTTATCCATGTATCTATTCTATTTTTCACATCTATCTATTCTAGTTTTTATGTTTATCTATCTATCTATCTATCTATTTCAACTTTTTTCATATCTATTTAATCTATTTCATATCTATATATATATTTCTGTCTATTCATATCTATCTATGTATATATTTCAGTCTATTCGTATCTATCTATTTATGTATCCATCTATAAAATTGTGCGATGGTAGACGAAAAACACAAAAACAAAAAACAAAAGGGAAAAAAGAAGACAATGTGTTATTTATCGTAAGGTATATTATGTGATCATAATCAGTTTTGTATTTTATCATTATATATATATATCGTTACACTGGCCTCAGCTTTTCCCTGTCTAGCTCGGACTACTATGCTGCTGAGTGACTGGGGAAGAGAGAAATCAGGACTTACTAGTGAATGAGAAGGTGAGAGAGAGTAGCCAAGATTTGTGACCCAGAAACCAGTATGATTGCTGGGGTACTGATGAAGGAAAAGCTTTCGCGTGAACCAGGCAGCATCTCAAGGAGGCGAACAGAATGAAATATGTCTTGGAACAGACCGTGAAATTGGCGAATGTCAACGGTAACGCGGAAATGTATAAACCAGAGCTTCCCAACGGGGTCCGTACTGCACCCCCTTATGGGAGCGTCATGAGGGGTGATGACTAAAATTATTTCACAGGGGTGCGTTTAGTAGCTTTAAGATTTGGTTGGTTGGTCGTTTTATTTTACGGCATATCAACCTTTTTCCGGTCATTTAATGCCGAATCATGTCATTTTGGATAAACAGATAGGTATGTGGATTCATGCCTTTTTCAATGTTGTTTGTTTGTTTTGTTTTACAGCATACCAACTATTTTAATGCCGAATTAGGTCATTTTTATAAACAAAGGACTCAGGTTGCTTACAGTATCTGTTGTTGCTTAAGTGGTCACCCAATTAAGTATTGAACAGGCTCATCACTGCTTAACTTCGTTGATCTATCTGTAACCGGTGATTTCAGCGAGACTTGACCGTAATGTGGTTTGAAGATGAGGTGAGTTAATTTGTATATCATCATTATCAGGGAAGTAAAGATAAAGGAAGAAGAACACATTATTCTATCAAATTTGATTGAGGTTAACAGTGTGTACACTTAGCTATCATGTGTGATATTTAACGGTGCGATGTGGGTAACATATGGTTCCTGGGTTAAATTTTAAAAAAAATCTTGTATGATTGATGTTTATAAAATTAAAGAACTTCTCTTTTTCTTACAACTTCAGAACAGATTGATACAATGTTCAAAAGTACAGTAGCAACCATGATCTTTCAGAAACAAAAAACAAAAACAAAACAAAAAACAAAAACAAAACAAAACAAAAAAACAACAACAACGAAAAACAAATGTAAAAACTCTAGGTACAAAGAACATCCGGTTTTTAGCAATTGTCTGCCCCTGCTGGGATGGACTTGTGTCCAAAAGGATTGTCTTCCCTTGCCGCCGGAGTTATATGTGACACTATTAACTGGGTATTTAAAAAGCAGTCCGGGAATTTCTCTCTCTCTTTTTCTCTTGGTCTAGCATTCACAAAAGATGAACTAGACGGGTAGTGTTCTTCATGAACTCTTTCTTACTTCCAAAGGACTTTCGTACTATCTGTTCTATGTATTGTCATGTAGCCAGACAATAAAGGCTGTATTTTTATTATATTGAACTTCTTTGTTCGGATTCATTCATGTATATATGCACCTACGTTGGAAGGTTATTCTGAGCCTTCTAATGTATTATAAGAACCACACATTTTAATTCTTATAGGTTTATAGGTTCCAAAACTTCACTATGGATTGTACAGTTAGATATATGAGTAGAGTTAGTACAGTTCTAAGGTAGGTTGCAGGTTCGATCCTGACTACGGGCAAAATATAACAGAATACTTAACATTTGTACTCAGTCATCGTTAACGGAATGAGAACAATTTACCCCAATGGATTAAATAAAGGGTTCGGTTCAAAGATCCATGAAGGCTCCCGAGTTCGACAAGAAACACCTGATGAAGGCCAGAGGGCACACCGACCGAAACGTTGCGTATACAACAATAAAGATGAGGACAACAGCACAAAAAATCTAAATTATAGAAAATTATCAAACCTCACCTAAAAAATTAAAATAAATTGGTTTGATTGTTTAATGGCATATAAACCGTCGTGGGTTATTTAGTGCCGACGCCATCCTTGTGGAAGAACAGTACTGATACTATTTTTTATGGGATGGGGTGGTTCATACCTTTCCAAAGAGTATTCGTTTGAAAGTGAACGTAATAGCGTGGCCGGTGTTCCTACTACTATTACTACTACTGACTATACACTTTGGCTAGCGATAACGTACTGCCTGCATACCCCCAGCTCGCATAAAATCTTGCACCAGCTGGTGTCTCTCAAGTTTTCATCACAACAATGTCGTTGTCAGTAAAATATTGTCAGTGTAGTCCATCTTTCATCGTCCCTATTCGCGTGCATTAGTTGAACAAGGTCTTCATTCGGTAGGTTGACACCTGTGTTGATGGTTTGATTTGGTTTGGAATCTTTGTTTAATAACATATCAACCGTCGTGAATTATTAAACGCCAATGTCATCCTTGTAGAAGAACAGTAGTGGTACTACTTGACCAACAGCTGGGTAAAAGGCAAATTAAGACTTATTAATTCACGAATAATGACGCATCACCTCAAACGAAGTTTCAATGCTATCATCATCATCATCATCATCATCATCATGTCGCGGCGGTAGCACGGAAATCCACGACAATCTCTCGCCAGCCTTCCCTATTATACATTGCTCCTGGGAGGTCCTCTGCGCGACACCCAGTATCCGCGCAGAGCTGGTCAATGTATGTCTTTGCCGGTCAGCCCACGCTGACGTGCCCATGTGATGGCTTCCACAGAAGAGCTTGACTTACGAGTTCGTCTTTGCTTCTCTGGTGTGTCTTGTTCATCTTACACGGATGGTTTGTGTGTTATGGGGAAGGTGGCTGTACAGTTGTTTTCTCGTGAGCGTGCTGTTTCCACGTAAATTCTATCTAACGATATTCGTTTTGATTACATTATTTTCATGTAGAAAAAATAAGATCATTTTATTCAGGTTTAGAAAAAAAATTATTTTATAAAAAAGCTGCCAGGGTTGTACTTATTCATGAGCGATACTTTCTTTACCCGCAGGGCGTCCCATCGTGGTGTAATGGTAACAAGGTAGTCTCGCAGATCAATTACTACTGAATAGCAAATTCGATCCTCGCTGGATGTTCCATATTGCGACCTTGTGTTACATCCTACCCGTGGCGAACGGGTTTGGTAAATACCTACCTACTCTCTCTACCTGCTGGGCAACCCATCGTGGTGTAATAGTTAGTAAGATAGTCTCGCAGATCCATTACTACTGAATAGCTAATTCGATTATCGCTGGATGCTCCATACTTGTTTTACATCCTGCATGTGGCGAACGGGCTGGGTAAATACTCTATCTACCTGCAGGTATAACACACACACACACACACACACACACACATACACACACACACACACACACACACACAACACACATATATATATATATATATATATATATATATATATATATATTGAAAATTAAAATGACTCGTCGGGAAAAGAAAAAGAAACCGTTGATAAGGTGTATTCAAATGTATCGAGACTAAGGGTATATTTACAAAATATCTTATTACTAGCTATATGTTACCGGTCTTGTCAGGGTTATATATCATCCAGCTAAATTTAAGTATACACTTTTAAATCTCGTATTTCGAATTAAAATATATAAATACGAGGGAGAGTAAAAAAGTAATGCCATTCTGTTAAGACAGGTATAATTACCAACATAGGAACATGTATTATACATCAAAATGAAGCTGGTCCTCTGTGGATCACATCCCTACTTCTCCTCATAGTGACCATTTCTCTCAATAGCAATGTTCCATCTTCGAATGAGAGTATGTATCCCTGCCCCGTAGAATTCTTCACTACAGATTTCACTTTCTTGTCACTGGAATGATATTTGTTTCAGACTATCATCTCTTCGGTCCCATGAAAGAGGGTTTGAGAGGCAAACATTATTCCAGCGACGAGGAAGTGAAATCTATAGTGAAGAAGTGGTACAAAGAACAATCAACAGAATTTTACGGGGCAGGGATACATGCTCTTATTTGAAGGTGGAACATTGCTCTTGAGAGAAATAGTGACTATGTGAAGAAGTAGTGATGTGATCTACTGAGGACCAGCTTCATTTTGATGTATGATACATGTTCCTATGTTGGTAATTATACCTGTCCTTGCAGATCCTTCGTCAATGATTGCAAATGGACGTCTGTCAGTATCAGCCGATTAAGTAGTTAACCAACCATGTATTCGGACTGTTGTTTAAACCACGTGACCACGCTTAGTCTATAAATTTGTGGTAGATTGCAGCACGGCTTATATCCTACAAATAATCCAACGCTGGATTCCTCGTAAAATTCCAGCCTATAAATGTTTTATTTGATATTGGTACTGGACTTTGTTAATAATTGCATCCCCGGATAGACACAGACAGACAGGCACCAGAAATATAGTATAAGATTTAAAAGTGTTTCATAATTAGCTTGAACCATTGTGGTTATATTGGTTTGGTGGTTGGGGGTTGGTTTTGAAGGATATCACAATGCAAATGTAAAGAAAAATCAGGTAGCTATAATGTTGTTTGTTTACCTTTGATTTATTCTGAATATTTCGAGATAAAGATCTCTTCATCAGAAGATTTCTGAAAGTCTGGAGTTGTTGCTAGGAATTGTACATTCTGTTTTGTGCCTTATATCTTCCAAATTCTCTGCGTGTGTGTATGTGTAAGTCTGTATAAGATTTGTTTCATTTTTATTTAAACCTTATTAATTTATTAATTTCCAAAACATAAGGGTGAGTATTTACCCAACACTATCGCCACGGGTAGGATGAGATACAATGTCGCAAGTAGAACGCTTCCAGCAATGTTGTTGATTGGTCGGTTGGATTTTACGGCATATCAACCCATGTTGGGCCATTTTATGCTGAAGACGTTTTGTTTTATTCATTCTTGATGGGTACTCAATTTTTAAATTTTTTTCTAACCCATAGATGGGACCTTAACAGGTACTACTGCTCCGGATCAGAGTGGTCTCATCCAGCAAGGATCGAATTCCTTATTTAGTAGTAATACCAGACTAGCTAGCTAACATTTACACCACGATGGGCAATGATTTGTGTAGATATTTGAGCAATAAAGGTTGGGAAAGCCCGTGCAAAAACAAACATGCACTCTCTCTAGTAAATTGGACCATAGTGCAAAATGCCTTGGCTATTATCATTCTAAATATGCTGACGGGTCATTCGACCTCTCTGGTGTTTTGAGAGCGTGCGAAAGATAGCAGCAGGAGCAGCAGGCGTCTTCCCTGTCTAAAAGACTGCTTGAACGCTATCTTTTCTCCATACGTATTCATAACAAGAACCCAATGCTGAATGACTTCTTTAGTCAAGATACTGTGATTTTTTCGATATATTTAACAAAGGATTCATTCATTCCACTCAGAGAAGAATCTTGATTTAATGTGGCCTCGTGTGTGAGGTCAATAAAACGCACATACGTCATGACGCCTAAATTCAAAAATTGAATCTAAAAAACAAATAGAGAAACAAACAAATAAACCAACATCTGAAATCACCAGCCCCAAGTTAAATTATGTTTTCTTTTTCTCTTGAGTTCTTTTTTCTTTGAATTTTTTTATTTTTTCATTTACAAGAATATCAAAATTTTATTTATTTCTATATAAATTTCTTTTATGCTTATCACAGGGAATGATTTATTTATTTTTAAATAGATTAACCCCAAAAATGTATGTGGCATTTTGGTGAGTGCCATATATGACTGTAAGAATGAATATGTGGTATTTTGGTGTATGTTATAAGGAATTGTAAGTATGAGTATGCGGTATTTTTGGTGTTTGTTATATGTGACTGTAAGAATGAGTAAAAGGTTTTGTAAAGCATGAATGGGCTATGAATGCGTCGAGCTGAGAGTAAGATAATTGATGAAGGCTGTTACTCTCCCCACCACCCCTCAAAAATTTTGACCGTATGTTTAATATATACAGGGACTAGTGCACATTGCGTATTTGCTGTTGAAATGTTTTTTTAAAGACTGGTGAAAACGCGGTTCCGGAAAGAAAATCGATATTGTAGCCATTAAATAAGAGTGTGATATTTTTCTAATATCAGTTATGTTGGTCTTTTAGTCAGCCTTTAAAATCCTGGTCAGTCCGAACCATGATTGTAACTGAGTGTATCTTTAAAACAATGGTAAGACATAGAGCTACAATTGCAACTTGCTTAAGTTTACTTTCATCACACGTGTGACAGTTTATGCAGCCCCGCCCAACGGGTGGGGATTGCTATAATTAACGGTGTAGATCCCAGGAGGCCATCCTCCAGGCAACACCTGCCTCCTCGATTTAAAGGGGCAGGGCTGGGTTTATTGCTCAGCGCCTGAGGCGCCCCCTTGAGGGGCAATGCCGACGGGATCGACGCAATTTTTCCACCTGCCACACATGAGTCTCGGCTTGTGGGTGGTCCCACATAAATGCAGCCTTTGTGCCTGACCTTGTACATGTGGGTATGAGGAAAATACCACGTGTGACAGTTTAAAATGTTTTTTTATTGTCATTATATATATATATATAATGACAATAAAAGATGTTATAAAAAATATTTTGAAGTGACCAATACCTAAAAAAAGAACCAGACTGACTACCCAATTTCAAAAACTCATCAGCCATGTGCCCACTACATACACACAGAGAGAGAGAGAGAGAGAGAGAGAGAGAGAGAGAGAGAGAGAGAGAGAGAGAGAGACGCACATACATACATCGATACATCCATCCATACATACATACATACACGCATATATATATATATATATATATATATATATGCGTGTATGTACACAACTTAAAAGAATTTCCTCACATATATATGTGAAAATTTCAAACGAATTCAACTAAAAGATGGTTTTCACTGAACAGATGGACTCCCCACTTCTAATACATTTCTTTACCCGGATTTTTGGGCTTGTCAAACAATTAGAAAAGTTTTTTATAACTTTGTAAAAACAAATTCTTTCACAATAAATTTTCTTCTGACGATGAGCTATATATGTGAATTCTCCGACAGAAGAACTCATCTCACGTCTTGAAGAAGGTCATGAATACCGAAACCTTATAACCTCGATATTATCAATAAGAACAAATATTCATCCCTTATAACATCGCGTGTTTGTCTACATTTCTCCATATATATATATATATATATATATATATATATATATATATATATATATATATTGGGCATCATTTTTTCTTTTATGCATTCTGTGTTGAACAAGACGGACATTTCATGTCTGACGAGTTCTTTTTTCGATCTTTTCTAGATTTCTGGCACTAGAGTCTGTTGATTAGTCCACCAAAGTTTTCGCCCCTAGTGCTTTCAGCACTCCATAGTGTCATCATCAAGGGTATATGTAATTGAGTTGGTTCCTGGTTATCTTTAAACACGCAATGTGGTTAAAAACTGATTAGCAGTGGAAGTGAGCAGGAGAAGAAACTCACAGAAATTATATGAAAGGGTGTGGGGACACAGTATATATATATATATATATATATATATATATATATATATGGTCAGCCATGGTCGGTTGCCAAATTTAGTGACCACACTGGGCACGTGTCCAAACTTGTCCTTTGATCATTCATAGCCAAGTGTCTTGAAAATTGACACAATGCCACCTCGGGCCCACGCAGCTATTTGCGTCATTTTCAGGCAGGACAGTCTCGCAGTAGGTAGCCTGCTTTTTTTCCGTAGTAATTTCGAGTTTCGCTGGGTGCTTCTTCACAGTCGTAACCCGTATAGGTTACCATGGTATTTTCCTTAGGCTAATTCAAGAGCGTAGTGAGTTCGATCTTCACTGGGTGCTCTTTACCTGTAGTCTTGTGCCAGACCAATCTTAGCTCAGTAAATAGCTAACGTTCAGATTTTTAGAAAAGTGTCTTTGCTGTATTAACATAGTTGAAAGTACGCAGAAATAAACTGAAGATTAATATTAATAATAATAAAAAGCAAACTAGTGCAAAGGGATTACAAGACTAGGCCCGACTGGATGGGAAAGGTTATCCAGTGGGAATAGTGCAAGACATTAAAATTTCACCATGCTGCTAAATATGCACAAACCAAAATCCGTAAAATCTTGATTTTTAACTGTTGTCCTCATCTTTATTGTGGCATATAAAAACAACTGTTTTAGCCACTGTATTCTCCGACCTTCCATAGCTGTTCCCTGTCTATTCGACCACAGCAATAACCCAACCTAGGAAATCATTGTTAATACTTTGTTGTTCAGACTAAGTGCCAAAGAAGTTTTGAAGATCTCGTTCAAATAATGATGTCATTGTTTTTGCACACCTATTAATCTGAGATGCGCCACGAGAAGCGTCACGATCATAAAAAAACTATTCAAAAGGATTTCCCAGCATTGCTACCCGAGGAATACTGGTGAATACATACTACAATAAAGATGAGGATAATAGTGAAATGAGGATATCATGTGAAATGCAATCAACCTCGTTCAGGATTTGAATTAGTTTCACCGTGTCCTCTTTCTACGGCGATAGAATAGACAGGGAACACTACTGGATGGGCCCCTAACAGATACTACAACTCCGGGTCAGAGTGAATCTGGGGTATGTTACATCCTCCAAAGATCCAGAACTGAAGCCTCACCACCAGATGTCATACCCAGGACATATAATTTGGACTGAATTTGTTATTCCGTCAAAAGCTATACAAATTCTCTGAAAATCTCTATGATACTCTTTTAAGTATTAGTATTAAAATATGAATACTGTACGGCCATGTCGTGGTGGCCGAGTGGATTAAAAACCCATTAACATTTCCCGCATTGGTTCGAATTATCATTTTTTCTTAAATTAACATTTCAATATTTCAGTATTTGTTATTTCTTTCAAATTAATCAACACTAGATCTGGTCTCCTGGCTGGGATAGGGTGATCCGTCTTTATCTCAAAGTCCCAGAGAATTATATTCGTGTTCCTTAAAAGGGCGACTGTTATCTCTGGTTAAAAATGAGACCGTCCAATCGTCCAAAATGAAATACAACAATGTAAATCCTGATTATCTGCTGTTGCTTATCCACCGAATTCTAATTTCTTATGAGTAAATAATGGACCATTCCGTTTTTATTATAAAGAAAGAAAGGGAAGAAAAGGGATATGATACACAAAATAAATATAATAGGAAAGTAAGAAAGAGAGTGGGCAAAAGATAGAGAAATGGTCTGATGCCTTTGTTTATATAGGTGTTTATGAACATTTCTGTGATACTCTACTAAGTATTAACACTAGAAATAAGGACACTAAATGGCCATGTGGTAGTGGTGGACAAGTAGTTCAGCTGCTGGACAAGAAATCATTCGGGGTTCTCCCTGCATAGGTTCGAATTCTCTCGAAAATACTCAACTACATTTTTTACATTAAAATTTCAATCTTATAATATTCTTTTAGAGATATCAAACGTAACAAAGAATTTACAGTTTTCAAAATAGAAAACCATTAATGACCAATAACTTCTCCCTACAAAAGGCAACCATAAATGGTTGTTCATTTTGAATTAATGAATTCTCCCTTGCGTGCTGATAAATCTCAATTTGTCACGAGTGTCGAGTTTTAAAAGTTTTCAGTGGCCATTTTAAAATTCATTTAAAATTTTAATGAAGACAAATTCTTTTCTTTTGAATAACAATCGTAATTATCGTGTACTGCTAGTTTGATTCAACATTATGCATTTTCGCTAGGTTTGGTTTGTTTGTTTTGTTTTACGGCATATCAACCTCAGTGGGTCATTTAATGCCGACAAAGTTTTGAAATAAATTCATTTTTAATGGATAATCAATTTTGTTTATAAACTCATGTTTTTCTATTTAACCCATAGATGAGACCCTAACAGGTACTACCACTCTTGGCCATAGTGGACCAGCGAGCAATGGTGATGAAGGGGTGCTCCACATTCCCCAAACTTCCAAAACTGGAACCTCACCATCAGATAGAGTTTAACGTCATTCCCAGGACATGAAGACCCTCAGCCACAGCCTGCTAGCAGCCATATGATAAAAAGGGTTGGAGCAATTCATATAGGTGCTAGGGCTTGACGATTGATCGGAGGGGGCCTCTCCGACTGCCTGTCTAGCCCAAGTAAGGACCAAAGTGGAGTATTGCATGTCATGGACTGCTCAACCACTTGGGTTATATCCTTAAACATCACGGGTCGCTACCCACGGCCAACAGGTGGCCCGATTGGGAGAGTTTTACCCATCTGCAGAGGTGCAGTCGGTGTATTCTAACGCCCCACCGACAGGGCGGATTTTTACTTGGGTGAGTCAAAAGTTTTGCAATATTTTGTTAACGTGAGGCACAATTCCCTAGGCCCGGATGCTTATACCGATATCTTGAAGGTGACGAATCCCATTGATTTCGGGGTTAAATTGAACTTAGCGGACCTAAATTCCACCATCATATGTCACCGCCGAAAAAAAAAAAAAAATCTTAATTAAATTTTACAGATTATTTTTCTTATTTTTTATAATTAAATTTTCATTATTATTTAGTTAGGGAACCCAAGAAACAAGAATTGGTATTAAGCAACAAATTAATTAGATTTATTATTCATTTCATCTTATTACAATTTAGACGGTATGATTTTTAATCACAGGATGCTGCCAGATGATAACGCTCGTATGATTAAGGAACATGAGTATTAATTCATAGATAGATTTAAGCCTTTTCTCTCGAGGATCAAAAAGAAAATATTTTCTAGTGCTAAAACCGTTCTCTGGGCCCAGGATGCATGCGTATTGCGTTTGGCGGTCTATTGAGGACAGACAAATATACTCCTTACAATTATTGATATAGATTTTAGTTCTGGTGATAACATTACACTTGAGATTATGCGCAGCTTTCTTTTTTCTTCATTCAGATGCAAATTTCGAGAGAACGAATTAGAAACTAGGAGTAATTACCCAATCAGAATTCCTTTGGTAAAGAATCAGGTAACATTTATTTATGGAATGGGGACAGGCCAGGTGTCTCCTATAAAGGGGTGCACTCGAAAAATCTGTGGGGATTCCTAATATATATATATATATATATATATATATATATATATATATATATATAAACAAAGTTATTCTGAGGAAGATGTTATTCTAGTTACAAGTATTAGCCAACATTAAACGCTTCGGTTCATATATCAAACCATCACCAGGGAATTGTTGATATGTGATATAACTACTGAATAATATTCAATATAAATATAGAAAGAAAAAAAGAGAGACAAAACTTAGCATTCTATGGTCGTTAGTAGTGTTTATTTTAAAACTGTGACGTAATTTATGCTCAAAATTATTTAGAAGAAATGTATGTCTATTTATTTAAAGTAAATGTTATGATCTGATTTGGTTTTGTTTATTTTTTAACGGTAAATTAACACATTATGAGTTATTTAATGCCAGAATTTGATTTATTTGTAAAATATATGATTATAATAGAGAAGAAGAGAGAGAAATAGATGAGAAGAAGAAAGAGAGAGAGAAATAGAAGAAAAAGAAGAAGAAAATATATATATAGATAGATAGATAGAGAGAGAGAGAGGGGGGACGAAAAAAGAAGAAATAGAAATAGAAAAGAAAGAGAAGAGAGAGAGAGAGAGAGAGAGAGAGAGAGAGAGAGAGAGAGAGAGAGAGAGAGAAATGTTTGGTTTCATGTGGTTTATTTGTTTAACGGCATATCAACTTCTTATGAATTATTTAATGCTTTACTAAATAAGTTAACCCATTCGTCGTCGTATTTTTCAATCTTTAGTAGAGACTAGTACTGTATTCTGCGGCAAAAAAACAAACAAACAAAAAAGCAACAACAAAAAACAACCTCCTATTTAAAAACACGTTACTTCAAATTATTAATTACCACAAAACATTGTGACAATTATCATAATGTTTTGTGGTAATTGATAATTTGAAGTAACATTTTTTGAAATAGTCGATTTTTTTTGCATACAGAACTAGCGTCTACTAAAGATCGAAAAAATATGACAGCGAATGGGTTAAATTATTCAGTAAGTAAAATGGATGATTAAATCAAATGTCTTTTTGTAATAAAACGTCTCTATGAATCTCACCAAAAACATCATAGCATCTCATTAAAATCACTAGCAAGGATATGTTCCCTCTGGGCGTAGGTATTTATGTTTTAATATAATATAATTAGATTTGAAAGACTAACGAAATAAATAAGAACGCATATAAAAAAAAAGCTTACTCTTATTTTCATTACATTTTAATTGATTTTTATATAAAAATTATTCATTGTATTGTTTTTGATACGTTGAAGCATAAAACAATACTTTTAGAGATAATAGCACAAAGTAAACCTGATTTATTAAAGCCAGTATGTAAATGAACGACACCATATATTACATAAACCTTTATTTCTTTGTGATATATAAGACACATTGAATGATTTTAAACGTACTAATAGCATGGGCAGTTTTGAGGCAAATCTAACTCAGATTTTCATAGAAACTTCGTTAATGAATAAGATTAATCTATGTATTAACTAATGATTTTAACGATGTATTAAATACTCATTGATAAACATAATCAATCTCTGAGGGTATTGAGCCATAAGCAGTCACATAGTTTTGGTTACAGACAGAAAATACCGACTCCCCATAGTAATATGTGACAGTCCCTTTGTAAAATGATGAACAATAGACAATATCCAACTATATTCTCTTGTATTAAATACTCATTGATAAATGTTATAGGTGATATAACCTATGGACATAAATGGAATGCGCCGACGGCTACTATAAGTAGCAGGAACAATTGTGACTTGACGAAGCAAATGCGAGTCAGCCCGTAACTGTATGGTCGGACGCATTCTCCACTTTCTTTGCTGTAATTTCTACTCCTTTTGTTCAATACATTTGTATCCATTATTACCAGTCGTTTGTCTTATTTTTGACCCTTAAAACCCCACAACAATAAACATAATCAATCTGAGGGTATTGGGCCTATAGCAGTCACATAGTTTTGGTTACAGACAGAAAAACACTGACTCCCCATAATAATAAGATGTGGCAGTCCTTCTGTAAAATGTTGAAAAATAGACAATATCTAACTATTTTTTTCTTGTATTAAATACTCATTGGTAAACATAATCAATCTCTGAGGATATTGGACCATAAGCAGTGACGTAGATTAAGTTACAGACAGACAAACACTGAACCTCCATTATAATAAGATATGGCAGTTCTTTTGTAAAATGATGCACGGATATCCAACAGACAATATCCAACTCTTCTCTCTTTTTATTGCATATTGTTAACTTCTCTCACTCACTTCCTCTCTCATTCATTCACGGAATTTGTGACTCCCTCTTTCATAGCTCTAGCAAAAAAACAAAACAAACAACAACAAAAAACAAAAACAAAAAACAAACAAAAAATGCTAACTATTAAGCACAAAGAGAGCTGAGAATGAATTATGATATCTAAACGACTTGACATAAATGAATGCATTCCTGTAAATCCTTGTCGCTACAAGACAGGAGATCTGGTTTTATGTATCTATCTATGAGTCAGACACAGAGTCCGTTTGTTGACTTATATGCAATCCCTACTTCGTTACATTCTCAGCATCTCCAGAAATTACCGACCCAGAATCTTGAAAATTCATTTTCTCTAAAACATATGCGTCGTTAATCGCTAAGCTTTATGTTCCCATTTCAATTTTCATTCTTTCTTTTTTTTCCTTTTTTTATTCTTTTTTCTTTGTTTTATTTTCTCGATGTGATCTTTTTGATTCTTTTTTTTATCTTCTTCACTTTTTTTGCTTGCCTTCATAGTATTTACGATACCTTTTAAATCATTAGTTTTCTTTTAGTGTTGATGTTGTCCTTACACCGGTCGTTAACCTCTTTAACACAGCCACCAAATACAACAACAACAACAACAACAACAAAATAATAATAATAATAATAATAATAATAATAATAATAATAATAAAGGGAATGCTGCAAACTAGCACAATGAGAATACAAAACTAGGCATGACTGGGTTGGAAAGGTGATCCACTGAGAATCATGCAAAAAACTAAATGTTGACCTTACAACAAAACGGTACATGCATAAACCAGAATCTGTTTTTTAGTGAAAGACCATCAGCTTACTCTGGTGTGAAAAACTCACAAGAAGTAACAACAACAACAACAACAACAACAACAACAACAATAATAATAATAATAATAATAATAATAATAATAATCGAGACCATCCAAACAAAGACATTATTAAGATCAGATTGAATACTCGGAAGAGACTTAAGGAGATTGCTGTCATTCACACTCCAGTGAAAGACCACCAACTGAAGCTTGTGTGAAAAGTCGCAGGGAGTGAAATAATAATAATTGTGTCAAGAAAAGGAGGGGAAAGATTGCGTAGATTTGACAATTCGAGGACTCGGAAAATACCCACAAAAGAGCAAAGAAGTTGATGTTTGAACCCCCTTGTCTTTTAGTTAAGAATATTGGATTACCTTCTCTCCAAATGATATTTTATTCAATGTCTTTGTACAATGTCTTTTTTCAATGTCTCTTTCCCTAAGAATTAAAGATGAAATTTCATTTGAAAATACCGACAATAGGCCACTCCACCGATTTTACACTACATTACAAAAATGAATAGCTATGCCTATTCATTATGTAACACCAGTACTTGAGCCTCACCATCAGATGCATTTTAGTGTCATTCCTAGGATACTCTAATGAATCTAACATTGAAGAAAAGCAAAGACAGAAGTTGATATTTGAAACATCTCGCTCTTTTAATTAAGAATATTGGATTTCAGTTGCTTAACCCCTTTCACCTCGCAAATGTTTTTTTTTTAAATTCCATAACGGCTTTTCTCAATGTCTTTTTCCCTAAAAATTAAAGATGAATTTTCACTTGAGTTGCCCATTTTTTTTCAGTAAATACGACACTCACCCCCTCCATTTCGTGTTCAGAAAATTAAATCGATCTCTTCTGAATTTTCACTTAACAGAAACAAAATCAGGTCGGAAGGTGCCTTTTCAACGCCCCCCTCCCGCCTTTTATAGTTCAATTGATTTGATCATTAAACGTTCCATTAAGTTCGTCCATGTGCGAAAAATTCCCATCACTTGGGGGAATGATGCTTTCAGCTTATAAACGATTTTTCTTGTCGCATTTAAAGCAACGTTATACTCAATTAGATTTTTCCTCGCATCCAAGAGACAATCGGTTCATTCTTCACTCTAAAAAAAAACAATTCACAGATTACGAAAAATAGAAAATAAACAAAATCAATAACTTTTATAGACGGTATTATACATATTCAGATATGAAGGATCTTCAAATTTAATTGAATATCGATCAGCTGGATGGATCAGCATTGATCAGTAAAGACAACAATAATGACAACAACAACAAAAACAACAGCAACAACAGCAATAATAATAATAATAATAATAATAATAATAATAATGATAATAATAATAATAATAATAATAATAATAATAATAATAATAATAATAATAATAATAATAATAATAATAATGAGAATTAAAGGCTAGGCACGACTAGGTTGGAAAGGTGATCCACTGGGAATTGTGCAAAAACCTCAATATTGCCCATACAACAAAATAAATATAAATAATAGAATCTGTTCTTGAGAATGAAACGCACAAAATTCTCTGGGATTTCGAGATGAAGATTTAAATGCTACTTTTGATTTATCTTACTAATTTCATTTGAATAGAATAAATTGATAATGTTTTCTGTATTGAAATAATAAGATTTTTTAGCAATTTTGTATCTAAATGTATTATAAACAAGGATTTTGGGAGGCTTCTTATTAGACAATTTTAAAAACTGAATGCTCAAAAATTGGTGCAAGTTAGAAATCTACATTTTGGTGTCAGTATTTATCATAACAATACCCAATTTTCCTTGGGTGATTTATCCTTTTGGATATTTAAAAAAAGTTGAAAATCGACCTACCCTACTGTTCAGCTACCACGGTCCTGTCCTCGGGCATTACGAGACGCCACCCACGGCTAGCAGTTGTTTCCGTTCGGTGGGATTTTACCCCACTGCAGAGATGCAGTCAGCATATTCTACGGTTCCAGAAGAAGGAGTATTTTTTTAAAAAATCTTTATTTATTAATTTATTGATAAATTGGCCCTGCGAACGTCTAGTAGCTGACTAGTCTTCGTTTTCTTTATATGTCTGCGATAATAAACATCTTTCTTCCTGTGTCTGCTGGTTTGATCCGTGTTGCCGCTTTTGGCAAATAAGTAAATACACAAAGCTTAAACCAAACGAACGAAAATTTATTTCTCTTTGCTTTTAGCGCCTAAGTGATGGTCTCAGCGAAACGTGGACACTTAACTATCGCTTAGAAAGAAAAGAAGGAGACAAAAACAAACAAATGCAGTGCCGCGTCTGTTTTATAGAATTTACTTGGTTGACAATCTCTTGTGGGAGATTTAAGAATATTATTTCTTGACACTTGGTAAGAACGATAAAAATTTGAGCCCAGTTTTGTTTTTTTCCTTAGCCTTTTTTTATTTTTTTATTTTTACTAAAAGAAAATAGATTGGTTTCTGTAAAACAATATTACTGATCTTAAGGAAAGAATTCTAAAATTTACTCCAAGAATTTTGGTGGATATATAACAGTAATTCTCTGGAAATGGTGCATATATATACAAGGTGTATCAAATTGTTCGAGATTTTTTGTACTTTTTGACTTACCTTGTATTCTGAAAAAATTAACGTTCCATTTATTGTTCATTTCTATCTTGGTAAATACAGCTTCGATCTCAATACTTTTATGACACATCTTGTATATACTAGCAGAATTACTCGATCCATAACTGGACAAAAAGGATTTTAGGGGTAAATAAAAATAATTTAGCAAATTTTTAAAAATTCGTTTAGAATGTTCGTTTATTTTGGGAATTGCTTTTTGTTTTGTTTGCATTTAAAATATTAAAAAAACAACAACAATGTAACTCTAAACTCGTGAATGCTTTGAAACATAATTTTATTTTTCTGAAAAAAAAAAAAAAAAAAAAAAAAACGTTTGTACATATGACAAAAATCTAAATTCAGTTCTTAATTGCTTATTGGGTGAATGCGATAAAAATGTATTCGTTTAATTTAATTTCTTTTTTACCCCTAAAATATAACAAAAAAAGAAAAAGAAAAATTAAGAAAAGAAGAATTAAACATGTGTCCTTTTTTGTAGGTGGAAAATTTTGCGTATCAATTCAAATGAAAATTATTCATTTATTCTGTGAATAATTTTTTCTAAAAAAAATTGAGTTACACTGATTAACAATTGATATATTTTGTTCTAAGATGTAAGTCCTTATATGACAAAAAATTAAATTCAGTTCTAAATTGTCTGTTGAGTCACAGTGAAAAAAACATGTTTACATGTCTTTTGTACTTAATAATGAAGAACTGATGATGATGATATTGATGATGATGATGATGATGATGATGATGATGGTGATGATGGTAACTCATGGCCTTGTGCCAAACTAAACTAAGTTTAACAGATGTCAACTATCAATTCAGCACTTCTAATAAAAGAAAAAAAAAAACAAAGCAAAAAAACAAAAAAACAACAACAAAAAACAAAACAAACAAACAAAACAATCTTCTTTTCCAGGTCACGTGAGTAGATCTCACTTAGATGATAAGCAACGGTACGTATAGGAAAGCGGAGGCCGTAACGAGGGAGGGAAGGAGAAGGAAGATGGGAAGCTGTAGTAATTTCTTTCAGCTTCTCTACACAATCCGTTACTCTAACCGAGCGAATAAAGAAAGATGGAAATCCTACAGCCATTTTTAACGCCACTGCTTTTCTTCCTGTTTGTTATTATTGTTGTTGTTTCTGCGTTATTTGTCGGGTTTTCCACTGGTTATTGTTCATCCATGGTTAAACACACATCCACCCACAAATACTCCAGCCTCCGGTCATTTTAGTAGTCCAGAGCACGTGATATTAACGTTATATATATATATATATATATATATATATATATATATATATATATATATATATCTGCATGTGTCTGTCAGTGTGTGTATGTGAATATGTGTGTGTGTGTGTGTGTGTGTGTGTGTGTGTGTGTCCAGAAATCGATGCGTAGTAGAAAGATCATTTGGATGGTAAATCAAATACCTGGTCTCCATAGATACCTTTTGTCTATGTGAAAAGCATACGCCATACTTTTTGGATTGCTGTCTGTTTCTTTATCACGTAGGTTAATGATTGTTCGTGCTGGTATGCATTTCTAACCAACTTATTCTCTACGACAATAAAAAGTCTGGAAATTTGAGATTCAATTCTTTTTGAGAATGTTTTGCTAAACGTTTCTTCTTTTATTGTCTTTAAATTAATTTAATTTAAAAGTGTGATGAAATATTTCTCTTTAAGAGTAAGAGAGGTTTCTCTAATACATAGATTTTGGGGAGATTAAAGTTTGCTAGATGGCCAATATTTTTCGAAGATATAAGCTTGTCTTAGAAGACATAAATCTCACTGAAGCTCTTAGTTTCTAGAAGACATAAAATTGATAGAAAACCTTTGTTTCTAGAAGACCTAAGCTTGCTAGAAGGCATAGGTTTATAGAAGACAGAACTTGACAAGTGACCTACATTTCTAGAAGACATTAGGGAAGAAACGTTTCTAGAAAACATAGATTTGACAGAAGATATAAGTTTGACTGAAGTGATAACTTTCTAGAAGGCATAAATTTCTTGAAGACCGTTTGACAGAAAGTATAGGTTTGTGAAATAAATAACTTTGACAAATGACCTAAGTTTCTAAGTTTGTCAGAAGACGCGTGTCTAGAAGACATAAGTTTCGAGAAGATATACGTTTGACAGAAGACATCAGTTTTTAGTAAAAATAGGTTTGATAGAATATCTAAGTTTCTAGAAGGCATATGATTCTAAAGATATAAATTTGACAGAAGAAGTAAATTTCTAGAAGTTTGACAGACGACACATGTTTTCCGAAGACAAATTTCCAGAAAACATACATTTGATAGAAAGCCTCAGTTTCTAAAAGACATTATTTTGACAGAAGGTATCAATTTCTAGAGGACATAAATTTCATAAAAAACTGTTTGATAGAAGACATCAGTTTCTAGAGGACATAAGTTTGACAGAATATCTAGATTTCTTGAATATATAAATTTGACAAAAGATAAATTTCTAGAAAACAGAAGTTTGATGGAAGACATAAATTTCTGCGAGGCATAAATTTGACAGAAGACAGAAATATCTAGAAGTTTGACGGACGGTCCATGTTTCGCGAAGACATAAGTTTAATAGAATACATAAATTTGGCAGAAAACAAGTTTACAGAAGACATAGGTTTGATAGAAGTTTGACTGAAAATCTAAGTTTCTTGAAGATATGAATTTGACAGAAGATATGAATTTCTAGAAGACAGAAGTTTGAGCGAAGACATATATTTTTAGAAAACCTAAATTTGATAGAAGACATAGGTATCTAACAGATTGTAAAATAATCAACTGCAATCCAAACCCAGAATCCTTATTCGGCATAATATGATCTGCGTATTCGCTTTCAGAAACACGATGAAGCATACTCTGGCATTTATTAATTAGCTTTTTCCCAAATGATGTAGAAATTCCCTAAATGCCTGATTCTCTTTGATTGAATTCAACCAGAAGGCTTTAAGATTGAGTATTCATCTGTCCTGCCCTTTGGTAAATTAAAGTCTGTAAATCTAGACATCAGGAAATATCCAACCAGATGCCTTATCGCTTTAATGAACACACACGCGACAGCATGAATGTATGCACATTATTAGATAGATAGATAGATAGATAAGGGACAGACTGAGATAAATAGATTGATATGAACAGGGATAGATAGATAAAGAACAGACTGATATATATATATATATATATATATATATATATATATATATATATATATATATATATATATGGTTGAAAATAGAGAAAAAAGTAGATATAAGACAGCAACTAAATTCAATTGATATTTCACCTCGTTATTTAGTTGAGGCTTCCTAAGAATTTATTGAGCTTATCACATTTTGTCGGATTTACTCAATCCTTTACTTCTCATATATATATATATATATATATATATATATATATATATATATATATATATATATATGCTTTTTGTTTTTGTTCGCTTGTTCATTTTCCCATGCTTCATAAAAATTTTCACAAGAACAAAGTTGATATATATATATATATATATATATGAGGTAGGTAAAAGGATAGTGAAACTGAGGATGAAACGTTTCAACTCTCAGATTTGTTTTGAGTTATCATTTCTTGTTCCCTATCCTTTTACCTACCTCATGTCGGATTCTACTACATGCATCCTATCTTCATATATATATATATATATATATATATATATATATATATATATATATATATATGTGTGTTGTGTGTGTGTGTGTGTGTGTGTGTGTGTGTGTGTGAACAGAGATAGAACTGCTGACGGGAGGTTTTATATTCTATATCTTATATATTTTGTTTTGAGTTCTCTTACTGTATGAATTGAATGATTGATTGTTCGGTTGGTTGGTTGGTTGGTTTTTACGGCATGTCAACCCATTGGGTTATTTTATGCCGAAGACGTTTTTGTATCACTGTTTCTTAAGATCTTTTGCACACATTTATATGATATCAAGTATCCCTATCTAAGATCATAGATAATTTGCATACAGTTGTGTGATTTCAAGTACTCCTATCTAATATTAATGATTATATGGTTTCAAGTAAGTATCTATATGTAATGGACTATTCAATGAACATCCTACACAGTGTTTTGTTTATAGTGGTGAGGGCTTGTGTTTGACCATCCGCACTTTTTGGCACAGTCGATAGGAAAGAATTGGTGCACAAGGAATGCCACAAACACAATCAACGACTGACCTCAGGTTTTTCAAATTCAGAGTTTTCCTTCTCCCAGACTGGTTACCTATCCAAGGTTAAAGAGCCTAGTTTGTCCTACAATTTTATCAATAACTGGAGGGAGAATATGTGGATTTATACCTTTCCCAAAGGTATTAGCACTATGTGAAATGCAAACTGCCTTGTCTAGGATTTGAACTCGAGTAGACGAGTCCATTTCCCACGACTCTAACCATTATGTCACGCGTCTCCATTATATGTAATAATAATCATTTGTATTTTTGTTGGCTATTCAAGTTTTCTTTCAAAATTAAAAACAAAAACATTTTTTTAATAATTCATTTCAATCTATCCAACCCATAAATAGGACCCTAGCTGTTACTACCACATCGGGTCAGAGAAGACCTAGGAGTAATTACAATGAGTTCTCCACACACCCCGAGCTCCAGAATTGGAACTTTATAACTAGATGAAATTTAACATCATATCCAGGACACTAAGACCCTCAGCCGTTACCTTCTATGATAAAAGGGTTGGGGGGTTGCCATAAGGGTAATAGGGCTGGGACTATCATATAGGTGCTAAGGCTTAATGTGACCAGCCGATTGATCGAAAAAGTCTAAGGGCCAAAGTGTAGTGTTTGCAAGTCAGGGACTGCTCAGCCACCAGGATTCCGTCCTTAAGTACGAACAGGTAGCTCCATTGTGAGTAGTTTATCCTTCTGCAGGGTGCAGTCAGTGTATTCTATATACATATAAGTTAGGATAGCGAGAAAATGAAGTCAACGGTGCCTGGTTACTGACAGTCTCTCGATCTTCAGACTAAGTATCCATCTCACAAAGTCATCCTTGTAGAAAAACAGTAGTGGTACTATTCAACCCATAGCTAGAGGATGAAGGAATTCGTACCTTTCCCAAAGGTATTAGTCTGAAACTGAACATAATAGCACAACTAGAGTTCAAACTCGTTTACTAAAACACTAGAAGCGGCTACTCAGCGTCGCCTAGGTAGAGGGGAGAAACCATGGTGTGTTGATTTGTTTACTTTTGAGAATTACAAATGCTGGACATTTTAATGTAGAATTTGAATGCTATTTCTATGTATATTTTAATTTTTAAATATCTTCAAATATAAATAAAATCTTGATGATTTTTGCACCAAAAAGCAAGAATTGGTGATATTTAATATGTATTTGTCGTTAATTGTTTTATTTTTGTAGTTTCTTCCGGACATACATACATACATACCAACTACCCTTTATATATATATAGATTACGCCACGGGGACTCCCCCTCGATGGTAACAATTACGTCATCAACAGTAACAGATTTTGGAGTGACTGAGGAAATTCACATTAAACAAGATTTAACGAGAAATACAAATCTAATCCAAGAATCAAAAAATTAAAAACATCATTTAATAAGAAGAATTAGAAAAAATAAATACATAAATAAATTATCGATTTCCGATAGTTTTTATTTTTAGATCATAAATCGATTAGAAAATCATTTAAACTTCTAGACGAAGATCGATCTATTTGAAAAATCTTGACAAACATTCTTTCCCGATTGAAAAGCATATAAGTATTTTTATAAATAATACACAATGAGCGCATGGGTGGTTTTCTTATCACTAGAAAAAGAAACAAAAAATAAATACTTAATTAGATAAATTTAATTTAAATAAATAAAATAAATGAATAATAATAATTAATTAAATAAAATTTAATTTAAAACACTGAACTGCTGTTTAGAGCTTAGTTAGTCTCCTCAGTAGTGTATACCACGATTTCCGTCACTTAAGATCAAACCAGCGACCATAGAATGTAGAGCCAAAACTCTAACGTATATTTTTAAAACAAATACATTGATACCTTAACTTATGAGTGATCCAACTTACGAATTATCCGTGTTACGAGTATTAACGATTTTTTCTTTGTGTTGAGAGCTAAAAGTTGAAGTACGAGCGAGCTTCAGATACGCTTATGTTAATATGATCATTAAAAACATTTAAGTTTCCAAATTTATTACGTCAAAGAAAAATATCTATAAAAGAATAAACATTAAAACATATTAGAGCACATAATGTTATATACTCGTTCAACATCGGGTAAATAAACGGAGAGAGAGAGAGAGAGAGAGAGAGAGAGAGAGAGAGAGAGAGAGAGAGAGAGAGAGAGAGAGAGAGAGCAATAGGAATGCGATGAGGGATAATGATCTTACTTTTACACTTCTGCTTACTGGTTCAATCATCTCGGCTGCCATTTTCTTCTGTCAATCTAGTGGGCTTACTTCTCTTCAGGGCTTCGGCTGGGTGTTGATCTTTGTTGATTTATTCGGGCTGTCATCTCTCGTTTTTAATATTCAATTAACAAACAAGACTTAGTTGTTTTCTTGATAAAGTTTTATTTCCAGAAACCATCCCATCATTCCGCCGCGGTAAGATGCCGACTCAGAGCGACGACAATAGCGTCTGCGCTCCTCAGAAATCGGGCCGCATCTGAACTAAACTATATCTCACGCCTGTACCGGAAGGTCAGCGGAATGTCACCGTTTGTCAATCGTCGGCCATGGTAACTTTCCACTGAACCCCCATTCTTCTGATTCTTACGAATTTATTCAAAATATTCTAACTACGGGTATGTACTTAAATCATAAGCTGATTATGATTATGTAACAATAATTCATTACATTCTCTTTTATCATGTTTTTATACAATACAAAAAATGCTCTATTTATTACGGTCAAGTCACTAGCATTCGCCTTCAACCTCTCAAACCACTCAGGAATCGCATCAACTAATCTTCCCAGGAACTCTTGTGGAATGGCAGAAATAAATTTTCGTATTCGTCCTTCAAGTTCTTCCAAAGTAGTTAGTTTCGTTGAGTAGACTTGCTCCTTCAACCAACTCCAAAGAAAATAGTCGGAGGGTCATAAATCAAAGCTTATGGCCGGCCACTCATGCGGACTATGTCTACCTATCCATCTCCCAGGGAAATGCTGATTTAGCCATTCACGAACAATAATAGCAAAATGTGGAGGAGCACCATCAAGCAAAAATACAGATTTAATTCCCATATAGTAAGGAACATACATTAAAGAATTGAGAAAAATGTAATTGCATATTAAAAGTCACTGAAATTAAGAAACGATTAGCCTGTTTGATACTTAATTGGGTGACCATTTAAGCAACTGCAAGTACTTTAAACAAAACAACCAACTAACAGTGCAATCTTTTTTAATTAAAAAGTACCGTATTTGATGACATATAGGACGCACTTTTTCCCAAAATTTTGGCTAAAAAAATTGCACGCGTCATCTCGGACTCGGGAGTTCGAAAAGAAGGTTCCCGAGTCCGAGATGGTTCCCGAGTCCGAGAAGTTTCCCGAGACCGACAAGAAATACCTGAAGAAGGCCGGATGGCACATCGGCCGAAACGTTGTACAGATAACAATGAAGATGAAGGCAATAGTCCGAATAATACAAATAATACTAATCATCAAACCTCATCTCGAAAATTCAGAGAAAAAGTTAAGGGTCTTAACTCTTTTCCACTATTACTATTACAAAACGTCCACGGGTTCGAGCGCTGGCCTGTGTCGAAAAATCTGCTACAGCACCCCAACAACATCAAACACACACAAACCGCATCACATCCAGAGCAGACAAACAAGACACCCCCACTACCAACGTCGTAGCTCTGAAAACCATATCTAAAAAGACAACCATAGAACCTAGGAGTAAAACACACCTACTAAACTGTAAACAAACCTTAAATCTGGCAACATTCAATGTCAGAACACTAAAAACCATAAACCAACTGCCCGAGTTAACTGCATCTGCAGAGGACAAAAATATAGACATAATCTGCGTACAAGAGCATAGATTTGATCATAGTGAACTAGATATAAAATATCACGAAACAGGTAATGGATGGACGTTCGTGTCTGCATCTGTGTGGAAAAAACTCCACAAATGCCACTATAGGAGATGTAGGAATGCTCCTCAGCCCCCGAGATATAAGAGCACTAAACAGTATAGAAAAAATCCAACCGAGAATCATATGCGCTACGTTTAAAGGGAATCCCTGCATAACAGTAGTCTCGTGCTATAGCCCCATTAATGTCAGCGAAGAAACGGACATAACAAAGTTCTATAATGAGCTATCCTCCCTATGCAGACAGATTCCCAAACACAATGCCCTGGTCATTGGGGGGCGACATGAATGCGCAGATAGGCAAAAGCGAGAACAATAAATACGGCCTACATAACACCCAAACAGGAACGGCGAATTACTAGCAGAGTTCTCTCTTGAGAACAGGCTAGTATGCCTAAATACAAGATACCAAAAAAGAAAATGCAAACTATGGACCTACACATACCCAAACAATACAAGAGCCCAATGAGACTATATCCTAATAAATAAAAAATGGATACATAGCGCAATGAACTGCGAAGCATACTCCTCTTTTGAAGGAGTATTTTCCGACCACAGAATAGTCAGTGCAAAATTACGACTCAGCCTACGTAGAAATAAAAAGCAGACCAGTAAGTCTGTACAATACGACTGGTCAACACTTGCCAACAGTGATATATGCAATCGCTACGGTGTGGCAGTAAGAAACAGATTCGATATCCTACAGGAGGCATTTTAAAGCCCCACTCCAAACGAGGAATACGAAAGGTTTGTCAGTGCCCTCCTAGAAGCAGCATCCGAGTGCGTACCGACCGAACTAAGAGCCAAACGCTCTGTCCCCTGGGAGACAGAGGCAGTTAGAGAAAAGAGAAATAATATCAAAGAAGCAGCCCAAATTAATAAAACAAACCCAACTAGCACCAACCTATGTAACCTTAAGAAAGCCCAGGTAAAGCTAACCAAAACATTCAAAAAGGAACAAATAGAGTACATACAAGTACTGATAAATAATATCAGACAATCGGTAGAAGACAGACAGTCGCGATTAGCATGACAAACAGTAAACGAAATTAGTGGTAGGAAAAGCACCTCTAAATCAAAGCTAAAGGCAACCAGCCAAAAAGATAGACTTCAAAAATGGAAAGGCCACTTCCAGAAACTGCTGGGACCCCCCCCCAAAAAAAAAAATCATATCCAAAAGATTGTAGATAAATAACTAGATATCAAGCTAGGGGATTTCACAACAGATGAAATCAACCAAGCTTTAAAGAAGCTAAAATATAGAAAAGCAACAGGACTTGACGAAATACCACCGGAGGTGTGGAAGATAGGAAAGTGCAATGACATACTGCTTAGGCTATGTAATGCAGTATATAGACAAAATAGAATAGAGAAATGGACGAAAGGCTGCATTCTCCCATTCTCTAAAAAGGGAGATCTCGGAATCGCTAAAAACTACAAAGGCATAACTCTCACTGCTATTGCAGCCAATATATATAATGCCCTTCTACTTAATCGCATCCGGCCCGAAATAAAGAAAATCCTTAGGAGAAATCAAAATGGATTCCGCAGAAATCGATCCACAAACTCTCAGATCCTGACTATTCGACGGATCCTAGAAGGGGTACGAGCAAAGAATCTAGAGGCAACGCTATTATTCGTAGATTTCTCCAAGGCCTTTGATTCCATACATAGAGGGAAAATGGAATAAATACTATTACCATATGGTCTCCCCAAAGAAACGGTTTCAGCTATAATGATGCTATACAAAGACACTAAAGCGATGGTACGCTCACCTGATGGCGACACAGATCTCTTTGACATCGCCGCAGGAGTCCTTCAAGGAGACACATTGGCACCATATATATTTATAATATGCCTAGACAACGTACTCCGAATATCATTAGATACCATAAAAGAAAAAGGTTTCACACTAAAAAGGGCAAGAAGCAGGCGATATCCCGCACAAACAATTACAGATGCAGACTATGCTGATGATCTTGCACTTCTTGCAGATACACCGGCACAGGCTGAATCACTACTACATAGCTGAGAGGAGGCAGCAAAGAATATAGGCCTCTATGTGAACTCCGATAAAACAGAGTTCATGAGTTTCAAAAATAAAGGAAACATCTCCACACTCAACGGCAAGCCTCTTTAGCCAGTAGAACAATTCACGTACCTGGGTGGTAATATCTCCTCCACAGAGAGCGATGTTAATACAAGGATAGCAAAGGCATGGTCGGCCACAAATAGATTATCAGTCATATAGAGGTCCGATCTCCCTGACAAGCTAAAGCGACAGTTCTTCCAGGCTGTGGTTGTGTCGGTGCTGCTATATGACTACACCATCTGGACCCTAACAAAGCGTCTTGAGAATAAGCTAGATGGGAGCTGCACAAGAATGCTGCGTGCAGTCTTGAACAAGTCATGGAAACAGCACCCCACAAGGAAACAGCTGTACGGTCACCTGCCCCTCATCTCACAAACTATCCGAGTTAGACGGACAAGACATGCAGGACACTGCTGAGAAGCAAGGATGAACTCAAGCGACGTTCTCCTGTGGAAGCCAACACATGAACATGCAAGTGCGGGGCGCCCAGCAAGGAACTACATTGACCAGCTATGTGAAGAAGCTGGTTGCTCTGCAGAGTAGCTCCCAGGTGCAATGAATGATAGGGAAGGTTGGCGAAAGATTGTCATGGATACCCGTGCTGCATGCGCGACATGATGATGCTTATATGATGATATATTGAGCATTTTTGGATAATTTACTAATGGCATTGCAAAGGAAAAGTTAAAGCGGCAATTAGATACTATATATATATATATATATATATATATATATATATATGTGTGTGTGTGTGTGTGTGTGTGTGTAAGCGTGTGTGTGTGTGTGTATAAGTTTGTGATGTCTTATAAATACCGTGTTTATAAATGTTAAGCTACAACACGAGGAAGTAAAAGAAACTTTTAAAGAAGATTGTGGTAAGTTTATCAATATTAGTAATAGGAGGGATCGAATTGTTTTCCACTGTAAACCATTTTTCGAATAATCGTTTTCAATATGGCCAGCCATCTGTTGAAGATGGGTATACGGAATCCAAGTCTAGTTCTCCGGTTGCAATCAATATCAATATTAAAATTACGTTCAATAAATCTATATCCGTTTGTATCTCAAAATCCAATTATTATCACTATATCATTCCTTGTGAGTTTTTCACACCAGCATTAAATTGTGGTCTTTCACACGAGTCTGAGTGACAACAAGTATCGTCAGGCTTCCAGGACTCTTCTGAGTATTCTAACCGATCTTAATGCTGTTGTTTTGATTCTTCCTCTGATTTCCAATTCTTCCGGTCTCCCCCCCCCCAAACTCAGACCGTTCCAAGATCACCAACTACAATTGGTTTTTGATATGCCATTTAGTAGTATGGTCAAATCTTAATCTCTTGCACAATTCTCAGTAAATCACCTTTTCCACCCAATCGTGCATAGTCTTGTACTCATTTTGTGTATTCGCTTATTATGTGGTTAATCGTTGTTAACTGTTTATTATCATTATTATGAGTTTTTCACACCTTCCATAGTTGGTGGTTTACTGGAGGCTGAGTGACAGCAAGTCTCCTTAGGTCTCCAGGACTCTTCTGAGTATTCTATCCGATCCCAACGGTGCTGTAGTTTGGATGGTCTTGGTTCTTCTGATTTCCAATTCACCCAAATTCTTTTCCAGAGCTTTGGGGATCGTTCCAAGGGCACCATTTACGATTGGTACTACCTTCACCTTCATGTTCCACAGTTTCCTCAGTTCTCTGGCAAGGTCTCCTCAGGTCTCTTCTGAGTATTCTAGCTTTTAACAATGCTGTTGTTTGGATCGTCTCGATTCTTCCTCTAATATCAGACTCTTTTCCAAACCCTTGGGGACCGTTTCTAGGGCACGAATTATAATTGGTACGACCTTTGCCTTCATGTTCCACAGTTTTCCCAGTTCTCTGGCAAGGTCCAAGTATTTGTCTATCGTTTCGTTTTTTTTTACTTTCACTCGGTGCTCCACCGGGACGGCAAAATCCACGATATGGCAAGTTTTCCTCTTCATGTTAATTAACACTAGGTCTCCTGATCGGGATTTGGTATTATTATTATTATTATTATTATTATTATTATTTAGTGGTTGCTTATTCTCGTTCAAATTTGTTTATCCAATCCCAAAGAGATGTTGCTGCAACTCATTACTGTATCAACACAGGTAGAAACATCATTAATTTCATCCGCCATTACGTATACGATTTCAAGTCATATGTGTGTACTGCTTGCGGCGAGGTTTCTTCTTTAATTGTCCATGTATATACAATGAAACGAGGTGGGCGTACTTCTGGCGGCACGTATGTGGCAAATCTACCTGTCATGTCACCAGTCAGTTTTTAAAGATATGTGTACAATTAATATTTCCTCAATAGTGTGGCGAAATTCTGATGCCTCCGCCAAGAAATATGTCGCTAAAAATTCTCCTTCGAAAAGTAGTAGTAGTGTAGCGTAATTGTGAATTGGCGACACGAGTTCAAATCCTGGACGAGGCTGTTTCCATTTACATTTAGCACTAACGCCTTTGGAAAAAAGTATGAATCCATCTGTTCTTCTACCCGCTACGGGTAAATAGCAGTAAGGCAACCAGTGTAAAAAAAAAAAGGCTCCGTTGTGGCCTAAAGTTGGTATCAGCAAGACAGCGAGCGCTAGACCAAGGATATTGAGGTGCAGCGCCACACCTACCATCAACTCCCAACTTTACCACACAGATCCCTGCGATACTCATACGCTGAGTTGGCGAGGACTGGTATGGAACCCTGAACCTTGTGATTCGTAGTCGGACGCTTTACCGACTAAGCTAAAGCGGCTCTAAAAAATTCTTAATTTAAACCAATTGCACTCCATTTAAAAATTGGTCTTGAGTCAAATTCTGAACAAAGAGGGGGTGGGTAATTAAATACTTATCTTGATAAAAGAGCTTCGCTTCTGTGTCTAAGATATAAATAAGTCAGCGTGAATCCGAGGGGACCATCCTCCCAGGCAACACCTGCCACCTAGTCTAAAAAGGAAAGGGCTGGGTTTATTGTTCGGTGCCTGAGATGCATCAAAAGAGAAATGCCGAGGGGATATACGCAATTTTTACACTGAGCTTCGGTTTGTGCGTGGCTCTTCACAATAACCGGACTTTATATTCATCTGACAGTGCGAGGTCAGAAAATAAACATTTACATGATCGTAGTAGTATTTTAGATCACAACATTTTTGGCGAATCAGGTGGTTTTTAATTTTTTTGTTCAAATTAAAAAATAATATTTAAGAATTAAAAAAAAATGTACCCACATTTTCTAAAATAATTACATGTTTCGGTTTGCATTAAAACAGGGGAAGGGAACATGTGGTTTTTAGAGCAGAAATGGGAAAGAACATTTGTGGGAAACCTGCTGTCTTAAGGTCTCATGCAGTTTTCTCAACCTCCCGGCGCTGCCTTCCACGGTCTTGTCGGAAAATCAATTAAAATGGCGTACCTCAACGTTAGAACTTGAAATCTCATGTTTTCGAGCTCAAAAACAAATAGATAAATAAAATAAAATAATAAAATAAATAAATAAATAAAAACAAAAAAAAATCAAAACAAAAGACAAAAATTAAAAAAACAAAAACAAACAAAATCAAAATAGTGATAAAAAACTATTAACTATGATATTTCGGACTGTTGTCCCCATTTTCATTATGTACAAACACAACGTTCAGGGTAATGGAACTTCGGCCTCTGTTTTAGGTGTTTTTTTTATTATATAAATTGTATTATTTTATTTGCTTGTGTTCATCTATATCTGTACATATATAAAGGACAGTTGGTGTGTATGTATGTCCGGAGGAAACTATGAAAATAAAACAATTAAAGACAAAGTAAATGTATATAAACATTCACTATCACCAGAGCTTGCTTTTTTAACCAAAATAATGAAAATCTTATTCGTATCTGGGAAGATATCTAAAAATTAGGATTTGAATAGTAAGAGAAGGAAAAGTCATTAAAAGTAACCATTACACCAAACGGAGTTTAAGTGGTTTGAATTCAGAATTTTCCTTTTCTGGACCGGTTGCTATACCAAGACCAAAGAGTCATACTATTTACCTATAGCTGAATAGATAATTGTTGGATTCATACCTTTCCAAAGGGTCTTAGCGATATGTGAAATGTAGGATTTGAACTCTTGTCGCGATATCATTTCTTTAAGCGGGATTTAACTGGTTTGAATTCAGAGCTTTCATTCTGCCATACCATGGTTAAATAGTTCTAAAGAGAGAATTCCCAAGAGTATTAGTGCTATATGAAATACAACCAGCCTCGTCCAGGATTTGTCGCCGTGTCCATTTCATATGACGGTAACCATTACACCACGGGTGTCTTCTCAGCCAAGCTTAGTAAATAACACTATTCCCCCCGAGGACTGTTTTGACAGCTGCCTTATTTATCATTTGGTCAGTCACTCTGCTTAAAATTGCCGCTGTTGTCAATGATAACAATCACCCCACATTTATTACGTCCACGGTAATCGATGACTTGTTCAGCTTCGATAACTTATGAACGGTACGGGCGCGCACTTGTCAGACAGTCACATGATATTGATCCCCCCCGGGTGAGTCGTTTTTCACCTGAAGAAAAACGAGTGGACGTTGCCAAAAGTAGCAGTAAGTTGCCGTTTATTCAATGCTACCACAGATCAGTAACACCTGCCGTTGCAAAAAAAGCCTGGCTGAACGGAACTGGTAGTCAGCTAAAACTTCAGTACTAATCGACCTAGATACTATTAGATAAAACAAAACAAAAAGCAAAAAACAAAAACAAACAAAAGACAAAGGAAAAAAAAGAAGAAAAAAACACACAAAAAGCATAGAGGATAGAAAGTAGGTAATCTTGTACTTTAAGTGACTAAATTCCCACCATAAAATTGTACTTGCTCATTATTTGAAATGAACTTAATTGTTATTAAAAATACATTTTATGATATTTTGGAGTTAAAGACATGCATTAGAATGCATTTGTAAAGCGTCGTGCTTTCGCCGTGAAAATTATGTTTAATCAAAGATGGCTGCCATTGTTTACAAGCTTCTTCTCGGCAAAATAACTCTCATTTAAGTCTTAAAAGGACTTCACTCTCAAATCAATGAGAGTTAACCCCCTTTGTTCTTTTTCCGCAAGTACAATTTTATGGGAGGAATTGAGTCACTTAAAGTTCAAGATTACCAAAAAGTAAAGGTTTTCGTTTGCTGATTGCATAAAGCTCTCTCTCTCTCTCTCTCTCTCTCTCTCTCTCTCTCTCTCTCTCTCTCTCTCCTCAACCCCCTCTCTCTTTACATGATGTGATGGTTAGCAAGCTAGATTTGCAGACCATTGTTAGTGAGTTCGATTCTCATTGGGCGCCCCATACTTCTGGCCTTGTGCCACATCTAAGCTAAGCTTAGTAAATAATAGTTAATGCTACATATAAGTACAATGAAGTTATCGTACAAAAAACGAACAAGGTTTTATTTAAAATAATCCCCTTACCATTTAAAACACTTATTCGGGTGCAACATTTTGAAGGGCACCAATTCTTTGAACCCCCTACCCCCCAAAAAAAAACCCACAAAGAAACCAAATCAAACCAGTGAGTATCGAACTCGCTATTCGCTATAATGGAGTTATCTGTGAGACTAGCTTGTTAATCATAACAACACGATAGGACACCTTCACAGGTCGTGTAATAATATCTAAATACTTGAACTAATAGTCTGACTTGACTCCATTGCCAAGTAAAATATGAACAGTCTCAAAAAAGAAGTTCTATCTTCGTGTTGGTCTAATCTTTCATAGAATTGATGTATACGGTGTTTCTTTTGTAAAAGAAGTCAATTCGACTTATTCTATTTTGAAGAGGAAAAATACTTTGAAATCAGACCATCAAAACTTGGCACTTAGCAAAATAATCTTGCAATGCATTGTGGGTATTAATTCATTAGATTTTAATAATAGCCGGGCATAAAAACTGATGAAACTGAGATTCCATTTCAGCGGCTGATTTGGTGACAATCTCTAAAACTCATTAGATGTTGAAGATGGCACGTGAATGACTTCGAGAAGAAAAAGAATATTACAGTCATTTTTTTCTTTCCAAAGGATTCCTACTAATCTATCGCCAACAATTCATAGTCTTAGAAAATATATGCCCTTACTTAGGTTAGGCTAGAAAGGAAGCGCGCGGTGGTATATTGGTTAGAGTCGTAGGAAATAGACACGACGAGACGAGTTCAAATCCTTGACAAGGCCGTTTGCATTTCACATCGAATACATAAACGGGGATAGTCATCAGCGAGCTTCTCGTATATATAATATAGATAGGAGATGATCGTTCTTACTTTTTACACTACTGCTTCTGGTGATTCGTCTAGTGGTTCCAACTTGTCCAGCCGCCATCTTGGGCTTCTTTTCTTCAGGGCTTCTGCTGAGTGTTGAATTTCTTCTTCTGTTCTTGGTTATGCAGGGCTGAGCATTGCTTGTTTAATAATTTAATTAACAAACGCAACAACTTGTTTGTTTGTTGATCAAGTTTTATTTCTTAGCCCATATTGATTCCGTCGCGGGGGGAAATGGACCCCGGAGCTGAAAATACGTCTACACTCCTTGAAAGCCGGGCCACATCTCTAACTTATTCTCATGCGTCTGTAATGGCGCGTTTTATGGGGTCAAAAGGTCATTGATCGTCACAGTGTATTTTTCCATTATTTTTAATCTAAGGACCCTAATTCAAATTTCTAGCTACAGATATGTTCACAATTTATGACTGCCCATAAATTGTAACAATCATTACTCCCAGGTCCACTCTGGCCCGGGTTGTTAGTGCCTGTTAGGGTCCCATCAATGGGTTGAATAGACGAAAAAACAGTTTAAAAAAAGGCGTTTAAAAAATTGTATACCCATCGAGCATAAATAGAATAAACCATCTTTGGCGTAAAATAACCCTACAACGATTGACATACTGTAAAATCCAACAAACCAAACAAAACAATTTATGCCTAAGTACTGGAAGAACTCATACGTGACGTTTTCATGTGCATACCCACACATAACATGCCAATGTCGACCAACCAGCAAAAAAACATCAATCAGCTCTGTACGGATTCTGGATACCGTTTGAAAGACCTGATAGTGTGATGACCAATTGGGATGGTTGGAGAGAAAGAGAGAGAAAGACAGAGACAAAGACAGAGAGAGACAGATAGAGACAGAGAGACAGATAGATAGATAGAGAGAGAGAGAGAGAGAGAGAGAGAGAGAGAGAGAGAGAGAGAGAGAGAGGGGGAGTGTGTCATGGGAATCTGTGCTATCAGCGTGACCTGATAATGATGATTAATTGATTGATTTTGACGGTATGTCAACTCATTTTGGGTAACTCTTTTTTTGGGTGTGTGTGGATTTCATCCTAGCTTGTTTTGTATTACATATGCTGAATGTTGTTCAGAAAATAAATTCTGCATTTATCATCTCTTTGTTGTTATTTATTTTACACGAATATGTAAATTCACCTGCGTTCGGTGATTGGTTTTAACGGTATTTCAACTCTTCTTGGGTAATTTTATGCTTAGAGGTTAATGAATTGCGTCCATTGTATGTTTATATTTACATTTTTGTATAATTGGTTCTTAAGAGTTTTTTTTGTTGCACACGGTCCGATCAAATACTAATAATTTTAACAGACATGAGACCCAAATAGGTACTACCACTCTGGATCAGTGTGGATCTGGGAGCAATGGCAATGAAAGGGTACCCCACAATCCTCAGATCTTCAGAACTGGACCCTCACAGTGGACCGTCTAAAAAAAGTGCTGGGGTGCAACGGTTATCGTGGTAAAAAGTGGATTAGATGAACTGAGTTCAACTCATGACTGTTGCTTGCGTTTCGCTTCAGGCTAATGCCATTGGAAAGCCTAGGTATTTGCCAAGGTTAGAGTGAGACACAAGGTCGCAAATATGACGCATCCAGCGAAGATTGAACTCGCTTTTTAGTAGTAATGAATCTGCGAAACTAGCTTGCTATTCATTACACCATTATATTTATATTTACCAACCCCTCCGCACGAGCTGGATGTGACACAAGGTCAATTTCTTAAGCGGAGTTCAACAGGTTTGAATTCAGAGTTTTCCTTCTCCTAGACAGGTTGCCTAACCAAGGTTAAAGAGCCCAGTCTGCCCTACTATTTACCCATAGCTTGATGGAGAGTAGGATTCATACCTTTCCTAAGGGTATTACGCTAAGTGAAATGCAATTACCACGTCCAGGATTTGAACTCGGCGCGACGAGTCCATTTCCTATGACTTTAACCATTACACCACGCGCTTCATTACACCATTATAGGTTGTCCATGCCATTGGATATTATATGAATAATTCACTTTTCCCCCAGATATGAGTAAAGAGTAGAGCAGAAAGCTATTTAGCCTGGGGAGGCAACCAGTCTAGGAGAAAAAGAGAAAATCTGAAATCAAAACAAGGGAGCCTAGGGCTTCAAATTTCTTGATTAGTATTCGCTCTCTTAACAGAATAAAAAGAAAAGAAGTTCTCCACTCCAACAATTTATATGAATAGACCACAGGGCATCCATCACCAGCAATTCACAGCTATTGAAATTTTATCGCCAACAGTGTATGTTGCCATGGAAACGCTAGAAATCGAGGTCAGCTGGTGAAATAGTGGCAGCAGAAGGAATAAAATCAGTCACAAGTGAAAGACAAAAACCCCGCCAAAATCAGACCGACAGATTTTAAATATTTAAATAGAATACACCGACTGCACCTTTGTAGATGGGTAAAATCTCCCAGATGAGACCACCTGTAAGCCGTGAGTGGTGATCTGGGATGCTTAAGTGTAAAGTTTTTAAGTGCCATCCTTGGCCAGTTGAAAAGGGCTTAAAGAAATCCTATGTTATGGAATCCTTTGGTGATCCTTTGGTAATCGTATAAGTCCTATCCTGCGTATTGGTAAAGGTCCAGTGGGTCAATCCTATGTCCCTCCTCGATGAACGCTACAGTAATTATGACCAGTAGGGTCGGTTAAGTATTGTATCAGCCTCAGTGTACTGCCAGTGATTGGCCAAGAAATAGATCACATGATCTCGCCTAGTCTATAAGTAAGAGCGAGGATCTAGCACACACCTTATATACCAGAATTTCTCAACATAAAGGACAGAAAGCTAGTAGCTGAGAAGTCCATGACATGCAACACTCTACTTTGGCACTTACTTAGGCGAGACGGGCGGACGAAGAGGTCCCCTCCGATCAATCGGCTATATGATTGTTCCAGCCATATTGCCTTTATGGCAACCCCAACCCTTTTTATCCAACCCTTTCTATCATATATGTGCTAGAAGGCTGTGACTGAGGGTCTTAGTGTCTTGGGTATAACGTTAAACTGCATCTAGCAGTCAAGTTCCAAGTTTGGAGCTCTGGGGAATGTGGAGTATAACTTCATCACCATTAATTTTTTTTTAATTAGTGAAATAGATCACTAATTAGGACTGAGCCTATTCTAGTAGTGACCACCCCAAGCGGATTTAATAGGTTTGAATTCAAAGTTCTCCTTCTCATGGACTGGTTGCCTAACCAAGGTTAAAGAGCCCAGTCTGTCCTACTATTTTACCCATAGCTGGAGGGAGAGTTGTTGGATTCATACCCAAGGGTATAGCGCTATGTGAACGGTAGCTTCGTCCAGGATTTAAACTAGGGTCGACGAGTCCAATAATCCCAGGTGCATTCTGTCCCGGAGTGGTAGTACCTTTTAGGGTTCTATCTTTGGGTTAAGTAGAAAAAGTGAGTTTATAAGATGTTTCTAAAAAATTGAGATTTAAAAAAATTGAATACTATAATGAATGAAACAGAACGTCTTCGGCATAAAATAACCCAACTAGGGCTGACATGCCGTCAATTTAACCGAGCAACCAACCATGCAATACTTGTATGCAGCAACTGATTTTTACTTCTGTAGTTTATTGTTGCCCATTGCATATCTATTTGTACTAATCCCGACTAGGAAAACCAAAAATATAGCATCAGTGAAAAAGCAACGTTTAATAATTGTGGGAAAAACTCACAAAGAATAATATAAAAATAATGATGACAAGCAGGACCTGTGGATATATCACAGTATGATAGTTTAATTATTACAACGTGTGATATGTTTACTTAAGGGCTATTGCTAAATAGTTCAATATGAGGAGTAAAGGATTGAGTAAATCCGACAAAATGTGGTTGAAAATAGAGGAAGAAGTGGATATAACAACACAGCAACTAAATTCAATGGATATTTCCCCTCGTTATTTAGTTGAGGTTTCCTCAGAATTTATTGAGACAAATGCTTTTACATTCTGCTTTTACACTGAAAAAGTAATTGGGTAAGGGATAAAAAGAGAAGAGGGTTTGCATGTGTGGTGTAGAGAAGTGAAAAGGGAGGGGTTGTTTTAGTATGTGTGGTATGGTATTTTTATGGGGTCAGTTTGTTGTTGCCTTTGAAGAAATAGATCA
>CM042142.1:89902250-89942250 GCA_023376005.1 Doryteuthis pealeii | reverse complement strand
TCGAAAGCGACCGTCTGCCTCCAGGTGTTTCGTTAGATTCCAAGCGGTGCAACGATATAGTAGTGCAGACACGACTACAGCTTGAATACATTCCCATTTTGTTTTATCAGAGAGATCAGATTTCCACACGGTCTTTAACCTGTCAATGGACTCTCTCGTCGATTTCGACGCATGAGGGTTCATCCAATGAACAACCTACACAGTGGTTTTGTTTATAGTGGTGAAGGTTTGTGTTGGACCATCCGCACTTTTTGGCACCGTCGATAGGAAAGAATTGGTGTATAAGGAATGCCACAAATCCAATCATGACTAACCTCAGGTTTCCAAATTCAAGTTTTCCTGCTCCTAGACTGGTTACCTATCCAGGGTTAAAGAGCCCTACTATTTTACTCATAGCCGGAGGGATAATATATGGATTCATACCCTGTTCAGTAGCAGTCAATGCTTTAACTATGCGTATGTTGACATCGGTTTCAGTAGATAAGACATTGCTACCGAGGTATACGAACTGGTCTACTAATGCCAGAAGCTTGAATTTAATGAGGAAATGGCACAATGTTAATTAAAACAAATGAAATATGTTTTTATCAGCGTTCACGTATGCCTTTGGCTGCCTGCTCCAGGCTATTCAGCAGAGTTTAAGCAATCGGAAAATAGCACATTCTACCCAAGAATAAGAAAAACTAATAAATTTGTTACATAGTATTAAATTACACTCTCCAGTTTTTTTTCTATATATATGTGAATACTTGCCATTTTATATAATTTTACAACATAAGCAAATACTATCCATACTAAAGTAAATTGGAAAAATAACATATACTATCCAGGAAGGAGGTGCGTGGTGTAATGGTTAGAGTCGTAGGAAATGGACTCGTCAACGCGAGTTCAATTCCTGGACGAAGCTGTTGGCATTTCACATAGCGCTAATACCCTTGGGAAAGGTATGAATCCAATTCTCCCTCCAGCTATGGGTAAAATAGCAGGGCAGACTGGACCCTTTAACCATGGCTAGATAACCAGTCTATGAGAAGGAAAACTCTGTTAAACTCCGCTTAAGAAATTGAACTTGTGTCGCATCCTGCTCGTGCGGAGGAGTTGGTAAATATATATACTATCCAGGAAGGTGCCTATGTGTAATGGTTATCGTCGTAGGAAATGTACACGGTGACTCGAGTTCAAATGCTGGACATGACCAGTGATGCTGATAGCTTTTTGATTTAGTGCGTCCTGGGACGCACATTTGATTTGAATGAGTCCCCGGGAAAATGTATGGGTTCCAACTAAAGTTTCTTGATAGAATTAAGGTTTTTATTCATGATCTGGGGAAACAACTAAAGCCGTCTAACTCCTACCTTGTAACCCCTCTTGCGTAATTCGTTTCTAAGAAACTATTGAAATGTATTTACAGTTAGTTTGAAATGGTGAGAAAAGAAAAAAAACCGGGGCGCATGAATACCATTTTACTGCGTCCTTTTAGATTTTTGTGCGTTAGGGACGCAGGACGCATACCTATCAGCATCTCTACAAGACTGTTGGCCTTTCACATAGTGCTAACCCCTTAGGAAAGGTATGCAATCTACTATTCTCCCTCCAGCCATGGGTAAATGGTAAGGTAGACTGCGCTCTTTAAACTTAGTTAGGCAACCAGTCTAAGGGAAGGAAAACTCTGAATTCTCTGCTTGCATTTCACATAGCGCTAATACTGTTGGGAGAGGTATACATCCAACTCTTTTCTCACCAGCTATTGGGAAACAATAGGGCAGACTGCGCTCTTTAACTTTGGTATGGCAACTGGTCTCGGAGAAGGAAAATTCTGAATTTAAATCTGTTCAACTTCGCTTAAAAGTAGACCTTATATCACGTCCTTCTCTTGTGGTGAGGTTGATATATATATATATATATATATATATATATATATATATATATATACTATCTACCCTCCTCATTTAAAAAAGTGTTTGTCTTATTCCTTTTTCTAAAGGTCTTTATTTTTAACGCAGTTCATACTATAATTCCTTGCGGTAAGGAAAAAAAAACAGGTAAATGTAAAAATATACTACAAATGATTGCCTGGGAAAAAATAAATAAAAAGTTTAAAAGTTTAATATTTTTTATGTTTGCCTTTTATTTATTTATTTGTTCTTATTTGTACGCATCCTTAGTTTTCTTTTTCTTTCTTTTTGTTGTGCTAATTTTTTGAACAGCAGTGGGGAAGGTTTTAGCAATAAAAGTATTGTTTCCCCATATATTTTCAGTCAAAATCTTCCCCTGGTGAGCTAATAAGCGAAACTTTCAGTTGGTAATACCTGACTCATTAATATTATTATTACTATATATATATATATATATATATATATATATATATATGCTTGTTCTTCTCCCTGCTACGGGTAAATAGCAGTAAGGCAACAAGTGGGTGGCCAAAAGTTGGTATCAGCGCTAGAGCAAGGAGATTGTTTGAGCGTCTGAGACGGAGAGCCACATCTACCATCAGCTCCTAACTTTACTGCACAGATCCCTGTGTTACTCATACGCTTGAGGTTCCTAATGGAACGCTCTACCGACTGAGCTAATATATATATATATATATAATCCAGTCCTGTCGGTCCCCCCAGTGTATGTGGGGGTGATCTCAATCATCAAGGATTTATCTAATCCTAACTCTTTTTGCGCAATGAGGTAGATGCAACATGGTGGAGGAATGATTGCCTTGGACTGGATTTGTCTTATCTTGCACTTTCCAGTGAAAAAAGGCCAATAAAACAATTGCTTTCATCACATGTCTTTCATTGAGTGACAGTGATTCTTGTTTTTAGGATGTTTTCCGCCATTATCTTTGCTTTTACGTTTTTCTTCTAACTGAAGAAGTATTCAGTATCACCGTAGCACAGCGATTGGACGATATGGTTATAATAACAGACCCATTGTTAACCATTGAGATCAACCAAGAGATTGTTGCCACACACGAAAAACAAAACTCGCTACACAAGATAAGAATTTTTTAGCCTTTGGTTATCATCGTAGGAAATGGACACGGTGACTAGAGTTCAAATCCCGGAAGAGGCTGTTTGCACTTCACATAGAGCTAATACTCTTGGAAGAGGTATGGATCCAACTATTTTCGCCCCCCAGCTATGGCTAAATAGTGGAGCAGACCAGGCTCTTCAACCTTGGTTAGGCAACCTGTCTAGCAGGTGGAAAAATTGACCGTGTATAACATCTTATTCGAGGGGTTGGTATTTTAAAATTCGTACAATTCGATTTTGTAGCCATTTCAAATTTGACGTACATTGATATCTATGGTTTTATTAATATAAGACCTTGAATAAAACGGTTTTTAGCAACACACCCAAAATGGTAGCACAATCTAACCTCATTATTCAAGGTATTGTTGTATTCTGAACTGTAGTTTTAAATTGAGTCAGTATATATATATATATATATATATATATATATATATATATATATATATATTAAAAAATTAACGTTCTATTCATTCATCATTTCTATCTTGATAAATACAGCTTTAAACTTGGTACTTTTTGAAACACCTTGTATTCTGAAAAAAATTAATGAATGGGACGTTATTTTTTCTTCCGAATATAAGTACAAAAAATCTCGATACGTTTTTGACACACCTTATATATATATATATATATATATACACACACACACACACACACACACACATATATATATATATATATATATATATATATATATATGTATTAGTCATGTGAATTGCAAATAGTTTCGTCCAGAATTTGAATTCTGGTCAACGAGTCGATTTTCTACGATGATAACCATTGCACCATATGTTAAATATTGAAAATGTGTATATTCAAAATCTATTACACTGTGTAATTTTGTTCCTGGATAGCCTGTACTTACCAATCCCTCTGCAAATAAGGATGTTACACAAAAGGATGTCCAGCGAGGACTGAACGCAGTATTCAGTAGTAATGGATTTGCGAGACTATCTTGCTTACATCCCGATGGGACGCCCATAATGGCTCTCAAGCATTAGCACTCATTCTAACGTTGATTTTGTCTTGGATTGTTCGGCACGTTCTCTTTAAACAATCGATTCTCATTTAGCATAAATAAATAATGACAATTATTTCTTTACAAAGCGAGATTCTTTTATCGAGACGAAAATCTTTTAAGCATTAAGATTACTTATAAGTTGATCGGCCATTTTTATTTTATATTCACCGTTTTTAATTAACAAATTCTATCTACTGAAATTCGATGAGGACTGTTGAAATAAAAAAGAAAGAAAAGAAAAGAAAACAAAAGTGGTGAAAAACTCACCCACACAAACAAAATGGCCGCGTATTTGGATTTTTGAGATGGATTCATTTCCGGTTTTAATCGAGAATGAGAATCGGAAACGAGGCTAGAAGCACTGCTGGGAGATAAAATCGTCACTTGATTATCGAGGTTGAAAAGTTATTAATAATAAAACATTCTTCTATTTTTTTCGACACTAAATTTGAAACGAACAAATTAAGAATTCAATGCCTTTGTTTGTTGGTTTTAAAAATTTCCTTTTCAAACTTTGACGAACTCCCATCACAATGAGTAAATAAATAAATACCCCCCTAAAAAAAAACCCCAAAAAACGAAGCAAAAACATTTGAGATTACAATTTATCTGAGTCGAAAACATCCGGCAGTAGTCCAGCAGGGCATGTAGGAGGGTAATCCCAAAGGAAAGGTATCCAAAATATTTAGAAATCACAGAAATGTCTATTGTTTATTGTCAATGATGTTTACATTATTTTAAAATTTCAGCATTTGTCTATTTTTCTATATAATCGCCGTTTTTGTAGACGTTGTGGCAGTTTTTGTATGTCCATGCTACATCACTTGCGGACGTTTTTGATATCCATGCACGACTCGCCATAAATTTCAGTAAATTGGAGATGAATTTCAATCGGTTTAATGTCTTTTGCGTTTAAAATCCGAATAATTGAGCGGACTTTTCACTTGGCGGTAACATCATTCGGAAGGTTGATCAGAGACGACTGCCAAGATAAGACTGAGCGTGGCAGCGAGGCGTCCAGGGACAGACGCATGCACAACAAATACAACAGTGTTACCAATAGCCGTACGAACGCTTTGGAGAACTAATTTTGGAATTACCCTCGTATAACAAGGGTACCTAAAATGTCGATTGTGACCGATCTGTAGATCGCAAATGTTGCGCCGATATATCGCACGTTACTAAAAAAGAATGTTTGAATTTAGGATAGTTTAGCTTAAAAGCCACCCAATTAAAAAGCAATTTAGCTCGCCCATGTAGATAATTAGGGATTTGGACTTTTGCATTGAGTACATATTACATTTTATCGCACAAAAAAAAAAAAAATATCGTCGCAAAATCAGGTAATAAATTGCCGAAAATAGTCGCAGTAATTAAAACTTGGGAATCCAAAATTTCCGGATGTGGATCCGGGTTCAGTATGGAATATTTTTTAATATACTCACGGGTAGGCCTGATTCCAAAATGGCATGCTATGTTGAGACACAGCCTCTAGGAGTAAAGTTGATAAACGTTTCACGCTGACATTCGAATTTATTATTAGAGAAGATATAATCGGAGAATAATTAAAATCTCTGATTCAATTCCTCTCTGCGCATGCGCCCCCTCGCCATCAATGAAAACCAGCTTAAAAAAATAAAACACATTTATATGATAAATAAATCAAGAGAAAGCTGCCTCATTATTTACTGCGATAATTTTTTGATTCGCTCTCGGAATCGGCCTGATTCCAAAATGGTATGATATGTTGATCTACAGCCTCTAGGAGTAGAGTTGAAAATGTATAATACAGACACACTGGCATTCGATGTTATTATTAGAGAAGATATAATCGTAGAATAATTAAAATATCTGATTCAATCCCTCTCTGCACATGTCCCCCCCCCAGCTTAAAAAAAATTATATGATAAGTAAACCAAGAGAAATCTGCCTCATTATTTACTGCAACAGATTCAACCGGCCCGTTTAGCAGAAGAGGACTTTTACTTACGATTGATGTCGACAGAAGTTCGTGTACCTTAGACGACCAACAAGACGCTAAGAAGACAGCTTGCCGATGCTATCATCTCGTTTACAAAACTTTTTATATTCTTTTTCTGTTCCTTCTTAATAACATACAGTCTGTCTATTCCAAAATCTCTTGTTTTTTCTTCTTCTTCACTCCACCCCACATTACCCTCTGTTGTAGTTTATCACCATCAAACTAGATTTCTGTCTCCGGTTTTCTCCCTCTCGTTACGAGCTGAAAGCTATTTTTTTATAAAATAATTTGGATAACAAATAGATTTATTTTTCTCCGTCTCTTTACGTTATGCTCAAAAACAAGATGCTATCTTCTGGTGTGAATCTTGTGAGAAACTGACTGTTACCAAGTGCCGTTGATTTTGTGTCTACGCTGCCCTAACTTAGATATATATGCTATATCACTGATAATGAGTACTCTTCATTTATAAATATAGGAAACTATATATATATATATATATTATATATATATATATATATATATATATATATATATATATTAACTAATGCTACTACAATGAAAAAATGGTAGTAACTTTTTGATGAATATATATATATGTAAATATATATATATATATTTATTGAAACAAAGAAACTTGTTTTTTCATTTTTATAAAATGACATATATATATATATGCGTGTGTGTTCATGTGTGTGTTAGTGTGTGTGTGTGTGTGTGTGTGTGTGTGTGTGTATCTAACCTAGAGTAACATAGACATAAAATTAACTGCGCTTGGTAACTGTCAGATATAAATGGTATATCATTGATAATGAGCACTCTATCTATAAATATATCAAACTATATATATGAGAGTATATATATATATATATATATATATATATTATATATATATATATATATGCTGACAACACGGATTCCCATAAAGGCACATTTATAACACAGTATTTTCACCAAATAGACACCAAAATTGGTTCATCATTTTTGACAGCGTTGAGCAATTTCACCTGATGGTGTATACGGTGGTTTGGTAATAAACAAATTGGTAATGGAGACATATTTGCAAAGAAATTTGATCTTTATTTGGTATCTTCGTTCAGGTGAAACTAATTTTAACAAATTTCGTGACAATCTTTTGCCTATGTCCATATTAACGCAAATAAACATTTACACACATTCCATTCATGATGATATCTTTCTCTCTCTATGCCAGAGATCTCCCCGAGTCACATCCGGTCCGCTTCGAGATTTTAAATATTTTCCCAACAAGACAGTCAGCTATTTAACACTCGTTCGTGCAGTCTTGAACAAGTGAAAACAACCCCCGACAAGGAATCAGCTGTACGGCCACCTGCTCCCTATCTCACAAACCATCCGAGTAAGATGGACAAGACATGCTGGACACTGTTGGAGAAGCAAGGACAAACTCATAAGCGATGTTCTCCTGTGGAAGCCAACACATGGACATGCTAGTGTGTGCCGCCCAGCAAGGACCTTCATTGACCAGCTTTGCGAGGATACTGGATGCTGCGCAGAGGACCTCCCAGGGACAATGAATGATAGAGAAGTTTGGTGAGAGATTGTCATGGATATCCGTGCTAATTGCTCGATCTGATGATGATGATTATTCTGTCTAATGAAAAACACTTGATGCCTCTAAATATTATTGATACTAGCAAATATATGCGTCCTCCGCCAGGCGCATGTAGGCGGTATCTATGTTGCACCCTGTATATATATATATATATATATATATATATATATATGCATGTAGAGGTAGCTTATTAACGGAAATATCACGTGGAGTCTCCTTTTTTCATAACGAGAAATGCGTCTGTTGCTAAAAAAAATGTCGGCGCAGATCTTGGCATGTTTGGTTACGCTGCTCTTCTTTTCACGAGCTGTTCAACAAACTAATTTCTTTTATGTAAGTGTAGTCACTTCCTGTACTAGCCTAAACGTAAACTCACACATGCATAACACACACACACACACACACACACACACACACACACACACGCACACACACACACACACATACATGAACACATTATAAGTACACTCTCACTCGTTCACTCAATCATACGCACGCATGCGCAACCAGCTGCATTCGCAAAGCAGCCGCACAAATATAACAATAAATGTGTCCTTCTATTAATATATTTATGCACATGAGTAGAAATAGTAGAAACAGTTTTCTAATCGCCGGAGAGTTACATCCCCCCCCCCCATATCTATGCCGCAAATCGGCCTTGTGTCAGGAGGTGCAAAAATTAAGCAGCTCGGTTCCAGTTGCAGCGGCTGGTTTGTTACCTCTCAAAGCAACATCCGCCCCATCCGCGTTGAAAGGGATAAAGTCTGAGTTTATTGTTCTTCATCTGAGGTGCCCCGAAAGAGAGAGGCATGTTTCCAAGGGGTGTCACCACATTAAATTAACCTTTTTTAAAAATATTATTTGTATTATTTGAACTATTAGTATTATCTGCGTTATTCGGACTTTTGTCCTCATCTTCATTGTTATTTGTACAACATTTCGGCCGATATACCCTTCGGCCTTCTTCAGTTATTTCTTGTCGGACTCGTGAACCATCTCGGACTCGGAAACCTTCTCTTTGAACTCAGGAACCTTCTTTTCGTAATCGATTACGACAATAAGGTTCCCAAGTCCGAGAAGGTTCCCGAGTCCGATAAGAAATACCTGAAGAAGGCCGGAGGGCATATCGGTTGAAACGTTGTACAGATAACAATGAAAATGTGGACAATAGTCCGAATAACGCAGATAATACTTATAATCAAGCATCATCTCAAATATTCAGGGAAATAGTATTTGGACTATTATCCTCATCTTTATTGTTATATATAGAACGTTTCGATTTATGTGCCGTCTGGCCTTCTTCAGGTGTTTCTTCTCGAACTCGGGAATCTTCATGTCGTAATCGGGAGCCTTCACGGAACTTCGAACAAGAAAAAAGTGAAGAAGGTTGGAGGGCAAATCGGCCGAAACGTTGTGTATATGACAATGAACATGAGGACAATGGTCCAAATAATACAAATTATCTAGCCTCATCTCAAAAATTCAAATAATAAACTTTTAAAATATATAACTTTTTAAAGCAGAATTTAACAAGTTCGAATTCAGTATTTTCCTTCTCCTAGACTGGTTGCTTAGCCAAGGTTAAAGAGCCTCATTTGCCATACTATATTCTAACAATGTGAGTGGAGTTCAATAAATAGCATTCTCATTAGGAATCCTCATTCTCACTGGGTGTCCTCTGTTTGTAGTATGAGGACACGGGTGTACGACATTCAGTGAGGATCGAACTCACTGTTCAGTGATAAGGATAATCAAGTCCATTACATAATTGTTATATGTTTATATGGTTTTTGGAGGTACGTAGTGTAATGGTTACCGTCGTAGAAAATGGACATAGCGAGACGAGTTCAAATCCTTAACGAGACTGTTTGCATTCCACATAGCACTAATACTCTTCGGAAAGGTACGAATACAACTATTCTCCCTCCAGCTATAGTTAAATAGTAGGACAGACTGGGCGTTATAACCTTGGTATGGGAATCGGTTAAGGAGAAGGAAAACTTTGAATTTAAACCAAAGGGGCTCTCTTCTCGTTAGTCAAAACTATATTGAGAGCCCATTCTCCCTCTCATCATCTTTACTCCTAACCAAAACCAACACTAAAACGTTAATAAGATATATATATATATATATATATTAATACTCGTGTTCGTTAATTGTACAACCGTTAAAAACGAGACCGTCCAAATCGTCCAAGATGAAATGCAAACATGTAAATCCTCATTATCTGGTGTTGCTTAGCCAAGGGAAGAAAAAGGACATGCTACTCAGAAAAATATAACAAGAAAGGAAGGGAAAGATAAAGAGAGATGAGTGCATAGAAGCGATAATGCTAATTTGTTTCAATCTAACATAATGAAAAGATGAAAAGATGAAAAGATGAAAGAAGAGAAAAGCGAGGGAGAGTTAAATCCAGATTATTATACTTTTTACATATTAAACTATTTGGCAATAGGTCTTAAGAAAACATATAAAGTATTGTAATAATTAACTTATCATACTGTGGTATATCCACATGTCCTGCTAGTACTAAATAAATAGAATATATGCTTATACACACCCATACCCGTACACACAAAAAGATTGTTTTTTTGTTCATCAAATCAGACTGACATGTCCAGTCAGGTTTCATTCATCGTTCCAACTGGCAGTTTGGTTTGCAATGAGAGACTAAAGAAAGAAACTGCAATCATTCAGATTTATGTTGTATGCATTTACAAGGGAACGGCATGAAAATCATTTCTTTGTCGGGTTGGGGGTCATTATGCAGTTTTTCTTTCATTTCGTTTTATTCCCGGTTCCAATAGCAAAAATCTGGCAATGTCTATACTTATTATCTATAGATTTTCCCTTCCTACGTTCTTTCTTTCTTTCTTTCTTTCTTTCTTTCTTCTCTCAATCCTTTTCTTTCTTCTTTTCTTTCCTAACTCTTTCTTTCTTTTTTTCTTTTCTTTCTTTTCCTAACTCTTTCTTTCTTTTTTTTCTTTTCTTATCTTTTCCTAACTCTTTTCTTTCTTTTTCTTTTCTATCTTTTCCTAACTCTTTCTTTCTTTTTTCTTTCTTATCTTTTCCTAACTCTTTCTTTCTTTCTTTCTTTCTTTCTTTCTTTCTTTCTCTTCTCTTGTATGCTTTTTTATTTCAATAGAAACTTTTACCTTATTTAAAAAAAAAAACTCCGCCTCGCGTGGTGTAATGATTAGCACGCTAGACGTATTGTTAGTGAGTTCAATTCTTACTGGTTGCCCGTATTTACCTTTTTAATTATTTTTATTAAGAGTTACTTGAAGATATGATTATAATCATATCATCAAGTAACTCTTATTAATAAAAGAACTATATAACCTTTCATAATCATCAAAGTAAAGAAAAAAAACCGAATGGATTTCGAATTGTTTATCCAATCACAACGTCTTCAGTCGGCAAAATAAAGACCTCACGAATAGCATTTGTTTCTAATCATTTAGAAACGTTGCACAGAGAAAAAAAGATTCTAGTTGCCTCACAGCTGATGAAGTTGTTGATACGTGTCCTCACTGAGAACAAACTAGTGTTGGATCAATGGTTAGAATGGCGGTCGTGAGAGTTAAGGTCCAATATTAGACATTGTTACAGAGTCGGTCAAGATCCAGAGGGAGATAACTATAGTTAACTTCGCCAAAATATCTTTATTAGGCTCTTGTTCAATTGACGTCTAAGCGGACAGTCTGTAATTATTCTGCATTCTCATTTGTGCGAAGGAGCCGGGCAGCGGTTTGACCAAACGGCAGCGAAAGAACATCTATGAAATAAAAATAATAAAAGACAAAACTGGGGACAGTAAATATAACGTAAAGTTTATGTATTATTAACTAATACGTACATTTAAGAAGAAAATTAACAGAAAAGGGTAAGAAAAGTCCAATGTCTTTCAACTAACCTCTGGTAAAAAGAAAGTGATTAAGAGAATGTGGGATGTCTCTTTGGAGAGTCGTGTAGATGTGTTTAGTCGAACGACAGACTCGGAAGGAACTGAAGAAAAGTCAGCGCCAAAATCTGATGACGTTGTTGGTTTTGAATATATATATATATATATATAATATATATATATATATATATATACTATTGACCCTCCTCCTTTTACTAAAATAAAGTGTTTGTCTTATCCCTTTTTTTTAAACGTCTTTATTTTGCTCAGTCGGTAGAGCGTTCGGCTAGAAACCACAAGGTTCCTAGTTCGATACCGGCCCCCGCCAACTCAACGTATGAGTAGCACAGGGATCTGTGCGGTAAAGTAAGGAGCTGATGGTAGGTGTGGCGCTCCACCTCAGATGCTAAAACAATCTCCTTGGTCTAGCGCTAGTGAAAAGGGGATAGACTCCCTCGCTGTCTGGTTGATACCGATATTAGGCCGCCCCGACGACTTTACTTTTTACTTATTTTGAACTCAGTTCAATTATCCTTTTCTATAAGTTTTATTTTTTTTGCTGACTATTTTCTGTTACACACACACATGCGGGCACACACACACACACACACACACACACACACACACACACATCTTCAGATCACAAAGGTGAAAACTGTCAGTAACCACGTTGACTCCATGTCCACGCTACCTTAACTTAGATATAAATACTCTACTCATTATATTGAACACTGTTTACTTATAAGTATAGCACCCATATTATATATATATATATATATATATATATATATATATATATATATATATATTTCTAAACTCCTACAGTATAAAAATTTTGTAAATACAGATTCAGGATTATCCTGATGATCTATTAGGAGAAACCTAGAAAGGTATTCTTTGACTCATTAGGCTGACTTGATATTAATGGCATGATTTGCGAATTCAAATTCTTAAAGATTTTTTTTTCTTTGTCACTCTTATTAAGAGATAACGACTTTCGCTGGATTTTCTTTTTTCCTTTTTTAAAAATTTGTTTTCTTAAGAATTTATACGTACAATGCCGTTGCAATAAACGTCGTGTATCGCGAATATTTGCATCGACAAGTGAGACAGATGCAGCATTATGTACGTATTGTTTTCGGTATGAAATATCATTCCTTTTCTAGACATATGATCTGGCCGGCACTTGCCTGCTGAACCGCTATAGTTTTGACAGTGTGCGCATGCGTGTGCCCTGCTGATATTGCCGTTGGTATGCAACTGCCTTTTCGCAGCTATTCCTATTAAAAGAACGCATGACATAACAACGTAGGCTTACAAAAGCAATAATACGCATTTATACGCTCGTATTTTCTATGCACGTACACCCCTATATATATATATATATATATATATATATATATATATATATATTATATTAATAAGTCATCCACAGACACGTGTTTCAGCATATCATGCCTCTTCAGTGTGGCTATATATATATATATATATATATATATATATATAATATATTATTATTAATATTATACTAAAACTGAAGGATTCAATGATTGTTTTTTCCCTATTTAGTTTACCGGTACAAAATACACCGCAAAATATTCCTTAGTTTTGGGATAAAGTTATGTTTGAAAAAAAATCCATTTTATTTGTTTCTAATTAGTGGTAATTTGCAATTAAGTCAAAAACTCAGCCGTCTCTTACTTAAATTATGCATGTCACTTTTTCCCTCTCTCTCTATATATATATATCTTGATTGACTACCCCTTATTAATGTTAGTTTTCTTAGTGAGTATAAAGAGTGAGATTGGAGAGCGTTAGCGGTAGATTCAACTTCCCACTTAATTCGTAAGTTAATTTTCAGCAGCTAATATAAGACGGGTCAGTTTTTGCAAATTTTAGCGAAATGATTTTAATGTTTTTTTAAATTTTTATTTTTTTCTATTCTCCGATCGTATTTATTCATTTTTTAAAATTCAATTCGTATTGAAAATTAACTTTCTTCCTGATCATAATTATCTATCTAGATAAGTGATCCAACGGGTGACGTTTTTTCTAGTACGCAGAAGTACGCTCGTATTTTTCACGCACGCGCGTGTGTGTGTGTGTGTGCGCACGTGTGTATGTGTAGAAGCGCGTGATATAATGGTTACCGTCGAAGGAAATGGACACAGTGACATGAGTTCAAGTCCTGAATGAGTCTGTTTACATTTCACATTGCACTAATATCCTTGGGGAAGGTATGAATCAAACTATTCTCCCTCCAGCCATAGGTAAATAGTAGGGCAAACTTGGCTATTTAATATTAGTTAAGCCACAAGTCTAGAAGAGGGAATACTCTGAATTCAAACCTGTTAAACCCAACCCCGCTTAATAAATCGACCTCGTGTCACTTTCTGGTAGTGTGGAGGGGTTGGTAAATATATCTCCTGAACACCAAAACCTTGGTATACTGAAAACATTTTTCTACAACTATATATATACATGACCAACTGTTTGATCAGAGCGGGCGTCTCCGTCTGACCGTCTAGCCTTAGTAAGGGTCTCTTAATCTTTCCCTTTCTTTCTTTCTTTCTTTCTTTCTTTCTTATTAATTTTTCTGTGTAGCATGTCTTTTTCTTCTTTTTCTTTCTTTATAATAAAAACGAAATAGTCCATTATTTAACTGAGATGACAACACTCATAAGAAATTAGAATCCGGCGTATAAGCAACTCCAGATAATCAGGATTTACATTTTTGCATTTTATCTTGGACGATTTGGACAGTCTCATTTTTAACCAGAGGGCGTTGCAAGATGATAACAGTTGTGCAATTAAGGACACGGGTATTAATATATATATATTTTTATATTGAACATAAATATAAGTAGATTGTAGATCCCGTTGCCAGTTTAACTTTTTTTCAAGTGAAGATATAAAGCTGATAGCATAAAAAGAAAATTACAAAGTGCAAAGAAGGGAGATAACTCTTGAATACGTGTTGTTTTGAAATAAGACCCAATGTATTTTGTCAAAATTTTCTGACAAGAAAGACATTACAATAAAAATAAAATGAAATACGATGGTCATTGTGTTATCTTATATACCGATCATCATCATCATGTCGTTCAATTAGCACAGATATCCATGACAATCTCTCGCCAACTTTCCCTATCATTCATTGTCCCCGGGAGATCCTCTGCGCAGCATCCAGTATCCACGCAGAGCTGGTCAATATAGGTACTTGCTGGGCAGCCCACATTAGCATGTCCATGTGTTGGCTTCCACATGAGAACGTCACTTATGAGTTCATCCTTGCTTCTCCAGCAGTATCCAGCATGTCTTGTCCGTCTCACTCGGATGGTTTGTGTGATAGGGGATAGGTGGCCATACAGCTTATATACCGATAGATGGAACCATTAGACCTTTTTATCTCATTTACTATGATAGCTCATTGACAATTCAAAACAACGCACAGTAGGGAATATAAAAAGGAAATTTATGATGAAAAAAATAAAAAGAAAGAGATTATGATGTTCCACATCTTATTCTAACTATGGATAGATGGAACCGCCGTATCCTCTTATTTCATTCACATTAAGGATTCACCTAATTTTAAACACTACAATTATGGATACATAAAATAACATTAAAATGAAAAGAAAAGGAGAATGCAGTTTTCCTCTTCTTATTCTATCTACTGATAGATGGAACCACCATAGCATCTTATTTCATTCATTATAATGATTCATCCCTAATTTTAAACATTACAATGATGAATACAGAACAGAAGATTACAATGAAAAGCAAAAAAAATACGTCTTGCCTAAATTTGTATCTGATAAGACTATTAATAAATAAAAAATGGCTAAATATGGCCTCCAGAAATTCAATATCTAGAAGGTCGAACAACAAACCTCTTTGTGACTGTGTTACACACATAATGTAAATATATAGATATTATAAACAAAATCTCAATTATTTGTCCCGTTTCAATGTTATTCTTGTAAAACTTCAAACAGTGCGATAACAAACTGATTTTATGAAAAAAAAAAAACAACAAAAAAAACAACAAAAAACAACAAAAAACGAAACAAACAAACAAATAAAAAACAAAAACAAACAAATAAAAAATAAATAAAAAACAAATAGAATAAAATAGGTAAATAGAAAAAGAAATTAACTTTGATGTTAAGAAGTAGGTTTCGTTTCATATTAAAAACAAAAACAAAAAATATCCTCTTCGCCATGGATACATACTGTATTATTCTATTGAAGAACAGCCATCTTCTATTGATAGATGAAAAAAAAAAATATAATAAAAAAGAAAAAGGTAATGTTATCTTATTTCGTTTACTACAGTGACGAACTCCTAATTCACGTTGCAGTTGATATATAGCAAAAAACAACAACAAAAAAAAACAAATACCAAAAAACAAAAAAACAAAACAAAACAAGACAATACAAAAAAACCCAAAAAAACAAAGAAAAAAATAACGTAACAGAGAGGCAGGGCAGGAAACATGATTTTTTTTGTTTTTTAGGTTCATTTTGTAAGGGAAATATAAAAGAATTTACGCGAAACCGAAAAAGGCCGGATCTGGTCTCTAGAATTTCAGTGACGGGAAGGTTGATTAAGTGTGAATCGGATAGAATTCTTGCAATGAAAGTCTTCGGAAACTTTATTAAGGTTTCCGTCCTTTTATGCGAAATTGGGTGCCGGAACGAAGGAAGCTTTCTATATATCAGATGCGTTCATACCGTAATGGTTATAGTCGTAACAAATAGACACAGTGATCAGAGTTCAAATCATGGACGAGGCTGTATGCACTTCACATAAGCACTAACACCATAGAGAAAGGTATGCATCCAACTATTTCCCTTCCAGCCGTGGGTAAATAGTGGGACAGATGAGTCTTTTAAAACTTGGTATGTGTTCTATCGCGAGGTGGAAAGATTTACAGATGAATGTTGTGCTTAATACATTTATTAAGAACCAGCATCCGGTGCTAAACGGATACATACAAACACAGAACAAATAATTACAAACAGTTAACAAGACAAAACTTACACTAAATAGAGAAGGATCAGTTCGGTATAGCCAACGCAGCAAAGTCAGTCTGAATATTATCAAGCTAGTTAATCTACTTTAATCGTGGGCTATTTTATGTCTATGAGCCAGTCCATCTGGTAGAGTGCTGAAGGGGTGTTAGCTACTCTACAACAGTATGGCAACCAGTGTAGGAGATTGGTTGGTTAGTTGTTTGGTTGTTTTTTTGTTTTACGGTATATCAACACTTTCGGGTCATTTAATGCCGAATCAAATCATTTTGATATTCAATTTCTTACAGTTCCTGCTGTTGTTTAAATAGTCACCCTGCATGTAATGAACAGGTTCATCGCTGCTTAACTTAGGTGATCTAGCAGGAACCGGTACTTTTAATTTGACTTGACTCTAAGCGGTCGACGAAAAAGAAAACTCTGAAGTTATACTTGCAGACTGGCCTTGTTTCGCATCTTACTCGTGGTGGAGGATGCTCCCCCCCTACATATACACAATATCTTAGAAGACACAAAACAAGCAGACACACACAAAATCACTTATGAATACACACAGAGATACCGACACACCCTCAGAAGCAAATGCATAAGCGCACACATGTCACAAAACATATAACTTCTCTTTTTCTCCTCATCTCTCTCTCTCTCTCTCTCTCTATAATATATATATATATATATACAGGATGTCCGAGATAAAGTTGATATACTTCTCCGTAGGTTGGAGGTATTGACACACACACTACGCATCTTTTAAAGGCGAAGAAACTTCTGAGCAAAGTGAAACATCCTGCTGAATCACAAACAATCTGGTTCTTTTTCCTTATGAAACTGTCAAATTTATTCCAAACACACACACTCTATCTCTCTCTCCCCCTCTCTCTCTCTCTCTCTATATATATATATATTATATAAAATATATATATATATATATATATTTAATTTTAATGGCATTTCAGCCGGTGTAAGGTTATGTTATGCCCTCAACTTACACATACATTGTCTATCTCTGCTTTGGTAAATACAGCTTCAGTCTCGATCCTTTCAACACACTTCGTACATTACATTTCGTAAATAGATAACTATATCAAGGAGACTATTTTGAAGAAAATGAACGTTTCATTTATTGTTCATTTCGGTCTTGGTAAATACAGATTCAGTCTCGTTACTTTTTCACCACGCTTTGTAAATGAAATTTCGCAAAAAGATAACTCTGCCAAGGGGACTATTTTGAAGAAAATGAACGTTTCATTCATTATCCATTTCTTTTTTTTTTTTTTGTTAAATACAGCTTCAGTCTCGATGCTTTTGCACAGACCCCATGTGGTTGAGAATAGAGGAAAATGTGGATATAACAACACAAACAACAAAATTCAATTGATATTTCGCCTCATTATTAAGGATTTCTCGAAAAATATTTTAAAACAAAAATATCTCCTGCCCCCTGGTACATATTTGACATCACACTTTAAATATCAAATTCTCTTCAAAGTCAACCGACTGACCCCATAAAGATAAAAATACCATTTCCCACATACCAAGCCCATCCGACTTTCTTCCTCTATTCTACAAACCAAAAACCCTACCCCTTTTCTCTCCCCCTTATCCATTTACCTTTTCATTATAAAAGCAGAATGTACAAGCAATGTACTTAAGTCAATAAAATTTTGAAAAGGCTTCAGCCAATAATGAGGCGAAATATCAATTGAATTTATTCGTTTCTGTTGTTATATCCACATTTTCCTCTACTCTAGACCACATTTTGTCGGATTTATTCAATCCTTCACTCCTCACACACCTCATATAAACAGATAAATTTTAACTTTTCTTTCATATCTAGAATACTATCACGTCAATGAATTTATTTGATAAAGCCCAAATTCGGAGAACATTTTTAGAAAACGATTTTATTGTAATATTATTGGATATAGAGGCAATCCATTGTAATTGGATATGACAGATACAAGGATCATAGCAGTGGTTCCCAATCAGTGAGGATTTTTGTACCCACACCCACTGGGGGTATTTTAAGGTTTCGAGGTTAAATTGGGACCATAGATCATCAGATTGAAACTCTTGGATTATTGAACATTTCTACGCATTTCTACAATTCGATAGGATGGGGGCAGAAGTAACAGTGCAGTCAATAATATATATGTTGTTGTTGAATGGCCTATTACTTCTGCTCCAGCCTGTACGTTGCACCTTTTGAATCAGACAATCTTGGAAAAAGGGGAATTAAAAGTGTGCATGCCCTCCACTCAAAGAGTTGAGAACCTGTGGTTTAAAGAATTAGAGTGTAAAAGAGTATATTAAATATATTGTATTTTCAAAATAGCAGCAGCAGCAACAACAACAATATAATAATAATAATAATAATAATAATAATAATAATAACTAACATGATCTGTGGATTTACCACAGCATGATAATTTAATTATTATAATGTTTGATATGTTTACTAAAGGGCTATTGCTAAATAATTCAATATTTAAAAAGTGTAATGATCTTGATTTAACTCTCCCACTCTTTTCTTTATTTCTTTCCTTCTTTGCAGTATTTTTGATTGAAACATATTAGCATTATTGCTTCCGCGCGCTCACCTCCTCTCTCTATCTTACCCCCACTCTTTCTTTCCTTATTATATTTTTCTCTATAGCATGTCATTTCCCTTCCTTTTCTTTCTTTATAATAAGAACGGATATATATATATATATATATATATCTGTGTGTGTGTGTGTGTGTGTAAATTGTAAAATGGAAATGAATCCGACAAAAGGAAATTCATAACATCATGGATCATCCTAACAGAATACAGCAATACAGAAAATCATATTCCTTTCAACATATATGTGTGTGTGTGAATATGTGTGATTGTGTGTGAGTGTGTACATGTGCTTTTGCATACGGTCTTATGTGTTCAATTTATTTGTATCTGATTGGAATACTTGATATCACATAATCGTGTATAGAAACTCCACAAAAATGTAAATATAAACGTACAAGGCACGCAATTCCCAAACGATCTAGGCATAAAATAACCCAAGATAGGTTGGCATACTGTTAAAATGAAGGAATCAATTAATCCACTTAAAAACCGACGTCATGGTGAAGGGATTTGGTAAATAAACTTAACATGGTAAGTGTGGGCCTGAAATCAGGAATCCGTTTCCAGGACTTTACTTACACACACACACACACACACACATATATATATATATATTTTTCAATTGTTCTGAACTAGTTTTGACGTTAAGCCATTGGCAGGAAAAATCTTTTTGAAAAAAATCGTTTTTAGGCAGTTTTTTTTATAAGTCACTAAAGAAGGGATGGAAAATTTACTAGTGAAGTGGCATATCCGTTTGTTGAGTGAAACAATCTTCTGGTTAAATTCTCTTAGATTGTTTATATATATATATATATATATATATATATATATATATATATATATATATGTGTGTGTGTGTGTGTGTGTGTGTGTGTGTGTGTGTTAAAGCCACCTGGCTAATGAGTTTCTTTTATTAGATTTGGGAGTGGTTCGTTTCAAGTTGGATTGAGTGACCAGTTGCTGATATATTTATAAATGTTAGTGGAACCCACATTTTATTACTAGGCGCTATATATATATATATAGATAGGCGCTATATATATATATATATATAGATAGGCGCTTATATATATATATATATATATATATATATATATATATATATATATGTTGTGTCCGAGTGCCGCTTTAGCGTTTCCGTTGTAGTATAAAGCTATAATAATTGTGGTTCTACCACGGTTTCGATTTTTATAATCTCATCATGACCTTGACTTACCTACTCCCCACACATACACACACACACACACACACATATATATATATATATATATATATATGTGTGTGTGTGTGTGTGTGTGTATGTGTGTGTGTGTGATGGTCTTTCTTGACCTGTCCCTCGTTTATGCTTAGGACTTCCTGAACATCAACCAATCTTGTACCGATTGACTTCGTAGACAGCTAATGCAACGACGATCCTAATACCCCTACGTTACACGCCATAAAAAGAAAGACACAAGATATGTCCGGTACCTACTTGCATAATAAACATTATGCCCTATTCTACTTCTGTGGTTATGGAAGATAAATACACAGCCGCATAAAACAACTCGGCTCCATACACGAAAACATCAAAGAGTAGACAAGTAAGCACTAATATTGCATGGTTATAATCCAATTCAAAGTAGCGTGACAGGCAATAATACCGTTCACACGTACAAAAACTCCTTAATAATGGATCCCTACTTAAATATATATCCATTTATTAGGCTGTTCGGAAACTAAGGACGTTTTACCAGAGAGAATATAAAAAGAAATGTAAGTTAAATTTATTGAAATATTAGGTGTTCGGAAAGTAATGACGTTTTACAAGAGAGAATATAAAAAGAAATGTAAGTTAAATTTATTGAAATATTTGGTGTTCGGAAACTAAGGACGTTTTACCAGAGGAGATATAAAAAGAAATGTAAGTTGAATTTATTGAAATATTAGGTGTTCGTAAAGTAATGACGTTTTACAAGAGAGAATATAAAAACGAATGTAAGTTAAATTCATTGAAATATTTGGGTGTTCGGAAATTAAGAACGTTTTACCAGAGGATATATAAATAAATGTAAGTTAAAGTTATTTAAATATTAAGTGTTCGTAAAGTAATGACGTTTTAGCAGAGAGGATATAAAAAGAAATGTAAGTTAGATTTATTGAAATATTTGGGTGTTCGGAAAGTAATTACGTTTTACCAGAGGGGATATAAAAAGAAATTTAAGTTAGACTTATCTAAATACTAGAAGCGGCTACCCGACGTTGTCCGGGTAGAGGGGGGAATAAAAAAGGTACTCTCACAGATCCATTATTACTAATGCCAAGTTGGATCGTCACTGAATGCCCTGTAAAGATCCTCATGTAATATATATATATATATATATATATATGTGTGTGTGTGTGTGTGTGTGTGTGTGTGTGTTGTGTTAAACTGTACAGACAATTCTTGTCGGACGAGTTTTTGTTCGATCCTTTCTAATTTTCTGGCCATCTTTTTGGTGTCAGGGTGGAACTGGTGTAACAGTCCACCAAAGGTTTAATTACGAGCGCTATCGGCAATACAATTTGCCATCATCAGGTAGGAAACTGATGGTATGTTCCGTGTCTCGTTTTTAAGGAGAACGAGCAGTAGCATAGGAATTGGAAGTGGGAGGTAGTAAAATTGGGTAGGGGGAGGTTGTAGGAATTGGTAGTAGTTCGAACGAATGATGCAGTAGTGATTTTTTGTGGGAGGGGGACACAAGTTGTGAGAAGGGGAGGGGAATAGTGGAAGGAGGATAGGCGGGAAATTATAAGCATTTGAGAACATGTTGACTTAATTCAAAGTTTATTTTGTTTAAGGTAGGTTTTTTTGTTTGATATAAAAGCTTCAATTATTTGAAGTTTTAGTTTGCTTTTTTTCTTTTTGTAGTGTGCGTGTATTTTCTGTTATGTTCCAATTCCTACGCTACTACCCGTTCTCCTTAAAAACGAGACACGGAACATACCATCAGTTTCCTACCTGATGATGGCAAATTGTATTGCTGAAAGCGCTCGTAATGAAACCTTTGGTGGACTGCTACACCAGTTCCACCCTGATACCAAAAAGATGGCCAGAAAATTAGAAAGGATCGAACAAAAACTCGTCCGACAAGAATTGTCTGTACAGTTTAACACAACATGTTTAAAAGAAAAAATGCTGCCAAAATACACTTATTTTAATATATATATATATATATATATATATATATATATATATATATATATATATATATATATAATCTACAATATTTTTTGCACAAAAAGTAAGCTCTGGTGATAGTTAATGAGTATATATATTTACTCTGTCACTAATTGTTTTATTTTCGTAGTTTACTCCGGACATACATACATACATACATACACACAACTGCCCTTTATATATGTATAGATTAGGTGTTCGGAAAATAATGACGTTTTATCAGAGAGGATATAAAAACAAATGTAAGTTAAATGTATTGAAATATTAGAGTGTTCGGAAAGTAATGACGTTTTGCAGAGATAAGAGGTTTGACCCCAGAAACCTTGTGCAAAGACACACAAAGTGTTCGAATTAAGGTGCAACTTTGTGTCCATTAAAATTAAGGCAATTTTCAAGATATCATTTTTTGCAATTCGTAAAAATATATTCTCTTTGACTATATTTTATGATTCAAAAGACTATTTTTATGTGTAAATCTTTTATGGGTTACCCTGTAAATATATTTGTGTGTTCGGAGAGTAATTACGTTTTATCAGAGGGGACATAAAAAACGAATGTAAGTTAAATTTATTGAAATGCGAGTGTCAGTTTATTAAAATCAACATGCAAATGGCTAATCATGCCTTATGTTAACATAATGGAACCTCCTATAAGTCTGAGTTCACACCAGGTGGCGTGACATATATATCTATCTCTGTTCCTATCTATCTATATATTTATGTATTTATATATCTCTATCCGTCCTAAAGAATCACTCGGTTTCTCATATCTATCTATCTATCTATCTATCTATCTATCTATCTATCTATCTATCTCCCAGTTTTTCACATCTATCTATCTATCTATCTGCGTTCATATCTATCTATCTATATATTTATGTATCTATCTCTGTCCGTTCTTATCAATCACTCGGTTTCTTATATCTATCTCCCAGTTTTTCACATCTATCTATCTATCTATCTATCTATCTATCTATCTATCTCTGTCCATTCTTATCAATCACTCGGTTTTTCATATCTATCTATCTATGCATTTATTTATCTATCTCCCAGTTTTTAATATCTATCTATCTATCTATCTATCTATCTATCTATCTATCTAGAGAGAGAGAGAGAGAGAGAGAGAGAGAGTTGGGGGGGATCGGGGCAGGTAAGAGAGCAAGAGCTAGATTATTATTATTACACATCCACTAGGGCGTATACCCTGTTATGGTTTCTTGACATTCTCAGTCTACCTCACCCTCCGGGTAACGATCCCACCCCGACACACTACAGCACAAATACCCAGCTTAACGACCCCCACATCAACTGGATTGTTATCACTACAAACAAAAACAGATATTCCTGCCTCTTCAGACACAGTTTTGATGTACTGATATATCTGAAGCGTCTGTGCCAATACTTTCTGATTTTTCAAAAGGTCTCTTGCTATCTTACTGTGCAAACCAAGCGAATCCGGTTCACCCATTCCGTTTACCTTTCTTTACCAGGTGCACGATGATTGAAAAGGTGCATTTCTGGTGAGTAGGAGGCTTAGTCTAGAAAAGGTTGATCCTTGCACGAAGCCCCGTTACTAATGTGCATGATTATATATATATATATATATATATATATATATATATATATATATATATATAATATAATGCAATAAGACATTTCTTTTAAATAAAAGGTGCATTTCTGATGAGTAGGAGGCTTAGTCTAGAAAAGGTTGATCCTTGCTCAAAGCTCCGTTACAAAGCTAATTTTATTAGATATTTAGGACTTGAATACTACCACTCAGTGTTAGAGTGATCGTGGGAGTGATGTCAATGAAGCGGTACTGCAAACTTCCCAGAGCTCCAGGAGTGATATCACATTTTTGTTTCATCTCACTTGAAAATGATATTTGTAAAGGAGCTTCATGACCTCACTCCTGTAATAATGTCCTGATGATGGTTAATATATCTAATATATGTATAAATGGAAATGACCGAATGCAAGCAGAACTATTAATTCATTACTAAATAAACACATCCTCTGAATATTTGTTTTTGCATATTTTCAATACCTACATACCGTTGGAATTATTTCCATTTTACTTTATATATATATATATATATATATATATATATATATATATATATATATATATATATATATATATATAGAAAAGGTACCCGGCCTATGATCGGACGAAAACTTTTTTAGGAACACCAGGGTGTGTTCCGAAAAAGGGTATGACATTAAAGTGCATTTAATGGTGAAATTCTCATTCTGGAGCTCTGGGAAGTGTGGAATACTCCTTCATTGCCATTTTCATCCAGAGTTGTAGTACCTGTTAGGAACCCATCTATGGGTAGAATAGATTAAAAATGGATTTTCATTAGAACGAAAATTATCTATTTAATGTTAAACATTATCATTTATTAAACAAAGCTAATTGTTTGTGTATTATAATATTAGTTTATTTTAGGAATAGTCTGTTTTTGATGTTTAATTTTTTAAAAATATTAACAGCATCCCATTGTGGTTTGCAAGTTAGACTCACATTATTACTGAATAGCGATTTTAATACTCGCTAGATGCCCTTTGCTTTCGACCTTGTACCATATCCTATCTGTGATGAACAGAGTGGGTAAAGAAAATGAGGTCCCATCATTGTGTTTAGCAAGGTAGTCTCGTAAATCCATTACTACTGAATAGTGAGTTCAATCTTTTCTGGATGTCATATACTTACGGAATCGTGTCTAATAATATTGACATTTTTAGCAGAATTTAGAATTCATGTTTTTATTTATTTTTTTTTTTTTTTGTTTTGTTTTTTTACTAAAAAAAATAGAAACTTATAAAAATGTTCTGATATAATTATTTAGACTCTTATCTTTATAGACAAAAATCGTTTTTTATCTGTTCATTTCTTTTCCAAATTTCACAAAATAAAACAGGAGTGCAGAGCTCCTAAAAATATTTCCCCTAATTCATTTTAAGAAAAAAATATTTCAAACATATTTTCATTAACAGATGAATAATTAACGAAAATTTCGTGAAAATTTGACAATTGGTTGATTTTTCATATATTTTTTTTTTTTATAGTTATAACTTGTTTTTCGCTATTGTAAATTAATTCAACGTTGCAAAAAGGTAAACATTGATTTCGTTCATAATTTTCATAATTTCTGTAAGCTGAAATTTTTAAAAAATCATAGGGAGTTGTTTTAATGTTTCTTATTTTGAATGATTCAAAAATGTTGAAGATAATATTAACCTTTATTCAAGTTTCATTGTGTTAAATATAAATCCAGTTAGCAATTTGAAAATAATAGTATGTGTTTTTTTAAGCGCTAATAATTTACGATTTTTTTATTTGTTTGTTTACAAGATTGAGAATAATTTTTAACTTTTTCGTACGTAAGATAATTTTAAATTCAGTTTTTAATTGCTTGTTGAGTTAGAAATAAAATGTAACATTGTAATTTATTTATTTATTTGAGCAACAAAAATAACAAAGAAGACAACTAAATATTATATTTCGCGCTTGAATTTTGTTATTCTTCTTTCAAAAAGGTTTTGAGTTTCACTGGATATATTTAATGGATATATTTAATCATATTTCATTCTAAGAAATAGGAAAATAATTGGGTAATCTTCAACTGAAGTTGAAGATTACCAATAATAGTATGTGGGTATCCACTTTTATTTATATCCCCTTTTTTTAATCGCTTGAATGATTTTTTTCTAAAAATTTTTCGTGCGTAAGACAATTTTAAATTCAGTTTTTGTAATTGATAATCTGCATATTCATTCAAATTTGATTCACTGATTAAAAATGGATATATTTTATTCTAAGAAATAAGAAATTATTCGTAAAAAATATTAATAAAAAAGGTTTTCATTTTTCTTTTTTACATATAAACAAACGCATTCAACAATGTTGACTTATTAGTAAAAATAGAGCGGACATGCGGAAACAGGGAGTAGGGTAGGGGATGACTGCTGATTGTGGCTGGCATATCAGCAGGAGCAACTATGCAATAGTTTTCGAAAATCGTTTGATTTTTGTTTGATTAATCAATTATATCCCTTAATCAGTAAAAATCAATAACCAAATTTGGTATGTTTCTTAAAAGGATTTTAATCTATATGCAATATTTCGAATCTAAGTGATGCCTCGTTTCGTACATACCAAAATATTTCCTTTATATATTTAGACACACACACACACACACACACACACACACACACATAATATATATATATATATATATATATATATATATATATATGCAATGGGACATTTTTAAAATAAAATGTGCATTTCTGATCAGTAGGAGGCTTAGTCTAGAAAAGGTTGATCCTTGCTTGTTTTGTGCCCCCCCCCCCAAAAAAAAAAGAACCCAAATTATCCCTGTTACGGTCCTTGGTCATAGGGTCTATAGATATTTAATAAAATTAGCTTAGTCGAACAAAATTTAGAATTTGGCCTTACGTTATCAAAGGCCGGCAACATTTAAGTGGATAAAGGCAGAGTAACAGTCATCTGGAGTGTCGACGAAGTTAAATCGCATCCCACTCCTGATAACAACATTTAACAACACTCCCCCGCACCAAGTTTTACCGTTTGTAAAATTTTGAAGAGTTTTATTTCAACAAAATACAATATAGAAAGAAATACAAGAAAGAAAAAAATGATGAAAGCAAGGTACTGGCAATTTTAAATGTAGTTGCCACTAACACAGCCTTGGGCAATTTAAGGCAAAATTCTAAATTATCTCTAATCTATAGGTACTCGCAATTTTAAATGTTGCCGGCCTTTGATAACATTAGTCCAAATTCTAAATTTTGCTAATTTTATTAAATATCTATAGACCCTATGACCAAGGACCACCGAGAGCGGCATTAGAGGGTTGTTTTTTTTTGGGGGGGGGGCGTGTAGGTAAACATTGAGTAATTCTTTTTTTTACTCTGGCATTGAACCGGATTTTAATTCAAGCCAATTAATAACAGTTTTAGATTTGCAATCATTTCTGATGGAGCTCCCGATTGATACTATCACCAAGTGCAAAGTTTAAGCAGTTATTCGGTTTTTGAATACAAAAGGCATTAAACCGATTGAAATTCATCGCCAATTAACGGAAGTGTATGGCGAATTGTCCCTGGATATCAAAAAAGTCCACAAGTGGTGTATGTAGTTTGAAACAACGATAAAGTTCAACCCTTTCTCAACGACATTGCGGCGAGCTGGTATGACTGGTGCATACAAAAACTGCCACAGAACCTACAAAAATGCATCGACCGAAATCTAAAATTATTTAGAAAAATAAATACACGTTCAAAACTTTAAACTTGTCTAATATTAGTAAATGAGCTTGAGTTAAGCTATAGGCTTACTAAATAAACCTGATATATATATATATATATATATATATATATATATATATATATATATATATATCAAGTCTTTCCGTGATAGGGTTCAAGAAAATTGGAGAACTCAAATGTACATAAAAATTTTGTCTATATACATATGAATATCTGTATATGCGCATATATTTACATATACGGAGTATAGTATAAATAAATCAATGAAAACCTAAGTTTAACAGATATAAACTTATTTCGGCTTAGTTAGCCTCTTCAAATCTGATTTCAGAAGGGACAAGAATTACATATCAAGTTTATTTGTACTAAATTAATTGCTTCACTATGAAATAAAGAAGACAAAACAATATATATATATATATATATATATATATATATATATATATATATATATATATATATATATATATATATATATGGGAGTAAATATGGAAATTAAATCCGACAATATAAAGAAAATTTGAAAAAACAAGTGTTCCGAAAATGGGATGAATTTAATTATCGATATTTAAAACATTTCGGTTACATTGAACCTTCATCAGGATGTCTCTTGGGGGTGAAGAAAATGATGGATGTTTTTATATGTGACAGGAGATGAAAATCTTTTTAGTTATTATTTAGTTACTTAAAAATAATCAGTCCATTAATACTTTTTCTCGTCTTTTGCATTTCTTCGAGTTGCGTCACGCGTCATGACACCTTCGAGTGAGTAGATCGCGACTTGCCTTTCAAAAATAAAACGCTGATCAAATACAGTTACATAACTAAAATATTTTCATCTCCTGTCACATATAAAAACATCCATCATTTTCTTCACCCCAAGAGACATCCTGATGAAGGTTCAATGTAACCGAAATGTTTTAAACATCGATAATTAAATTCATCCCATTTTCGGAACACTTGTTTTTTCAAATTTTCTTTATATATATATATATATATATATATATATATATATATATATATGTGTGTGTGTGTGTGTGTGTGTGTGTGTGTGTGTGTGTGTGTGTCTCTCTCTCTCTCTCTCTCTCTCTCTCTCTCTCTCTCTGTGCCTGTGTGTCTGTGTGTCTGTCTTGATTAATACAACTTCAGTCTCGATACATTTTGATCAAATATTGTATTTTGAAGAGAAAATGAACATTTCATTCCTTATTCATTTATCTCTTGGTATATCCATCTCAAGATCGGATACTTTTTGAACAGGCACAATACAAAGCCAAGCTCCATAAATATCAAGACTGAGGTGAGAGAAGCAGTGTTGAGTGCCCCCAGCCCGTTTTCACGTAGCATGAAACAAGGCAGGTGCTCGAGAGGGAAGAAATAAAAAAATAAAACGAGAATATCTTAATACATTAGATGAAATCTCTTGTAAAGGTGTGGCTTAACACATAAAAAACAGAGGAGATAGAGGAGGTGGAGACGTGAGGTGTAAAAGTATCAATAATCATCATCATCATCATCATCATGAGCACTAACAGCACGGATACCCATGACTCTCTCTTGCCAGTCGTCCCTATCATTCATCACCCCAGGCAGATCTTCCGTACGGCATCTAGAATCCACACAGAGCTGATTGATGTAGTTTTTTTTGGTCGGTCTACACTGGTGTGTCTATGTGTAGATGTTTACAGGAGAACGTCACTTATGAGTTCGTCCTTGCTTCTCCATCAGTGTTCAGCTGGTCTTGTTCGTCTTACTTGAATGATTTGTGTGATAAGAGGTAAGTAGCCGTAAAGGGGATAGAATTTCTCGCTGATACCAATAATAAGCCAATCCGACTTTACTTTTATATATCTTATTATAATGTGCATTTGTCCGAAACTATATCACCACTAAAGTCACAATTCCCTTTGTTATTTGCATCACATTTTCCATGGTTTTATTTTTATTCAAACCTCGATTATTAATAAAACTGTTTTACATTATTAATACTGTTGACTATATCTAAATGCTAATAATATGCAATGGTATTTATATATCCAAAAAATAGCGGTTTACAGTGTTAACAGGAAGGCTAATTTGCATATTGATATTAAAAATTTAATTTTAATAAATATGTGCTTAGTGTTATCGATTTTTAATTGTTTGGTTTTATCTTAATGAATATGAGCAAAAATCTTAAAAGAAATCCATTAACAAGAATAAATAACTGTAATTTTATTCTGTACTTCCTTTTTTTTAAAAACTAAATAGTTAAATTAAGAAAATTAACAATGAAATACGGGAGTGATGGAAGAGTAAGTTTCAGTTGTTCTATTTATCGGTTATACACCTCCCTCTTTTTCAAAGCTTTTTTATCTGCATTGTTATTTAGTTTCATTAGTGTTTCTAATTTAATATAATATTTTATTACATTAAACCTTAAATACTTGCACCCGGCGGGTGCAGATATTTGTTAGTTGATATAAATAAGAGATTTATTTATAACTTTTTAAACGCCGGGTAGCTCTGCTAGTATTTCTATATGATATTTTGTACATTACGGCAGAAATAACGGAATTCTTCTTTGTAAAAAAAGATCTTTTTTGTTTTTTATTTCAAACCAGATTTATGGTAATTTGTCCTAGAGAACATAGAACTGATGACGTAAATACGACTTATGTTGTCAATGTGTTAAATACGATATAATCGGTTTGTTTTGTAACAGCTGTCTGTATAGGGGAATGTACAATGCAGAAATTAAAGTTGAAAAAATATATAAAGAGAGACTCAGGAAGACAATTCGATAGGACGGAATATATGGAAGACATCCAATATGTCATCTTAATTCCATTCAAGAATCTTCAATTAATCTCCAGATCACTGGATTCCTGGAAACCATATTTGGCCATTATTCAATAATAATCTGTTTTTTTCTCCGCTACAAAACAACACTAGAAAGAATATGTTTTCTTTCTCTCGGATTTTGATTATTGGTTTCTTGGTTGTTATTATTAATTCGTTACACGAGAGTTTTTCACACCCACCTTAGCTGTTGATCTGGAGGCCGAGTGACAGCAAGTCTCCCCAGGTCTCCAGAACTCATCTAAGTTTTCTAGCCGATCTTAACAACACTGTTGTTTTTTATGGTCTCGATTCTTCCTCTAATTTCGTATTCATCAAAATATTTTCCCTTATATTATCAATATTAAATGGGAATACTTCCAACCATATAACTGGGCGCAAATTATTTGTATTAAAATAGTTATTTGAAGCTATAATTGTTTAGAAATGATTGTTATTACTTAAAATAATAGTGTAGGCATTATTAGTCTATTAGGAATACTTGAAGCCATGTCAACTGTGTGAAAATTATAAGTTTACTTGAAACCATATAATTGTGTGCAAATCATTAATATTACATAAGAATACTTGAAACCATATAATTGTGTGCAAAATATTAGTATTAGATAAGAATACTTGACACGTTATAACTGAGTGCAAATTGTTAATATTAACTCTTTGCCTGCGAAATTTTCCCCACGGCTGTTCTTGGTATTTTTCTAGGGGATCCACGCATTTTTTTTTGTGTCAGTAATCCCATGAACTTTAGTTCGTGGGTGGTCCCCACAAAAATGAACCCTTGTGTCTGACCTACATGATTGGGATGCGGGAAAATAACACAATCGAACCAACCAACAAAACCAGTCTTTTCGCAACGCCATCGATACATATATAACGGGCAGTTGTGTATATGTGTCTGTCCGGAGGAAACTTCGAAAATAAAACAATTAACGACACATTAAATATCATCAGGGCTTGGTTTTTGACCAAAAAAGTTATATGGTTTCAAAAATAATAGAGATTTGATTTATATTCGTGAAAATAATTAAAAGATAAAATATAAATGATAACAGTATGAATTTTTTTTCTTTTAATATTTTAGATAGCAGACATTAACATTTCTTTTCAGTGTAGCTTGATTCAACTCACGATTCCGTAATAATGGATCTGTGGGACTAACTTTAAAAAATCCCCCCTACCCAGGCGACGGTAGGTAGCCGCTGCTAGTAAATATATATACATATGAATGGAATCTGACTTATTTATAACAGATAAAGGTATAAACGGCAAATACGCCATTGTTGTATTCTTGGCTGTTATTGACAGATGCTCAATTTATTGCGTTTGGTCGATAAAGAATTTCGTGCAAATTGAATACTTGATGTGTTCTGCATCAAAAGGCCGATTTTATTGTCACATTTATACAAGGCCACAATGCAACACAACACCCCAGGTGTGCTAAAGAATGTGACCCCTGACAATCGTACTGCAAACTACATGCGATGCGTAACTTTTCTTTGCTTCGTGATGGGTGGACGATGAACCAAAAATAAAGCAGTTGTATCCTAGGTTGGTTGGTTGGTTGGCTGTTGGTTGGTTGGTTGGTTTTTACGGCATGTCAACCCATTGGGTCATTTTATGCCAAATACGTTTTTGTTTTATTCATTCTTGATGGGTATTCAATTTTTTTAACTCAGTTTTTTAAACACATTTTTAAAATTCATTTTTTCCTATTTAACCCATAGATGAGATTATAAAAGGTACTACCACCTCGGAACATGGTGGCCCAAGGATAATGTACTCCACACTCCCCAGAGCTCCAAAATTAGAACTTCACCATTAAATGCAGTTATACGTCATACCCGGGGCACTATAACCCTCAGCTACCCCCTTCTAGCCCATATACGATAAAAAAGGGTTGGGCTTGCCATTAGGACAGTAGATTTGGAACAATCATGTAGGTGCTAGGGTTTGATGTGACCAGCTGATTGATATGAAGGGGCCCTCCGACCGCCTGTCTATCCCAGTAAGGGCCAAAGTAGAGTGTTGCATGTCATGGACTGCTCGCTCACCATGGTTCCCTCCTTAATCATCATGGGTCCCAACCACAACCAACAGGTGGCTCCCTAGGGATGATTTTACCCCTATGCAGAGTTGCAACCAGTGTGTTCTACAGCCCCAGCCGACAAGGCCTTGGGGATGGGTGGACGATGAAGCAAAAATGAGGCAGCTGCCTCCTATCAACTCGGACAGGCAAACATTCCGAGGAACACTTGTTAGGTACCCGTTCATCTGTTGGGTATATAATGGGGAGGGGGGAGAGATGAGATGATATGGGTTCTTACCTGGTTCTATTTCGTCGGGCATTTTCTTCTGGGCTGGTCCTTCTTCCTTCTAGGCTGGATTGTCTTTTTATCTATTTTGATTTTAAAGTGCACGGGGAATTTGTGGACACCCGTATCTATCTATCTATCTATCTATCTATCTATCTCTCCCCCATTCTATGTCTGTCTGTCTGTCTGTCTGTATCTCTGTCTGTCTGTCTCTCTCTCTATATATATACTAACCTTATTGGTAAACCCTTGCGGTAAGAAAAAAAAATCCGGCGAATAGTTTAATAGTAAAAATATACTATCAAACTTCACCTGGGTAAAAAAAAAGAAAGACCAAGAGTTTCGTACAAACCGAAAATAATCGATTAATACTGTAACACTTTTCCAAAAGAATATATACATATGTAAAATGTGCTCAATACCTAAGGAGCAAACAATAAAGTTAAATGTAATGAGTCAAATATACCTACTAATAGTTTCGCTTAGTAGCTCATCAGGGCAAGAATTGACTTGAATATATATATATATATATATATATATATATATATATATATATATATCCACGTCAATATGAATATTAATTAAAAGATAGAGTTTTATGCAAGGAAAGTTTCCTATCAACATTTAGCTCTGAATTTTTCGTCAGAGCTACAAATTTATTGACCCACACGTGTACTGTGGCCGAGGCGATAAAAGTGTTTCACTAGTGTTTCACTGTGTCTGCTGAAGTCCCGGTTTCGATTTCTGTCGGAGGGAAATCGTTAGTATATACCGCTGATGAGACTTAAAGTCGAAACAGTCTGTACGGTATTCTACACACCGAGCCATCCTTTGCCGGGATTACACTTGTCAAGTTCATTTTCTATAAGAAAAAGTATCGAATTTTATGCGATACATGCGTTGTAAGTGCCTTCAAGTAAAAATTTATATAATATATATATATATATATATATATATATATATATATATATATATGATAATATCATTGGTTATCACATAATCAACTCCGACACTGTTGTCATGGAATCATTACACTGATGTTGCAAAAAACTTACAGATAATTATTGAGATTATGATAATTATCATGAGCATCACTATCACTAACATTTTTGAGCTCCCGCCCCGATTAGGTTAGCAAGTTGATCCAAACTCCCTCTCATTACGGGGCTAATTGGCGGAAACAGATGCGTGCGTGCACATTTGCTTCTTCCGGTCACTAATCGACTTTCCAACTTCTTTTTTTCTTTTCTTTTTAAATTCTCTCTTTCTTCACGTTTATTCTTGTTTTCTGTTTTTCCTTTTCTCACTTTCCTTGCCATCCGTCGGTCCGTCGGTCTGTTCGTCCTTACGTCTGCCTGTCCGTCTGTCTGTCTGTTCTCTCTTCTATGTTCCTATTTTGTCTGTCTGTAGCTCTCTCAGTCTGTCTGTCTATCTGTCTGTCTACCTCAGTCCTCTTTTTTAGTCTTTATACAGCTTTTGGATTGTACTTTCCCGATTTATCTCCCTTTCCTTCCTTTTCCATGCCACTGTCCCTTCTATTTCTTTGGTTTATATTAATATTATATTAATACAAAGTAGTATAGGAAAATCGACTTCGAATTTTGGCTGCATTATAAAAAATTAAAAATGTATGGAATCACTCAAGGGGCTCTATCCAGTCGAAGGATACCGTGCCAAAAGGTTACGTCGCTAACATGTCACAATGGTTAACTGAGAAGTGAGTGGAGTGCTCAATATCAGTGATAGAGCTGAGCCAAGTTCACAAAATTACCATGTATTATATATATATATATATATATATATATGTGTGTGTGTGTGTGTGTGTGCGTGTGTTTGTATATATATATATTTTATTATAATGGAGATTGTGGGTTTGTATGTCTGTAACCGAAACTATATTACTATTCAAGTCACAATTCCCTTAGTTATTTACGTCACATTCTCCATGATTTTATTTTTATTAAACCTCAATTATTAATAAAATTGTTTTACATCATTAAGACTGTTGACCATATCTACGTACTAATAACATGCAATTGTATTTATATATACAAGAAAATAGCGGTTTACAGCGTGAATTGGAAGACTAATTTGCATATTGATCTTAAAAATTTGATTTTAATAAATATATGCTTAGTATTATTGATTTCTAATTGTTTGGTTTTATATTAATGAATATGAGCAAAAATCTCAGGGATAAATCTTAAAAGAAATCCATTAGGAAGAAGAAATAACTGTAATATTATTCTTTACTTTCTATTTTAACTAAACAGTTTAATTAGGAAAATTTACCAATGAAAGACGGGAGTAAGGGAAAATGATGGAAGAGTTAATTTCAAAGTTGTTCTATTTTTCAATCATACCCCTCTGTTCCAAATATTTTTATCTGAATTCTTATTCAGTTTCATTAGCCTTTCTAATTTAACATGATATTTTATTATATTAAAACTTAAATACTTGCACCCGGAGGGTGCATATATTTGCTAGTATATATATATATATATATATATATATATATATATATATATATAATATATATATATTCAGTGAGAATGAAAACCCCAGCAAACCTTAATTTCGCTATTATAAATTTATTTATGTTAACTCAATAAATGAGCTCACTCTCATACTTATATTATCTCTTTCTCTCTTCATTTGTCTTTCATTCCCCCTCTCTTTTTATCCTTATATCTCCCTCTGCCCCTCTCTCTATCTCTCTTAGTCAATCTTTTTCTAAATTCCCTCTTTCTTCGCGTTCTTTCTTGTTTTCCGTTTTTCCTTTTCTCACCTTCCCTCTCATCTGTCCGTCTGTCTATTCGTCAGTCTATTTTCCCCTATCACTTCCTTTCTCTGTACTAGTACATACTACACAACCTCCTTTAAGATCGAAACACGACACGCCGTTCCCTTTACAGAAAAAGACGTTCTCCCCGAGAGAACTCGCATCGGCATTTATTTCTCTCAGTGGCCGAACCACTTCAGCTAACAGTAATTCCAACACTCAATGATCAGGAGGTTGCGAGTTCAATCTCGAGTCACTCGCTATACCCCCCACCCCACCTCGCACAGGCCAGAAATACACGGACGCGCTAAGTCCTTGGAGGAAGGGAATTCTCAGCTCCACGGTCCCTAACTCCGCCACTCGCCCCGTGCTCCATGTTACACTCCCCTCTATTTGTCTCTATAAGTCAGTGAGTTTTCTTTTTTAGTCTTTATTTATTCAACATTTTGCTTGCACCTTCGTCCTCTCATATTTTCTTTCTCTTTTTCTTTTCCCTTCTACTGTCCCTCCTCTTTCTTTGTTTTATATGCTTTCTCATTCTTCTTTTGTCTTTCAATCTATCCCCCCCTCTCTCCCCTCTTTCTCTCTCTCAGTCCGTCTTCCTTTTTTAGTCTTTATTTGTCCAGCCTTTTTATTATACTTCCACGATTTGTCTTGATATTTTCTTCTTCTCTTTCTTTTTCCTTCTACTGTCCCCCTCTTTCTTTGGTCTATACTATCTCCCTTTCTCCCCGTATTTCCCTTCCCCCCCTCTCTCTCTACAACTATTTTCCCCCATCTTTCCCCTTCTATTTCCCTTCTATTCATCTATCAGTCAACGAGTCTTCTTTTTTAGTCTTTTTTTATTCAACATTTTGCTTACACCTTTGTCTTTTCATATTTTTTCCTCTTTTTCTTTTCCCTTCTACTGTCCCTCCTCTTTCTTTGTCTCATATTGTTTCTCTTTCTTCTTTTCTCTCTCATCCCACTCTCTCTTTATATCCTTATGTCTCTATCTCCCCCCTCTCTCTCAGTCAGCTTTCTTTTTTAGTCTTATTTGTCCAGCTTTTTTTCTTGCACTTCCCTGATGTGTGTACTGAAATTTTCTCTCCCTTTCTTTTTATCCTTCTACGTCTCCCACTTTCTTTGGTCTATATTCTCTTTCTTTTATTTTTCATCCACCCTCTCTCTATCTCTAACTCACACCTCATCTCCCTCTCTATCTTCGTCTTTCTCCTATCTCTCCTCTCATCTATCTTCTCCACCTCCCCTCTCTCTCTCTACGTCTCTCTTTTACCCCCTCTCTCTAAAACCAGTCCTCTTTTTTGTCTCTATTTGTCCAGCTTTTTGTTTGCACCTTTGTTTCCTCATATTTTTCTCCTCTCTTTTCTCTTCTACTATCTGTTCTCTTTAGTTAATATTCTTTCTCTTTCTTCTTTTCTCTTTCATATACGCTCTCTCTTTCTATCCCCCTCCTCTCAGCCCGTCTTCTTCTTCAGTCTTTATTTGTCCAGCTTTTTGCTTGCGCTTCTCTGATTTGTCTCCTTGTACTTTCTTCCTCTTTCTTTTCCCTTCTACTGCCCCCTCTTTCTTTGATCTATATACTTTACTTTTTATTTTCATTCCCCCTCTCTCTATCCCCCTCTCTATCAATTAGCCTTCTTTTTTGTCTTTATTTGTCCAGCTTTTAGCTTGCACTTCTCCGATTTGTTTCCCAACGTTTTCTTTCTTATTATACCCACTCTCTTTCTGATTGTTTATTTCTCTCTTTCTTTTCCTCAGTACCGTCTCTCCTCTTTCTTTTATCTATATATTCTCTCTCTCTTTCTTCCTTAGTTTTTCATCCTATCTATCTATCTATCTATCTATCTATCTATCTACCTAGACCTTTACGATCATTCGTTTATACCAGACTCTCTATTAATCTCAATCCTCTTTCTCTTCCCACTTCTTTACTATTTTTCTAAACATTTCTTTATATTTCATTTTTGGGTCAATATTTACGGAAATTGCCCTCAATACACGTAAATCACAATGGAGTATCTGAGTAAAAATAAAAGATCAATTATCTATATACCTTGGTAAGTAAAAGGTTTTGCAATATTTTATTTGACCCTGTGTCACATTCTGCTTGTGCGGAGGAGGTGGTATATATATATATATATATATATATATATATATATATATATATATATATATATATTTCTCTCTCTCTCTCTCTCTATATATATTATATATAATATATTTTTTTTTTTCTTCTTTTCATTTTATTTTCCTTCTCTTGTAATTACATAGCCACACCATGAGCAGAATGTGACACCGGGTCAGATTTTTAGGCGGAGGCCCTCTTGCGCACTGTTGAGGGCACTGCTAAAAATTGCTAGACCTCTATTGGCATTACGCACTTTTGTGAGTCGACTCAGGCTTCAGGCAATAAACCCAATTCTTGACGTTTAAGATGAGTGGGCAGTTGCTGCCTGGAGGAAGTGGTTAGCCAAGGTCTTCAATGCATCAGCTAGAATTTGACTTCCAGGAGAGGAAATAAATTGAAAGGTGAGAGAAACTGAAATTTCCGTTTCTTTCCTTGTACACTTCCTTAACCTGTTACTTATCTATTCTGATTGATTGATTTTGACGGCATGTAAACACGTCTAGAGTTATTTAATGCCTAGAGGTTAGGGAATCACGTTCATTGTATGTTCACATTTACATTTTTCGTGTTACTGTTTCTTAAGAGTTTTTTTACACACGCTTATGTAATATCGAATACTCTATCTTATACAAATAATTTGCGCACATTTACATAGTTTTAAAGTAGCAAATAATAAAATAAATCCTTACTAAATATGATAACAAGAATGTAATGAATTATGTGCTGTAATATGTTTTAATGTGTATTTTTTCAATAAATGATATTTTTCTTGCGTAATAAATTTGGAAATGATTTTTGTGATATCATCAACATAAGCGTATCTGAAGATCACTCGTATCTCAAATTTAGCTCGCAACACAAAGCAAAAATCGACCCGTAACTTGGAAAACTCGTAAAAAAATAAGTAAGTAAAATCGTCGTGTGGCCTAATGCGGTATCAACAAAACAGCGAGGGAGTTTATCCCCTTTTCACTAGCTAGACCAATGAGATTGTTTTTGTGTCTGAGGTTGTTGGCCACACCTACCATCAACTCCTCACTTTAGTGCACAGATCCCTGTGCTACTCATACGTTGAGTTGGCGAGAGCCAGTATCGAACCAAGAACCTTACGATTACCTAACCAAGTGCTCTATTGACTGAACTAAATCAATGTAACACAGTAATATTTATCGTTTTTCTTTGTTATTTTTTTCACAGTCGATAGGCGTAAAACGATTGTTTTACGCCATTCGACTGTGACAAAAAATAACTGATTATGAGAAACTGATTTTTTTTGCATATGTCTCCTCTTAGTTTATACTTGCATACATCCGTTAGAAAAAGAGGGATTATTTATTTACGCTTGAATTGACACATAATCTCTCTTAGCCTATTGCATTTTTCTCTTCACTTTTTTCTTTCTTTTTTTTTCTGTTCTTCGCTATTCTCCTTCTCTCTATCATCTTAATCTTTCTGTCTCTTCCAATTTCTCTTTCCCGTCAAATTTTAAAAACTTCTCCTTTTCTTTGCATTCTTCATTAATACCTATATGGTACCATAAAAAACGGAATTCCTATAGCTCTCCAAGCAAGACCAGTCTAGCCGTGGTTGTGCTACTGTACGGCTGTACCACTTAGACCGTAAGAAAGCGCCTAGAGAATAATTTAGTTGGGAGTTGCGCAAGAATGCTGAAATATCAGTTGTAAAAAATATTTATAGATACATTCAAGCACAAACACTTACACCCCCATATATATATATATATATATATATATATATATATATATATATGTTTGTCTTTTTGTTTAATGACATATCAACCTTCCTGGGTTATGCCAAATACATCATTGTAAATAACAGTAGGGTACTTTTCGCCCATAACTGAGGGATAAGAAGTTCCATATATTTCCCATACAATACAATAACAACAGAATTCCTTATTGCTCTGTAGTGAGATCAGCTAAGCCGTAGTTGTATCAGTGTTTCTGTACGGCTGCTTCACTTCGGCCCTAACAAACGCCTAGAGAATAAGCTTGATGGAAGTTGAACAAGAATGCCCGCACGGTCTTAAACAAATCGTGGAAACCACACTTCGCAAAAAGCAGCTGTACGGTCATATGTTCCCTAGCATACAAACCATCCGAGTAAGACAAGCAAGACATGCTGGGAATTGTTGAGAAGTAAGGACGAACTGATAAGCGAGATTCGCCCGTAGAAATTTGCACGAACCAGTGTGAGCTGTCCAGCAAATACCTACATTGATTAGTTCTGTGCGGATTCTGGAT
>CM042142.1:89862709-89902050 GCA_023376005.1 Doryteuthis pealeii | reverse complement strand
GTTGTAAAAAATATTTATAGATACATTCAAGCACAAACACTTACACCCCCCCATATATATATATATATATATATATATATATATATATATGTTTGTCTTTTTTGTTTAATGACATATCAACCTTCCTGGGTTATGCCAAATACATCATTGTAAAATAACAGTAGGGGTACTTTTTCGCCCATAACTGAGGGATAAGAAGTTCCATATATTTCCCATACAATACAATAACAACAGAATTCCTTATTGCTCTGTAGTGAGATCAGCTAAGCCGTAGTTGTATCAGTGTTTCTGTACGGCTGCTTCACTTCGGCCCTAACAAAACGCCTAGAGAATAAGCTTGATGGAAGTTGAACAAGAATGCCGCGCACGGTCTTAAACAAATCGTGGAAACCACACTTCGCAAAAAGCAGCTGTACGGTCATATGTTCCCTAGCATACAAACCATCCGAGTAAGACAAGCAAGACATGCTGGGAATTGTTGGAGAAGTAAGGACGAACTGATAAGCGAGATTCGCCCGTAGAAATTTGCACGAACCAGTGTGAGCTGTCCAGCAAATACCTACATTGATTAGTTCTGTGCGGATTCTGGATGCTACAAAGAGGACCTATCGAGGGCGACGAACGCTAGAGACGGATGGCGAGAGATTATCATGAATATCCGTGCTACCAGCATGACCTGATGCTGCTGCTGCTGATATATATATATATATATATATATATAATATATATATATATATATATATGTGTGTGTGTGTGTGTGTGTGTGTGTATGTGTGTGTGTGTGTTGAAGAAAATGATTGAAAGTCAAATATATATATGATGTTGAGGATGAAATATATTGTTTAATACGTTTAATTGTGGAATATTGAGTTAAAATGTGAACTTCAGTTCCTCATCAGGAGCGATTAGTATATCCTTATAGGAGGTTCACATGCACGGTATTTTATTTGCTTTATTTTATGCGATATATATATATATATATTATAATATAGGTACAAGAGATAACCTACTCGAGTTTCACCATAAGGATCTTCAGGGTTAAATACACTGAATTAATCAAGATATTGATTAATTGCAGTCGACTACACGTGTGTGTCCTTCGCGATAAACGGTTCGTTCGAACCGTTTATCGCGAAGGACACACCCTGAAGATCATTATGGTGAAACTCGAGTAGGTTATCTCTTGTACCTATGTTATAATAAATTTCTCTACTAACGTATTGAGCACTTTTCATTTGTTATATCGCTGTCTTACCTTTCTGAATTTTGCATCAATTAACCATTGTGACCATATTCACCGGTAAGTCACCTTTTCCATAATATATATATATATATATATATATATATATATATATATATATATATATAGCAAGTTAGAATACACTACATTTCGAGCAATATGAAATACACTATATTTCAAACATTTAAAATACATTATATTTCAAGTATTTATAAAGCACACGATATTTCAAGCAATTAAGATACACTATATTTCAAGCATTTAAAATATCCTATATTTCAGGCATTTGAAATACACAATATTTCAAGCAATTTAAAAGAAAATACATTTCGGGCAATTTGAAATACACTATATTTCAACCATTTAAAACACATTATATTCCGAGCATTCTAAAATACACTATATTTAAAGCTATTGATATACACTGCATTTCAAGTATTTCAAGCTATTAAAATACACTATATTTCAAGGTATTAAAAAAGACATAAAATCAAGCTATTAACATAACATAACATAATTCGCTACTTAAATTGAATAGTGTAATTACTCTGAACACTTTGCTATCTCCCTGACGGTAATAACTTCTAGTATTATTTGATTTTTTCCCAGGAAGCTGAAATGCAGCCTATTTTCTTTTTAGCGGGAAAGTGCGTCGATCCGTTGCGATGAGAGCTTCGAGGAATTGATAATTTCCATTTGGGTTTTGTCGCACGTAAAAACCCAGTAAAAGTGATCAATGTCTCGTTTAGTGCATAAAGGTGTGTGTGGGGGGTGTATGGTGGGGGGTGTATGTTGGGGGAGGGTAGAATCCGCCTGGGGGCACATTGACTGACTCACTCGTCTACCCTGTTGTTTCTGTCAATGTTAAAACATTGATTGCGTCTCTGAATGCTGATTTTCAAGGTTTTCTTGCTGTGACCCAATTTAGGGTACGCAATACATTAAAATACCCACTTGGCCGAAAACAGCTACCTATGATTGATTTAAAGAATAGTCCAGTATGTATATACCCAACCCCTCCGCCAAGAGCATTCTGCGACACAAGGTCAGTTTTTAAGCGGAGAAAAACTGAATTCAAAGTTTTCCTTCTCCTAGACTGGTTGCCTAATGAACTCAGTCTGACCTACTATTTATCTTTAGTGGGAGGGACATAATGATTCTTGACTTTCCAAAGGACATTAGCGTGATCTGGAGAGGTAGGACCAATAGGTCAGATAGGTATGTTTAAAAAGAATTGGTATTGAATAGGACTGTGCAAAAAATAAAAAATAATAAAAAAAATAAAAATAAAAAAAACGAAAAAACTTTTAAGAAACAACTGCTGAAGAAATGTACAATCATCACAATTCTCAAACATTGAACTACGTATCTTTGAGAATCTGTGTTGCGCCTCACAGATACGTGGTTCAAATTAATTGACCTGAAAAAATGTAAAAGTTTTTAAATAAAATAACTACTGCATTATATCTCATTCATTAATATATCAACACTAAAAATTTCCTTAAATTCAGTTAATTTCCTGATTTTTGGTATTTTTTCTTTCGGCGGGTTGACATCCGATGGTGGTCCGTTAAGTTTCTATTTAACCATGAAATTTGAACTCTAATAAGGAATGAAATGAGAATTTTTACCAAGCTGTAGCTGGTTCAGTACTTTGGTATGGTTGCATCACTTGGACTGTAACGGAATGCTTGGAGAAAAAAACGAGATGGAAATCATACAGTGATGCTCCGTGTTTTGGCATTCAATTCATATATTGCTCCTCTGAAATACCTATTATTGATTTAGTGATTAATTGAGTATTCATTTTAACGGCATGTCAATCCACCTAGGGTTATTCTATTATGTCTAGTACAAAATTCGAAGTGACCTTAACAAATAATACCAATCCTAGGCAGAGTGGACCAGGGTGCAATGACAATAAGGGGCTACTTCACATTCCCCAAAGTTCCCGAACTAGAGACTCTCCATGAGATACAGTTTAGTATAATAACCAAGCCATCTCTTTGTTGGTGGGTCGTCTGTTTTAGTAAATACAGTGTCAGTCTCGATACTTTTGAAATACACCTCGGAGTTGCATTTTAGTTTTGATGTGGTACGAGGCTAAACATAGTTAATAAAAGTCAATTTATCCTGATTAGGAGTGGCCAAAAGCCAGATTGCTCATTCAAAGCATTTCCTCTTTCCTTTCACAATAATCTGTGAAGACGGGAAGATCACACTGAACTTGAATAAATCGATAGAATGACAGTGTAGCATGTGTGGCCGCCTCGTAATGAAGCGATTTAGCGCTTAAGGCAATGATGAGTCCGTGGCTCGGCCAGAAGAATCAATTATTCACTATCAACATACTATCGCTATTGACATATTAATGTGATGGTGATGCGTGAAGATGATCCACAGAAAAGCAGGAATGAGTGATAAATTTTAGACTTCTAGGAAAGGAAACTATATATAACAAAGGCATATATATATATATATCATTATATATTAGCACACACGCACACATACATACATACACATACACACACATAAACATATATACATATATTACATTGTATATTATCATACATACAATTATATATATTATCAAGGACCCCCCCATATATATATATATATATATATATATATATATATATATATATATATATATATATATTATATATTACAGTATATATTATCACACACACATACATATTACATTGTCTAATATTAAACAGAGGTTTTGGTATGTACGTGTCGACGTATAACAAAAAAACGGGAGGTCACTCAGATTCAAAATCTTGCATACACATTGATATCGTTCTAACTAAGAAAAGTTCCAAATTTGGTTATTGATTTTTACTGATTAATGGATTTAATCGATTAATTAATCCAAAATCACCCAATTTGCGGAACTGTCCGTATATCAGCCCCTCCTGATAATAAAATAGTGTCTCTGTCTGCTTATTGTTAAAGCGATAACATCAGCGAAGTTTTGATTTTAATGAATTAATTTTGCAGTCTAAGCCGTTCAGCACCGAATCTATGGCCTATTTATGGTCCAATCTTTAATAATTTTTATATCGTTAGAAAGATAAGAAAATACTCTTTCAAAATATGTAATTTGTGTGAGTTTTTATCAATTGAATCATTTTTTACAGCGAGTTAAAAAATTAAAAAATGGCTTCGGATAGCCACGCTGCCTATGATTATTGCGATACAAGCAGTGCAGTCTATAACAGTCAGATCGGAATCTCTTACCTATTTAGGATCTAATCTTTAAAATATTTATATCTTTAGTAATAAGATGAAATAGTCTTTCTGAATATGTAATTTGTATGTGTTTTTATAGATTATTTTTTTTTTTACAGCGAGTTAAAAAAAAAACTACGTATAGCCGATAAATAGGCGATAATACGAATAAGGCAGCTCGGAATCTCTTACCTATTTAGGATCTAATCTTTAAAATATTTATATCTTTTGAAATAAGATGAAATAGTCTTTCTGAATATGTAATTTGTATGTGTTTTTATATATTAAATTAGTTTTTACAGCGAGTTAAAAAAAAAAAATACAACGTATATCCGATAAATAGGCGATAATACGAATAAGGCAGCTCGGAATCTCTTAGTCTTTCTGAATATGTAATTTGTATGTGTTTTTATAGATTAAATTATTTTTTACAGCGAGTTTGTCCATATTCTTAAATTGTACAGTACACTCATTTTAATTTTAATTTTTGTAATGCATAAAAATTGTAGAAAATCAAAATGTACGCTTTACGGTTACATTATTAAAAAAATATTTTAATCGTAAATAACAGTATCATGAAAATCAGTTTACGTCGTAAGTACGGTTACATATTTGTATAAATTAAACTAAGATTTTCATTCGAATAAAATGACTTTTAATTCTTTAATTTATTTATTAATTTTTATTGTTAGAGTTTTAAAGGGTTAAAAATAACAATAAGATTGACGAATTTCCTTAGAAACTGTTTTTCTTTTGGTTCGTTAACTAATTATTTTCTCAAACCACGATAAAAAAACAAAAACAAAGGTTACTAATACGGACAAAATCCGGTGTTTTATCTTTAGTCGAAGGCCCGACTGGAGATAAGTAGTCAATTATTTGTAAGACGAAATTTATTTCAAGTTTATCCGACAATATCCAGTTATTGGAACATTTCAAAAAAATTTTATATGTAAGTACGAAAAATTGTAAGCGCTTTGTTTATCAAAATGACATGATTCGTTAGTAAATTACCCAAAAAGTTGATAAAACAAAACAACTAACAACCAACATTTAAATTATTATTCAAAATACAATTTAAAATATTCCTCAGAATTTGCCTTACAAATTAAATTTTAAGTTTTATGATTTTACTCTTTATTGTGAAGTCAATAAACATCGCTGAGTTTATAGTGCAACTTTTCAGTTCTGAAAAATTGGCATGTTTAAATAGAGATTTCATAGGTGACATTTGAACTTTTATGAAAATTGATGTTTTGTGATTAATACAAATTTTGTAATAAAACTTAATTTTAACTAGGGGGAGGGGGGGTTAGGGGTTGGGGTTAGTTTAATGGGAAATCAACTGAAGGAAAAAAATAGATGGGGGGGAGGAGTCCAGATAATCAGGTCCACCAAAACGTTTTTAAACAATGTTTTTAAAATACTAGGTACCACCAATTTTACCCTGTGAAATTTAACCCCCCCCCTATATTTAACACTATGAAACTTGCAGAAAAATTAATATTTTCTTGAAAAAAATTTTTCCATTTGAAAGAAAAAACATTAAATAAACTCCTGATGATTTTTTAACTTTTTTTCAGCTTACGGAAATAATAAAAATTATGATTGAAAAACAACGTTTTCATTTTTGCACTGTTAAATCAACTGAAAATTAACGTAGCTAAAAACAAGTTACGATAAGAGTTTTTTAAATTCTATGAAAAATCAATTAATTATAAATAATTACAAAATATTTCCGTTTTATTCAAGATGGCCTAAACTGATCAATTGGTGGTCCCTATAATACTATCTTAGGTTTTAGCAAAAATAGATATTGCAATACGAAGAATTTAAATTTTCGATTCTCAGCTTCTTTTTAAACTCAACATGCAATTAAGAACTAAATGTGAATTGTTGTCATATACAAAAAATTTAAAACAATAACAAACAAATATACAAACGAATACTTTCAATTTGTTGTATAATAATATGAAATAATTTTAAACTATAAAACAGAAAATACAAATCCTGAAATATACAAATTCTCAATGATTTTAGTTTCAAGAATTATTTTCCTCTTACCCCCTCTCTAACTACTGTCTTCCACTTTCTCTCTCACTGCCTGGTGATCCAAATTTCATTTTAGTCCGGTCATGGACCGGGTACTTTAGCTAGTATATATATAAATCCAGATTTGTTAAGCTTACCATCATCCGACAGAAGAGACCTCCTGTGCCAGGTTCTGTTGTACGGTGCATAACAACGGACTTACATAAAGATCACATTATATATTTGTGACAATAGGCCCACGTCATCTATCCCAAGAACACACACACACACACACACACACACACACACACACACACACACATATATATATATATATATATATATATATATATATATATACATACAGAAAGCGCGTGGTGTAATGGTTAAAGTCATAGGAAATGGTCTCGTCGCCCCGTGTTCAAATTCTGGACGTGATAATTGCATTTCACTTAGCGCTAATACCCTTGGGAAAGGTATGAATTCTATTCTCCCTCCAGCTAGGTAAATAGTAGGGCAGACTGGGCTCTTTAACCTTGGTTAGGTAACCGGTCTAGGAGAAGGAAAACTCTGAATTCAAACCTGTTAACCTCCGCTTAAGACATTGGCCTTGTGTCACATCCTGCTCGTGCGGAGGAGTTGGTATATATATATATATATATATATATATATATATATATATATATATATATATATAATTTCAAAATGTGTCTCTGATTTGAGACGTTAAATGTCTCGCGATATACCAAAGAAGATACAGAGTCGCGAATAGGCAACCCAGCGAATAGGCAACCCAGCGAATACGAAAACCTTGACTTTTACATTAACTTAGGAAATGTGTCCCTGCTAAAAAAATACGTCTCAGATTGAAAAGAAATCTAATTATGTTATACAATGCAACTGTAATAGAATTACCACAAATAAGGAACGATGAATAGACATCCTATCAATGTAACTTTTATTTAAGAAATTATTTTACTTTTTTTAACCATAACTTTTATTTAAGAAATGTGTCTAAAAGAACTCTTTGCCTACCAAATTTTCCCCGCGGCTGGACCAAATTTTCTTTACCGGTATGATGGGATATTTCAAAGTTTACTACCTATTCACATCAGAACTCATTCTATCCAAATAAAGTCTTATTATTATTGGAATCGGAGTCTTTCTGCGCAATTATAATGAACTAATCATCAGTTTTTCTACTTTTGCTTGAGTGTGGTATGCTTAGAATGGGGGAGCCGCTGTGAGTGGTTTGAAGTAGGCAAAGAGTTAAAACTTTTTTTAGTTTCAGTATTGATAATAGGGTGAGGGTTGGGAGTTTAGGTGTGGTTTTTATTTTTTGTTTTTTATTTAACATATTCATTGTTTTTTTTTTTGTCTTTTTAAAAATGAAAACGTTTTAAAATTATTTTTTTAGCACCAGTCTTAATGTCAGGGTGAGTAATTTTTTTTATTCAATCTAAAATAAAGTAGACAAAGTATATATATATACGCACACACATACACACATATATATATAGATATACACATATATAACCCACCGATATTTTGCGGCCCAAAATAAGAGGGGGGGGGATAAAGTTAGAGTGATGTCCCTTGAGTGATTTTGAACAAGAAAGGATGTAAACAACGGTGGCCATCTTTGAGTCAACGTAATTTTCACGGAGAAAACATGACGCTTTTCAAATTCATATTAATACTTAAAAAAACCCATTTAGGCATGTTTTTAAACCCAAAATATCATAAAATGTATTCTAGTAACAATTAAGCTCATTTCAAATAATGCGCAAGTACAATGATTGGGATTTAGTCACTTAAAGTTCAAGATTACTAGAAAATTTTACATACAATACCCAATCTGATAACAAAGTGCTGCTTTGATTTGATTATTCTAGTTTAGCTGGAGCTAAACGGGTGATCGGAGAAGCTCATTCTAATCAATCGGCTGATCCCATCAATCCCTAGCACCTATATGATTGTCCAGACCCTATGACCCTTATAGCAACCCCATACATTTTTATCATAAACATGCTAGAAGGCGGTGGCTAAGGTTCTTAGTGACCTGTGTATGACGTTAAACTGCACCTTATGGTGAAGTTCCAATTATGGTGTTATGAGGAGTGTGTAGACCCCTCCATAGCCATTACTGACCCGGAGTGGTAGTACCTGTTAGGGTCCTATCTATGGGTTAAATAGATAAAAATGAGATAACAAAAATGTTTTCAGAAAATTGAGTTAAAAAAAAGAATTGTCATTACCTATCAAGAATGAATAGAAAAAAACGTCGTTGGTATAAAATAACCCAACAAGGGTTGACATGCCGTAAAATCTAAAAAAAGAAACAAAGTTTCTACATATTTCCATTGGGTTGTTACGGACAAACATTTTTTTCTTATTCCGAATGATAAAACACGAACATTATCTGACAGGATGAGTGTTGCATCCAACGTTGTTAAATGAAGATTATTTTAATTATAAATCACCTCCTTCTGTCGTCAGCAGATAGAGGAATTTAAAAAAAAAATCAATTATTATGAACAAAATAATAGAGTGAATATTAATTCTATAAAAGTAAATTAGATTACACGCTGCATTTGAGAAATTTGATTAGGTGTCCTAACGAGAGAAAGTGGGTTTGCTTGTTATTAAGTACAAAATAAACCCAGATAAACGCATCCACATCATCATCATCATCCTCATCATCAAGTCGTATCGACAGCACGGATTCCTTTGACTCTTTGGTGTGACCGTCTGTAGGAGTCCATAAGCGAATGAGGCCAATGGGTTTATTGGCGATGAATTCCAGTCGGTTTCATGCCTTTTGCGTTGAAAAACCAAATCACTGTGCGAACTAAACTTTTAGCTGTAGCATGAATCGGAAGCTCTATCAGAAACGACTGTCATGCCCACTGGGCGTGGCGCGTGCAGGGACAGGTGAAGGCGCGTATACAACAAACGCAACAGTGTTGCTAATAGCCACACGAACAGTTTTCATTCATCCACAGCACTTTGGAGACCTTACTTTTGGGATTGTCCTCGAGTTTTCTATATTATTTTGTACAATGTTAATAACGCTTGCCAGAATATGCGCCCTCTGGGCACAAGTATTTACGTTTTAATGTAATGAAATATATCAAATTAGATTATTATATAATATAATATGATATAAGACAGCCATTTTCACCCATATCTTTATCACTTTATAGCCTTTCTACAATGAAAATCCCAAAAGTAAGGTCTTCAAAACGTTGGGGACAGTAAAACTGTTCGTGCTATTGGCAATACTAGTGTTGTTACTGCATGCGCCTGCCCCTGCACGCACCTCGCCGCCACGCTCAGTGTGGCTTGGCGGTCGTTTATGATCGAGCTCTCGATTGACGCGACCGCCAAGTGTAAAGTTCGTACACACAATCCCCATTATAATAAGATATTAAAAAGTATGTTAGAAGCTTACTCGGCTATTTATTGCACTATGAATCAATTGTAGTTAACCGTTTTCAGGCCTTATAAAGAATTCTGAAAGTAAGGAAATGTGTTTTATTTGAACATTGGTAAGCAGAATTTGATCAGTGTTTCTGAAGGAACTCTCGATTGACGCGACCGTCAAGTGTGAATTTCGTACTTTCGGTTTTTGAACATAAAAGGCATTAAACCGACTGAAATTCATCACCAATTTATGGAAATGTATGGCGAGTCACGCATGAATGTCAAAAACATCCGGAAGTGTTGTAGGGAGTTTGCAACAACGACGAGGTGAATCGCTTTCTCAACAACATGGCGGTGAGGTGATATGACGTGGAAATAGAGAATCTACCACAGCGTCTACAAAAAAGTATTGACTGAAATGTTCAAACTTTAAGATGATGTAATTGTCATTGACAATAAACAATAAATGTTTCTGTGTTTTCTAAATATTTTGGAGGCCTTACCTTTGGTATTACCATCGTATATATATATATATATATATATATATATATATATATATAATCCAAAAAGTCCAGAGAAGAAATCTTCCTTACGACATAGAAGTTTTTTAAGGTGTCGTAGTTTGCAGAGCTCAATGTGTGCTCTTATTGTCAGTGACAGAGCAAAAATATAAGTTAAAAATATAACAGAAAATTTAGATTTTTTGCGTTATAGCCTATTTCAAGAGGCCTAGACCAAGTGTCTAGAGTCCCCAATCAATATTCGCATTTGGTCTAGGCTTCCTGAAATAGGCTATAAAGCAAAAAATCTAAATCTTCCGTTATTTTTTTTACTTATATATATATATATATATATATATATATATATATATATATATATATATATATAATATACTAGCAAATATATGCACCCTCCGGGTGCAAGTATTTAAGTTTTAATGTAATAATATATTATATTATATTAGAAAGGCTAATGAAACTAAATAAGAATGCAGATAAAAAGGTTTAAAACAGAGGGAGTATAATCGAAAAATAGAACAACTGAAACTTACTCTTCCATCACTCTTGTCTTTCATTGTTATTTTTTCTAATTTAAGTATTTAGTTAAAAGAGGAAGCGAAGAATAAAATGACAGTTATTTTTTCTTGTTAATGGATTTCATTTAAGATTCATTGAATAAATGTTTGCTTATATTCATTATAATAAAACCAAACAGTTAGAAATCAATAATACTAAGCACATATTTATTAAAATCACATTTTTAATATCAATATGCAAATTAGCCTTCCCATTCACACTGTAATCCGCTATTTTGTTGTACATATAAATATAATTGCATGCTATTAGTATGTAGATATGGTTAACAGTATTAATAATGTAAAACAATTTTATTAATAATTGAGGTTTAAATAAAAATAAAATCATTGAGAATGTGATATAAATAACTAAGGGAATTGTGACTTGAGTAGTAATATAGTTTCGGTTACAGACAGAAAAACACACAATCTCCATTATAATAAGATATATATATATATATATATATATATATATATATATCTTGTCTTCGCGCTGCCATTCTTTTTTCCTATTGTAGCAATTAATTTAGTGCAGTTATTAGGTCCTACTCCTTCTACCGGGACAAATTTATTACTAATTTTAGTATTATACTTTGAAATAACGGAATTTCTTTTTAATACGTTTTTCCCTCCTTATTTCCGCTTCAAAATTTAAACACTTTCGTGATTTCAGAAAAAAACATTTTTAAAACGATGTGTTTGTTTATCTATCTATCTATCTATCTATCTATCTATCTATCTGCCAACATAAAAAATTAAAATACGCATTATGTCAGTGTATCTTTAAAATGGAACGGAACGTATATGTTGTGCCATATATTTTTAATATGATAGCAGCACACGCTGTGTCGGAATTATTGGGCTGTGATTGATTCGTATTTTCTCATCATTGTGTAACGTTCGTTTTCGTATATATATATATATATATATATATATATATATATATATATATATATATATATATATATATATATATATATGAAAACACAGAAATCACAGAATCTTTGAAAGACATCAAAACAAAAATTCCAATCTCTATCACAACTGTAAAAAAAAAACAAAAAAAAAAACAAACACAAAAAACAAAAAAAAACAAACCTACACTAGCTAATGCCCGACTCCTTTCTTCCATCCCAGACTTCCAATTACCCTGACCGTACCGCTTTGAACTCACAAGCTACCGTAGCTCCGTCGACACTTCCCTTTCCTCTTTTTTTTCTCACACCTTTCGACGCATCCGCCCCCTCTACCCCCCCCCATTACCTTTTCCCATATAAACAGACTGTAGTTTCATTGTCTCAAATAAATTCTCTGACGAAGCTTTGTGTACACACCGAGGCGAAATATCAATTGAATTAAGTTGTTTTATGCTTTATCCGTTTTTCCCCATATACAAATTCCAATTCTCGACCTATCGGTGTCCTAATTTAGTCGAGAATCGTATCAATATCATTTCTGTCTGCTTTAAAGACCTTTTGATTAAGAAATATCTGATATCTTTGTCAACTCAGATTTCTAATTGTGATAGTGTCGTCCGCTTTATATTCAACATCACATTTCCCCCAAAGAAAAGAAAACTTTTGTTATTTCGCTGAGTCTTACCTTTCGTAATACTGACCAATAATTGAGTAGCCCAGTTCTGTGGCTTCTGGAATATACAAAATCCTTACTTTGGCGCGCCCATGCCTACGGGGGAAGCATGCACAATTAACCGCATTCGATATTCATCAACAAGGAATGCTCCGGAAGTAACGCCTCCGAATTATTTGCCCGCAAACTCCAGTAAATATGGGGGTCACAATACGGTCTTTTGATAGATAAAGGCTGCAACCACAAAACACAATTTTTCCATATAGAAATCACTATTGGCTTTGCAATTTCGTCAGAGCCTACTTGTAAGAAAGTTGATTTCCAAAAGTAATGGCTCCGGTTTTATTATGTCAGTTCACAATATCAGAGAAGGATGTCGGTAGTATATCAGTATAGGTTGTACGTCCCCCGTATTATACAGGCTTGGAATGACAATATTTGAAAGAACATAGTACATCTTAACTTGGATGTACGTTAGGCCGGTTCTTTCAAGCGATTTTTAGCTGTTCAATGACAAATATGAACAGACTAAGAGATAGATATGAAAATACTGATATAGATAGATCGATAGATAGATAGATATGAACAGATAGAGATAGATAGATAGATATGAACAGACAGAAATAGATAGATATGAACAGAGATAGATAGATAGATAGATAGATAGATAGATAGATAAGATAAATAGATAGGAACAGAGATAGATAGAGATAGATAGATAGATAGATAGATAGATAGATAGATAGATGAACAGACTGATATGAACTTTGATATTAACAGACATTTCGGTTATATTAGATGAAAGTAGATTTTAAAATATTTTAAGACAGAAATTTGGTGTTTTTTAAAAATTTTATTTTGTTTAGAAAAAAATGCTTTTTCTTGAAAAAAAAGAGAAAAAATCTTTTTTTTTTCAAGCAAAATTGAAAAAAATGTCTCTTTCTAGCAAAAAAGTTTGAAGAACAAATTTGTTTCTTTCTAGAAAAAAGAAAGAAAAGTTTCTTTCTAGAATATGTTTTTTCTTTTTAGAAAAACACCTGATTTTTTTTCTAGAAAAAAAGAAAAAACATTCTAGAAATAATAGACATTTTACCGCAGATACTCGAGTCAAGAACGATTACGAGTAATGAAAAATCCCTAATTTTTAGCTACAAAAATCTATTTTTATCATATATAGTATTTAAACAATGACCCTAACTTTTTGGATATGCTATCATATATCTCATGTAATAAACGACCCTTTGTTTTTAGGTGTAACAATGGTCTTAAAATTTGTTCATCACCCAACTATAGGTTAAATAGTACTGTTACTGCTTTTCAACAAGAACGGCTTTGGCATTAGATAACCCACGAAAGTTGGTATGTAACTAAACAAAGAAACCAAACCAAACCAAACGTTTCCAAATGAATAAGATTTCGACATTAAATAACCCATAAAGAAGTAATGTGTCGTTAACCAAACAAAACCAAACCGAAACAAACCGAAGTTAAGCAGCTATGACGTTACTATAATATTGCAAAACTTTTTACTCCACCTCATAATAATAGATTTTTAAGTTGTTTTGAGATTTCAAGATAATGGAGTTTCATTATTTTTACGTATTTTTATGATACGGTACATTTTTAATTTATGTTTTAAATATAAGATGTCTATATTCCCGCCAAATAGTTTACACTTTTTGTTCATACTTAATAAAATGAGTCAAATTTTGTATAAATAAACATTAGCAAAAGATAAAATTTCTTACTATTGACATTCGAAACTAACCACTCAGTTTAACTGATATTCACGGTTGGTTTGCACGGCTATTAGATTGGCCAAGCGGAAAGATAACCCTTGCTTAAAAAAAGCAAAACTCTTTTTTTTTATGAGCCGGATTTCTTGAGGACTAAGAAAGATGGATACTCGAATAATTGAAAAAAGGAAATTAAAATAGAGAAAGAAAAGAAAATTTTGATATCCGTTGTGTCAAAATAAATACTCTTGAAAATATCGAATTCGATGATTTTGTTATATCTTGCGAGTTTTTCTTTAAAACAAAATGGAAGTAACGAGATTTATCTTTCTCTTCAACGTTATTCTCGTTTGCATAACATTAAATTTCTTTCGCGATAGTTAACGAGCGTAGAGATAAACAGATGACAAGACGGAAGAGCGAAAGTAGTAAAACGAGACATACAAATTAGTTTCTATTGGTTACTTTTTTTTAAAGCCATCCTTTTTATCTTATAGTAATAGAATCCCTTGATATTTTAAAATGTTTTTTTTTTTCCATTAAGTATTTTTGTTGTGATATTTCTTGACTCTTTTTATCAGCTTTTTGTCTATTTCCTCCATTTTCCTGGTCTTTCTAAGCGAATTTTTAACCCTGATTTCTACCATTTTCTTTCTTCTAATATATATATATATATATATATATATATATATATATATATACTAGCAAATATATGCACCCTCCGGGTGCAAGTATTTTAGTTAAATTTTATAATAAAATATCATATTAAATTAGAAAGGCTAATGAAACTGAATAAGAATGTAAATAAAAAGATTTTGAACAGAGGGGGTATGATTGAAAAATAGAACAACTTTGAAACTAACTCTTCCATCATTTTCCGTTACTCCCGTCTTTCATTGGTAAATTTTCCTAATTAAACTGTTTAGTTAAAATAGGAATTAAAGAATAATATTACAGTTATTTCTTCTTGTTGAGGGATTTCTTTTAAGATTTATTGAAGAGATTTTTGCTCATATTCAATAAAATAAAACCAAACAATTATAAATCAATAATACTAAGCATATATTTATTAAAATCAATTTTTTAAGATCAATATGCAAATTAGCCTTCCCATTCACACTATAATCCACTATTTTGTTTTATATATAAATACAATTGCATGTTATTAGTATGTAGATATGGTCAACAGTGTAAGTAATGTAAAACAATTTTTATTAATAATTGAAGTTTAAATATAAATAAAATCATGGAGAATGTGATGTAAATAACTAAGGGAATTGTGACTTGAGTAGGGATATAGTTTCGGTTACAGACAGACAAACACACAATCTCCATTATAATAAGATATATATATATATATATATATATATATATATATATAAATAAAATCAAGATAAGATGATATGAAAAAACACAGATGTTGTTCAAATAAATGTATTTATTCAGCTTTATATTGCTGATATTGCAATATTTCGAAGGATATTGTTTTTTAGCATCTGAGATAAAGCGCTACACCTACCACAAGTTCATCACTTTACTGCACAGATCTCTGTGCTACTCATATGCTGAGTTAGCGAAGGTCGATATCGAACTAGGAACCTTGTGGTTCCCATGCAAACGCTCTACCGACTAAGCTAAACCAACCCAAAACGTAAACCAAATCTGTGCAAGTCTTATTCTGCTGACATAATTCTATTTTTCTTACACTTTTCCTTTTCTCTCTTTATTTTTCTTTCTTTTTTTCTTTCTTTCTTTCTTCCTTTCTTTCTTTCTTCGAGTGCCATTCTTCTTCTTATTTCCTCTTTACTTCCCTTCTTTCATTTCCACTGTAACCTTTTCTTAGTTACCCGTTATCTCTTTCTTTCTTTCTTTTGCTGATCTCATTTCTTTCTTTCTTTCTTTCATTTATGCGAATTTTCTTTCCTTTTTTTTCTTTTTGTCCTTTTATCTTTTCTTTTAATTTTTCTTTTTTAATTTCATATTACGAAACCGCCTTTTAACTCCTTTTCTGATATTATCCTTCTCATCCATAGACGCCGCAAATTGATATCGCAAAATGTCTGATCACGGAAGATAAGTAAAATCTTACCAGATAATCTCGTGTACCTACACCTTCAGGCACCCCCAATATATATATATATATATATGGGAGTAAATATGGAAATTAAATCCGACAATATAAAGAAAATTTGAAAAAACAAGTATTCCGAAATTGGGATGAATTTAATAATCGATGTTTAAAACATTTCGGTTACATTGAACCTTCATCAGGATGTCTCTTGGGGTGAAGAAAATGATGGATGTTTTTATATGTGACAGGAGATGAAAATCTTTTTAGTTATGTAACTGTATTTGATCAGCGTTTTAATTTTGAAAGGCAAGTCGCGATCTACTCACGCGAAGGTGTCATGACGCGTGACGCCACTCGAAGAAATGCAAAAGACGAGAAAAAGTATTAATGGACTGATTATTTTTAAGAGAACATAGGGAAACAAAGTGGGAATGATAACTAAATAAATAATTAATAATTAAGTTATCATTCCCACTTTGTTCCCTTAATAACCGACATGTATTATTTATTATATCTCCGTTTCTAGTTAAATAGTGTTAAATAATTACTAAATACCAGGCTTCATTTAATTATTTATTTAGTTATCATTCCCACTTTGTTTCCCTATGTTCTCTTAAAAATAATCAGTCCATTAATACTTTTTCTCGTCTTTTGCATTTCTTCGAGTGGCGTCACGCGTCATGACACCTTCGCGTGAGTAGATCGCGACTTGCCTTTCAAAATTAAAACGCTGATCAAATACAGTTACATAACTAAAAAGATTTTCATCTCCTGTCACATATAAAAACATCCATCATTTTCTTCACCCCAAGAGACATCCTGATGAAGGTTCAATGTAACCGAAATGTTTTAAACATCGATTATTAAATTCATCCCAATTTCGGAATACTTGTTTTTTCAAATTTTCTTTATATATATATATAGGTAAATATATACCACACACACATTCAAGGTACGGGTAGATTAAAGACTAACAAGACGGGAAATGGAATCAGTGACCCGAGTCCAAATTCCGCATATAATATATATATATATATATATATATATATATATATATATATATATATGCGCACATACAGACATACGCAGCACGAACTCAATTAGAACCAATGTTTTACCTACCGCACACACATTCGAGGTGCGGGTAGATTAACAAGATGCGAAATGGAATCGGTGGTCCGAGTTCAAATTCCGCTAATGAGAATTTACTTTAATTTATCTCAAATACTCTTGGGTGGGATATATCCCCTCCCCTGCACTTGTGACTATTTACCTCCCCGCTACAGGCAGGAAGTGACACAAGGTTGATTTGAAAGTGCAATGCATCTGGTTTGAATTCGGTTTTTCTTCTCCTAGTTCCGTTGCCGTACCAAGACGTACCGAGCCCAGTCTGCCCCCAAATTTTACCTTTAGTTGCTTAGTTGGATTATACGGCATGTCAACGCTTGGATTATATCATTTATAGAAATGGGCAATGAAAGTCCAGAGAAGAAATCTTCCTTACGACATAGAACTTTTTTAAGGTGTCGTAGTTTGCAGCTGTATTTATCGAATACAAGGTGTATCAAAAAGTACAAAAAATCTCGAATACAAGGTGTGTCAAAAAGTACAAAAAATCTCGAAACTTTTTTGCGAAAAGTTGTATATATATATATATATATATATATATATATATATATATATATATATTTGTGTGTGTGTGTGTGTGTGTGTGTGTATGTATGTGTGTGTGTGTAATATTTTTATTACTACTTTTATAACTCAGACGTTGTAAAAAACTAAGATAATGGAATATGTAAATAAAGAAATATATTACAAACAGATATATGGAGAAAGCAAATTAATTGACTTTGGTATCTAATAACCTACGATGGTTGATATGCCATTAAAGAAAGAAACCAAGCCAAACCATTCATACATACATAAACGAGTCGCGCGCATGCGCAACGTATATCGTATCATTCTTGTTGGGTATTCAAAATTTTCAAACTCAATTTTGATCTAGTTAACCCTAACAGGTATCACTATACCAGGCCGGGAGTAATGGCAAAAATGGGATACTCTCTCCAGTTCTCCAGAACTGGAGCTTCATCATCAAATGCGGTTTAGTGTCATACCTAGGACGCCATATTTTGAGATGGGTGTTACCCCTCTTCAAGGGATATACAGTCAGCGTATTCTATGCTAATTAGAATCATCCAATTCTTCATAAATAGAAGCATCAGTATCATTATGGGCCTGATTTTTTTTACTGTGGGACCCGACAGGTTCACGGGCCGTCTCGCAAACATTAAATTCGAATATTGAGAACAGACACGTGCGTGCACAATACGCATGTATTTTTATCCGAATGCAGTCAGAAGACAACGGACGCGCACGGACACGTTTGAGCGAATTGCGCATCGTATCTCTTTTCTGACGAATAGAAACTGGAGTTAGATATACACTTGAGATCCCGTTGCTACGAGATGTGTGATGAGTCATGGCCAAAACGTTGACAATATAAACAAATTGAGCATCATTGCTAATCCGAGCGTTAAGCTGTTTTCGTTCAGCCAATTCTTAGCAAAAACAAACGAGAATTCAAAACCGAAAACGACATCCAGTTTTAAAGAATCTATAGGAACAATTATATTATTCTATGCACAGATTTCGGTTCTATGGACTTTTTGTGGAAGCGGGTGGTGTAATGGTTAACGTCATGGAAAATGGCCTCGTCGCCCCGAGTTCAAATCCTGGATGTGGTAATTGCATTTCATTTAGCGCTAATACCCTTGGAAATGGTCTGAATCCTACTCTCCCTCCAGCTATGGATAAATAGTAGGGCAGACTTCAATCTTGGTTAGGCAACCGGTCTAGGAGAAAGAAAACTCTGAATTCAAACCTGTTGAACTCCGCTTAACAAATTGACCTTGTGTCACATCCTGCTCGTGCGGAGGGGTTGGTAAATACATAGAGACTTTTTGGAGGTGTGTTGTATAATGGTTATTGTCGTAGGATATGGAGTCGACGCCCGAGTTCAAATCCCGGACAAGAATGTTTGCATTTCACACAGCGCCGCTAATAGCCTTTGGAAAAGCCAAGTATTTACCGAAGCCGCTTGTAGCTGGGTAGGATGTGACACAATGTCGCAGATATTAGGAATCTTTGCGACCTTGTGTCACATCCTATCCGTGGCGAATAGGTTGGGTAAATATCTACCTTTCCCATTAGTATTAGATGTATAAGGGTATGCATCCAACTATTCTTCCTTCAGCTGGGAGTAAATAGTAGAGCAGACTGGGCTCTTTAACCTTGTTTGAGCAACCAGTCAAGGAGAAGGAAAATGAATTCAAACCTGTTAAACCCCGCTTAAAAATTTGATCTTGGGTCGCAATCTGCTCATGCAGAGAATTTGGTAAATATATTTAGAATTATATATATATATATATATACAAGGTGTGTCATAAAAGTATCGAGATTGAAGCTTTATTTACCAAAACAGAAATGTGCAGTGAATGGAACGTTATTCTTTTTTCAGAATACAAGGTGTGCCATAAAAGTCCCGAGTTTGAAGCTGAATTTACAGAATACAAGGTGTGTCAAAAAGTACAAAAAATCTCGATAGTTTTTGCCACACGTGTTATATATATATATATATATATATATATATATATATATATGTGTGTGTGTGTGTGTGTGTGTGTGTGTGTGTGTGTGTGTATATATAAGATAATACAATATGAAAATAAACAGATACATGGAGAAAGAAAATTAATTGAATTTGGCATCTAATAACCCACGATGGTTGATATGCCATTAAACAAAGAAACCAAACCAAACGATTCATGCATGCGCAACGTATATCGTCGTAGAAAACGAACGACGAGCCGAGTTCAAGTTTTGAAGAAGGTTATTTGTGTTTCACCTTGTTCTAAAACCTGGAAAAGATGTTACCAACAGTATTTAGCCGCCACCCCCCCAAAAAAAAACCCATAAAATCAAACAATAAAAACAAAAAAACAAAAAGCAAACAAAAAGAAAAAAACAAAACAGAACAAAACAACAAGCAATAGAAAATAAACTAAACATCCCACACTCCAAACTCCAAACAAATAAACAAACCCATCAAAGGGCGAGACAAACACAATAAACAAAAAGTGTGTGTTTCCTATCTATTTGTGTGTCGTATACGGTAATTCATTCGCATTTCAGTCTCGGAAGACTATAATAAAGTTTTTATTTGCCCCTGCAGTTACAGCGCCTCCTGTGACTGTGAAGTCCGATGTTTGAAAAACATTCTCGACCACAGATTTCACATTTGAAGGCAGTCCATGAAGATGTTGATGTGCCGGTGCTTTGTTGCCACTGCTTTCTTCTAGACCTCTTAGCTTCATGTGAGTGACTTCTGACATGAACAGTCCTCTACGGAGATTCTGCCGCCACCGAGGTCGGTCCTGAGCCAAATTTTCCCAGCTGGAAGGGGCAATGCCAAATATAATAGGGTTTCAGTTAATTTTGAGACACACTTAGAGATTATTGACGATATTCTAAAATGTGACGACACACAGAAAATATCACTCAAGAAAGAACAGTTTGACTGCCTTTTTAAGAACGGTGTATTGAATATCCTAGCGTATTTTAATGGTGCTCAAAAAATCCAAACCAAATCAAACCAAATGAGGTTAATGAAAATTATTTATTTGAATATATTAAGAAGTTGAAACATGGAAACTTTTATCAAAATGACTTGTTTCGACATTCTTCATCATCACGGATATCCATGACAATCTCTTGCCAACACTCTCTATCATTCATTGCTCCCGGGAGATCCTCTGCGCGGTATACAGTATCCGCACAGAGCTGGTCAATGTATGTCTTGACACGGATGGTTTGTTTGATATGGGCAGGTGTCCGTACAGCTGTTTTCTCGTGGGGTGTTGTTTCCAGGCCTTGTTTAATGTTGCACGCAGCATTCTTGTGCAGCTACCGTATAGATTATTCTTCGTTGGGGTCCAAGTGGTGCAGCCGTGCAGTAGCACTGATACAACTACAGCTTGGAAAAACTGTCGCTTTAACTTGTCAGTGAGATCGGATTTCCATATGACTGAGACTGTTTATAGCAGACTATTCCTTTCCTATGTGTACATTAATATCGTTTTCTGTTGATGAGATATTATTGCTTAGGTAAATGTTTCGACATTAAATGACCCGAAAAGTGTTGATATGCCGTATTTTTGAAAGGATAATAAACCAGATAGCGAATTAATTCAGATATCGTATATGTAACCTACAAACTCAAGTGTCCAGGGTGTCTGATCTTGGCGTAATGGTTAGCAATTAGATCTCGCAGATCAATTATTACTGAATATTGAGTTCAGTACCCCGCTGGGTGCTCTATACTTGCGAGCTTTTGACACATCCTACTTACGTCCAGGATCCTTCAAACAATCGCCTTTTTTAGGGAGACTTGTTCTAAGAATCTATAATATTTCGGTTTTTAAATAATTTTTTCATTGTGTAAAATACACATATTCCTTTTATTCTTGTCAATGAAAATTATTTAAATTCTCTCATCTTACACATTTTCACGCTTTGTTCACACACACACACACACACACACACACACACCACACACACACACACACACACACACATATATATATATATATAATAAATATTCCTTCTTATATATATAATAGCTCTATCACTAATATTGAGCACATCCCTAATAATACCACAAAAACTTAGTCCCCCACGAACTCATCAAGTGATAACCTACTGGTAACCTTATACTATTGCTACACACACACATGCACACACACACACACACACACACATACATATGTGTGTATATATTTATACAAGTATATATACACGCAGACATACAGATACATACACACACACACACACTCACACCCCCACCCATATATATATATATATATATATATATATATATATATATATATATATGATGATAACTTTTAGATTAAATATGTTATTAGGTTACAAGTGTTTGATTGTCGTACGGAACGAGATATCTTGTAAATCGCGCTAATATTGAATCCCTGCAATAAAATTATGTTAACAATTACACAAATATTTGAATCATACGTGCTAATAGCCGGGCAGCTTCCACGAATCCGGCCAGTTATGATTGAATTTTCGAAATCAAATAAGTTGGAAACAATTCTCACGGACATTCTCTCCGCCATATTATAAACACACACACAGAGAGAGAGAGAGAGAGAGAGAGAGAGAGAGAGAGAGAGAGAGAGAGAGAGAGAGAGAGAGAGGGTAAAGAAAATGAGAGAGAGAGGGGATGAAGAGTAGTGAATAAAGAAATGAGAAAGAGAGAGAGAGAGGGGGGGGTTAGAAAATGAGAGAGAGGGATGAAGAGTACTGAATAAAGAAATGAGAGAGAGAGAGAGAGAGAGAGAGAGAGAGAGAGAGAGAGAGAGAGAGAGAGAGAGAGAGAGAGAGAGAGAGAGAGAGAGAATCTGTAATCAATGGAACTGGACTTTGTAATGAAAACAAGGAGACAAACAAACCTAAGGCGACATTTATTACCAACGCTCACAGCTCACATACGGATTGCTTCGAGGATTCGATTATTATTTGTTTTTCTTTTATTTATTAGTCGATCAATGGAGACCGAAAGCTGCTTGTTTCCGCGGGAAAGTCATTTTGACCTGAAGTAGAAAACGAGCAGAAAGAGGATGCATCGTTTTAAAAGTATTTACTCTATTAGGGATTATAATCTCTTAAATCAAATACCCAGGTATATATATATATATATATATATATATATATATATATATATTATACTAAAGCTGAGCAAATCAATGCTTGTCTCCTAAAGGCTTTTTTTATTGTTTACTTTAATGACACAAAACCTATACTAAATTATTCCTTAGTTTTAAGATATGTTTGAAAAAAAACCCCTTTTAATTGGTTCTAATTAGTTGTAATTTGCAATCAAGTTAAAAACTGACCTGTCTTTTACTTCACATTCTGCTTGTTACTTTGCTTCCCTCTATGTATATCTTGATTACCTCGTCCTTATATATGTTAGTTTCTTTGTGATTGTAAAGAGAGTGATTTAGAGAGTGAGAAATATATTTGTATATTAAGTTTCATAGCAGCTAGCCCGTAGCTTAAATTAGGTCGAACTTTCCCTTTCTTAGAAATCTTACAACATAATTTAATTTTCTTAAAAAATTCTCCGGTCGCATTTATCTTTTTCAAAATCTAAATGGCTTTGCAAACTCACTTTTCATTAATACCAGTTATCTACCCAGAGCTCAATGTGTGACCCAACCGGTCACATTTTGTCTAATATATATATATATATATATATATATAATATATATATATATATATATATAATTAAGGACTTAAATGAGTCAGGCACTACCTACCTAGGTTTCACCTAAATGCTTCATCAGGATAATTCTGACTCCTAGGTAGATAGTGTCTGACTCATTTTGGTTCTTATAATTTTCCTCTACTTAGTGTATTGAACACTTTCTACATATATAACTTAGAATAATCATTCGCTGTTTTTTCTCTTGACCACTACATTATGATACAGGTGATTATACAGTACGGGTGTGTTGGTCTTTCCGTTTTTCTAAAAAGATTCCAGTTATTAGTTTGTACATTATTTTATATGCAAATCTTTTTTCCAGACTGTTTGAGTTAATATATATATATATATATATATATATATATATATATATATATATATATGTACCAAGGTATCCATTTATTCATATATATATATATAGTTTTTTTCCGTAGTTAGGGTCTTTCCATGTGTGGTTTAACCAAGCTGATGCAGGTAGACCATAAGGAGAGCTCAATGTACCTAATACCAGTGAGTAAAAGGACAGAGCAAGATATTTAGTAAATGAAGAAAAACTCTAAACTTGCTTCATTACAATAATTTATTTCAACCGTATTAAATACGGCATCTTCAGGTAATCACAAGAACATGACTCTTATTGTAATGAAGCAAGTTTAGAGTTTTTCTTCATTTACTAATTTTTTCTTCATTTAACTATATATTATATATATATATATATATATATATATATATATATATATATATATATATATGCATATACAATAATAATAATAATAATAATAATAATAATAATAATAACAACAATAATAATAATAATCAAAAACTGAAAACAGAAATGGAAAGAAAAACAACTATATGGGTACTTCAAGCAAAAAACTGAAAATATATCACATCAGAAAACATGGAAATAGCTAAGAAGAGGAAATCCCCAGAGGGAAACTGAATCTCTTATAATCGCAGCACAAAACAATGCCATAAGAACAAATTATATAAAGGCAAAAATAGATAAGACGCAGCAGAATATCAAGTGCAGAATGTGTGGAGACAGAGACGAAACCGTCAATACTATTATAAGCCAATGCAGCAAACTAGCACAAAGAGAGTACAAGACTAAACACGATTGGGAGGGAAAGGTGATCCACGAAGAATTGTGCAAGAAATTGAATTTTCAACATGCAACTAAATGGTAGGTGCACAAGCCTTAATATTTCCTGGAAAATGAGACGCATAAAATTCTCTGGGACTTTAAGATACAGACGGATCACTTAATCCCCGCCAGGAGACCAGACCTAGTATTGATTGACAAGAGGAAGAGAACTTGTCATCTCGTGGATTTTGCCGTCCCGGCTGACCATTGTGTGAAAGGGAAAGAAAGCGAAAAGATAGACAAATACTTTGACCTAGCTAGAGAACTGAGAAAACTGGTGTGTATTAAAATGAAGGTCATGCCAATTGTAATTGGTACCCCTGGAACGGTCCCCAAAAGTCTGGAAAATTTTTTCGTTAATTAGAAATCAGAGGAAGAATCGAGACCACCCAAAATACAGCATTGTTAAGATCGGCTAGAATACTCAAAAGAGTCCTGGAGACCCGAGGAGACTTGCTGTCACTCAGCCTCAAGTGAACCACCGGCTACGGCAGGTGTGAAAAACTCGATAATAATAATAATAATAATAATAATAATAATAATAATCCCTAAAAAATCACAAGAATCAAAAGCAATTGAAGAAATTAGGTAACACATCATAAAATTTCGATACTACCCTAAAACGCATTTCCCAGAATGCCACACAAATTAAACCAACCTTCCCATCATGTCCCCAAATCTAAACTGACATCTCCATCATTCCACTACGACTTAACCCCCTTTCCCATCATGCACCACACAACAATATAATGAAACATGCGAACATACATAATTCATTTCTTTTGAAAATCAACACACACACACACACACACACACACACACACACACACACATATATATATATATATATATATATATATATATATATATATATAAGGTAGTCACGGTTGTCTTGTAAGTTCTAACTTAACCACCTGTCTCATCATACACCACACAATAATATATTGAAACATATGAATACACATTTGTTTTGAAAACAAACACACACGCATATATATATGTATGTATGTATGTATGTATATATATATAATATATATATAACGTGGTCACGGGTCGTCTTGTAAGTTCTACACGAAGCATTAGCGGACACATTTGCAAACAGGTTACTCATAGTGACAAGGGACTTTCATTATCAAAACACTTAAATCTAAAATTCTCGTAAATCTAGAAACAGGTCCGAAAACACTACCGATGTATGTGAGAGCGTTTTCTGAAAACATTCATTTTTATATGTAATGAATATGGGAGGGGATCCCCAAACAATAACTCCTGGGAAAAAACGTTTACGTTTACTCGATGTATTCGTTGATTAACAATACAAAATCAATATGGAGGGAAAAAGGTAAAAGTTAGTGTGCGTTGAAGCGAATCAATCAATACGCATGCGTACATGCAATAGCCAATCGCTTGACTTAGAATTGCACATTACTTCCTGCCATTGTCATTTCCGGTGAATATACGGTCCAATGAAGTTAGCGTTCTGATGTTTTTCTTTTATTTATTTATTTATCTATGTTTTCGTTGGGTACTGCCCTGTTGATGTCCTGAAAGAAGGGAGACTTGAATATAAACGTTTTTTTACAACGTAAAAAGAAGTGGTTCCAGGCTGTGGTTATATCAGTACTGCTGTATGGCTGCACCACCTGGACCCTAACAAAGCGCCTTGAGAATAAGCTAGATGGGAGCTGCACAAGAATGCTGCGTGCAGTCCTGAACAAGTCGTGGAAACAGCACCCCACAAGGAAACAACCATATGGTCACCTGCCCCCCATCTCACAAACTATCCGAGTGAGACGGACTAGGCATGCAGAACACTGCTGGAGAAGCGGGGACGAACTCATAAGCGATGTTCTCCTGTGGAATCCAACACATGGACATGCTAACTTAGGACGCCCACTAAGGACCTACATTGGCCAACTATGCGAGGATGCTCGATGCTGCGCAGATGACCTCCCAGGGGCAATGAGTGATAGGGAAGTTTGGCGAGAGACTGTCATGGATATCCGTGCTACTTGCGCGACATGATGATGATGAAAACTCATTTAGGGCCGGTTTAGCTCAATTGGTAGAGCGCCCACCTCGGAGCCACAAGGTCCCTGGTTCGATACCCACCCTCGCCAACTCAGCGTATGAATAGCATAGAGATCTGTAAAGTAAAGTGGGGAGCTGACGGAAGGTGTGGCGTTCCACCCAAGACGCTAAAACAATCTCCTTGGTCTAGCGCTAGTGAAAAGGTGGTAGACTCCCTAGCTGTTTGGTTGATACCGACTTTAGGCCACCCCAACGACTTTACTTATTTGAATTTATGTTCAATGGGTTAGCAATAATGATACGAAGCAAAAAGAAAAAAAAAGTTATTTTTGTGGCCATTTCTAGGCTGCAGGTGAGAGCCCTTTACAGTGGAGATCCCTTGTGTCTCTTAGGGAAGAATCCTTGGATGTTCCTTAGTTTTAGGCAGAGTTCTTGGTTGTTCCTCGGTGTTCTTTAGAGTTAGGTAGAATCCTTGTGTTCAGCAAAGTCCTTGGTTGCTGATCCGTTCGTTCGTGTCGAATACGTGCAAATGAACGGCTTTCAAGATCGGCGATTAAATGATTAACTAACCGCGTATTCGAGCGTATTGATTGGCTGATTTTAATCCACGCACCCACGCGTTTAAGTGGTGGACCACAGCACACCTTATATGTCAAAACATTCCAACAGTTAGATGTTCGTAAACAATTGCAAAGGTAGATACCTTTTTCAAGTGGAATAACTTTTTCAATGGCTTCAAAATGTCTCTTTAGTTCCCTTGAACAAAATTTTTTTTTGGTATAAACTGCATCTAAAGTGAAGTTCCAATTTTGGAGCCCTGGGAAGTTTAGAGTACCTCTTTATTGTCATTACTCCCAGGTCCACTCAGACCCTGGTGGGTAGTACCTGTTAGGGTCCCGTCTACGGTCTGAAAATATGAGTTTAAATATATTGCAGCTAATTAATAATTTATATATATTTATCTATATTTGTTGAAAACATATGTATATATATGTGTGTTTTTATGCATGCATACATACACACACACACACACACACACACACACACACACACATATATATATATATATATATATATATATATATATAATGTATCCAATTGCCGTTTTAACATTTCCCTTGCAGTGACATCAGTAATCCAAAAGTGCTAAATATAATAATAATAATAATAATAATAATAATAATAATAATAATAGTAGAGGAAAAGCGTTATGGGTCTACCATGGTTTCAATCCAAATAATTTAATCAAGACCCTACTTTATGCTTAACTAAGTCGATGTAATTCCTTAGTTAAACTGAGATAAACTTATATATATATATATATATATATATATATATATATATATATATATATATGTGTGTGTGTGTGTGTGTGTGTGTGTGTGTGTGTCTGTATGCGTGAGTATGCGTGTGTAAATGTATATATTTATATATATATATGCATGTGGGCGTATTTATCTGTGTCTGTTAATGTATATATATATATGTGTGTGTGTGTGTATCTGAGAGAGAGACAGACAGACAGACAGTGTGTGTGTGTGAGAGAGAGAGAGAGAAAGATAGAGAAAGGGAGAGAGAGAGAAAGGGAGAGGGAGAGGAGAGAGAGAGAGTGTGTGTGTGTGAGAGAGAGAGAGAGAGGGGGGAGAGATCAACAGTTAATATTTGAACATCTTTTGTTGAAAAATCTGTTGTTTTTTATGAACATTTCCCTCGTTGAAAATTGACACATCGTCCCTTCTTTAAATATTTATCATTATGAGACAGATTTTTTTTCATTATTTTCTCTCTTCTCTTCTGCGCAACACAAGCAAGATCGCATCAAGTGTTGGAGTGGATATTTAATAAGGCAAACGAGGGCTACACAATGTTCACAAACGCTCAAGTTTGCTTTCTGAAAGTTTATATAGAACGCACATTCAATTATACTGGCATGAGTGATGTTATTTCAATTTTGTGTTGGCTCTCATTGAACAGCCGGCCGCACTCGGCCAACATTTGCCAAGGCCTCTGGCTATACGGAACGGTACGAATTGAATAGAACTTCATTATATCCTGTTTCCACTGAATGTTTTAAGTGCAGTAGGCTTGGAAGGGATAATAAATATTTTGTTTAACAACAATATATATATATATATATATATATATATAAATAGATAGATAGATAGATAGATAGATATCATGTCCTGAAGAAGACCGCTTTTTGCATTCTTAAATCTTATGTTTCTCTATATTATTGTATTTTATATTTATAATAATACTAAATAGTATACTGTGTATACAAAGCCAAACTCTTCGTCGAAACACGTGTTGGCTTTTCGATAAATACATTTTTGTCCATACAACATTTCCATTTATCTTTCAACACACACACACACACACACACACATATATATATATATATATATATATATATATATATATATATATATATATATATATATATATATATACATATATCAATAAATTGGATAAACAAAGTGTTCCAGAAAAGATGATATTTATTACGAGGTTTATGTCGACGTTTAAACGTTTCGGTTCATGTAAAACCTTCTTCAGGACAATATAATAGAAAGAAAATATATATTGGCCTGAAGGAGGTTTTACATAAACAGAAACGTTTAAAAAAAGTTGTGTGTTTATTTTATGTGTAATATTAAAATTGTGAATTATGGAAAATATTTTGGTAATTTTGGTAATTTTGGTAGGATTTATATGTAATAAATATGTAATAAAACAGAAAATCATTGTTTCTGGCTTAAAGTTCCTCTTTATTTTTGTTTCGTTTCGTGGAAATTTCGCGTCTCTCGATAGTATTGAATAGTGCAATATTGGCTTTTGAAAAACACTAACCGATTGTACTTTTATTATATATATATTTTTATGGTTTCTTAAGTCCTATGCATTCAAATGTTTTCTCTAATTTCAATATAAAAAGCAATACCTTAAATAGCGCGGTTTTATGTATTTACTCAACCCCTCCGTCACTGACAGGATTTGTTACAAGGCCAATAATTTAAGCGGAGCAAAACTGCTTTGAATTCAGAGTTTTTTCCTCCAGTCGCAAAATAAATGGAGAAAGATCAGGACTGTAGTTAAAGGCATGAAACCATTTATTCTCCTCTCAACTATGGATAAATAGTATGGATATACTCAACTACTCCACACGAGTAGTATATGACACAATGTAGATTTTAAAACGGCGTTTAACAGGTTTGAATTCAGAGATTTTCTTGCTATAAATTAGTACCTTTCCCAATGGTATTATCGCTATCAAAAATGCAAACAGCCTTGTACAGGATTTGAACGGGGAAAATATGTGTTCCCAAAATTTTATTGGATTTTGGTAATTTTTCGTTCGGCGCATTTATTCAGCAGCAAAGGTGTGTGGTCACAATCCTCACCACAAAGGGCCGGACTACCCATTGCTAATTCTATTAGTAGTCAAACTGATGTGTTACTAACAACGTAAAGAATTTCTGTTTAGGTCAAATAATCCAAATCAGATATCTATTTTTATTTCCAAATTACATCTGTATAAACACATAAATTATATTTGTTCTTGCACAAACACACGCACGCGTATATATATATATATATATATATATATATATATATATATATATATATATATATATATATATCATATGATTACTTGTTGGTTTTAACAGAGTGCTAGTATATTAGTACCACGTGACCGCACAAGATTTGTTTACAATTACCAGCTCGCCGACTCGTTGACCTCATCTTCGTTGCACCATTCAGAATACACAGTAGATTCGTTGATTCGTCCTGCTAAATATATATATATATATATATATATATATATATATATATATATATATATATACGAATGCACACAAACACATATATGTAAAAACACACATAAGTATTTATATTTTATACAATCATATATATATATATATATATATATATATATATATATATATATATATATAGTTTATCTCAGTTTAACTAAGGAATTATATCGAGGTAGTTTCATTTGGATTGAAACCATGGTAGAACCTTAACTCGTTCCCTCTACTTTTATAACTAATATTATTATTATTATTATTATTACCATTATATATATATATACATATGTATGTGTGTGTGTGTGTTTATGTACTTACACACATATGTGTATTTACACACACACACACACACACACACACATACAAATACATTTACAAAATATTCTTGAATACACTGATATACATATATACATTTACACACACACACACACGCACACACACATATATATATATATATATATATATATATATATACACACATTTACACACATATATTAACATATATACATTTTCCAAAGTAAACCTATTAAAATACATTTGCATATACATACATATAAATTTGGGGTGGATTTAGATCAGTCACTTGAGTATCCGCCTAGGAAACGCAAAGTTCTGTGCATTATGCCGGTTTTCGCTAAATAAGCTCAGCTTGTGTTATCTTATTGAGCTGTAAAATGGTGAGCTGGCAGTAGATGTGGCGCCCTACCTAGAAACTAACCCGTCCTACTATTTGCCTCAAAGCTAGAGAGATGGGGGAAATATGGATTTGAACTCGGCACGCCGATTCCATTTCCTTCGACGATAACGGTTACACTAAGCGGATCTCCAATTTTTTTGAGTACGAATAATAATAATAATAATAATAATAATAATAATAATAATAATAATAATAATAATAATAATAATAATAATAATAATAATAATAATTGGAAATCAGAGGAAGAATCGAGACACATAAACTACAGCACATTTAAGATCGGCTAGAATGCTCAGAAAAGTCCTGGAAATTTGAGGAGACTTGTCATTCAACCTCCAGTGAGCTACCGGCACTGGGGGCTCCTACCTACACAACCACTCACGGGAATAAAAATGAAAGTTATCGATTATGCGCGTGGGTCTTCGGGCAACTGCTCAGCGTGCCTATGCGTTAAGACGCTCCTGTGTTTGCTACTAAAATAAACTGTTCTCGTTTTAACTGAATTCGAACCCATGAATCCAAATTTGAAATCAGAATTTATCCATTGCGTCACATTTTTAAGTCATACACATTAAAATGTTACATAAACAATGTTCGTCCACATGTCATATTATTGGGTGTATCATCACATTAGAAAGCAAACTTATTAATTAGCAAAAGAAAAAAAAGTAATCTAGGCAACTTCAATGTTTACACTTTTATTCCATTATCAGGCAATTTCAACACGTTCATACTTCTATGCTATTATCAAGCAATATGTTTAGACTTTTATTCCAAGATCTGACAACTTAAATGTTTACACTTCTATGTCATTATCAAGCAACCCCAACACATACTTTTATTCCATTACCAGGCAACTCAACACAATTATCAGGCAACTTCAACGTTTACACTTTTGTGCCAATATCAAGCGATTTCTAGACGTTTACACTTTTATGCCATTAATAGGCAACTTCATCATGTTTATACTTGTCTGTCATTATCAGGTAACTTCAACGTTTACACTTTTATGCCATTATCAAGCAACTTTAGCAACTTCAATGTTTACATTTTTATTCCATTATCAGGCAACATCAAACTTATTTTCTATCAGAATTTATTTTTTCGTTTCTCAGCAAAGACCCCCTAGAGATACGTTTGGCTTTCTTCCGGGGAACTGAAAATTGTTTCATTGGGGAAATTCAGACCGGAATCAATGGTAATCCAAAAATGCCATGTCTGGTGAACAGAGTAAATAGAATGAATACTTCCTATTCACGCTGAAACAATTACTGTCTAGTCATGTTAAAGAAAGAGGCACAACTTTCTTAGCCCTTCTTCATTGACCTCATTTAGATTCCTGCTTTACTACACTAAGCTGAGTAGGATATGAACTGACTGAAATAGATATCCTTACACTTCGTGGGTATTACACATTTTCTAAATGGGCAAGTTTACCGACTATACGAAAATGTGTTGTTTTGAAGGAATCTTCCACTTGAATAAGATCTGTGTCTTTATTATATAATCTGGCGACTCGAAAAAACGTTGTTATTTGATTCCAGACAGAACTCAAAAAGCATCACGCCCCGTCGGCCAGGCTTAGAATACGCTGGTTGTATCCCCTGGTAAGACCCCCCACCAAACAATGGGTGTTTACTGAGTATGACACTGAACAGCATCCGATGCTGAGACGCCAGCCCTGAAAATTTCGGGAGTATGGAGTACCGTTTTTTTGCCATTACTCCCAGGCCCATGCTGGTAGGCTTTTATCTATGCATCAAATAAATCTGTTTAGAAATTATTCGTATTCGATATGGCCATGTTTAAAAAAAAAAATTAAACAAACTCTTAAGAAACAATTTAATTTCCAATAACCTGGTCTTGCATTTTCATTCAGTGCTCTATATTTTATCAGTATATGAAAACCTAACATCCTACAAAATACGACAGTTATCATCTTGCAGCACCCTCTGGTTAAAAATGAGACCGTCCAAATCATTCAATATGAAACCTCAGCTAAATGCACCTCAGCTAAATAATGGACCATTCTGTTTTTATTATAAAGAAAGAAAAGGAAGACAAAGGTCATGCTATGCAGAAAAATATAGTAAGAAATAAAGAAATAGTAAGGGAAAGATAGAGAGAGGGGGTGAGTGCATGGAACTGATAATGCTAATCTGTTTCAATCGAAAATAAAGAAAAGATGTAAATATGAACGTACAAGGAACGTGTTTCAATTACTCCAAAGCATAAAACGGGTTGACATTCCGTTAAAATTAACCAATCAAACTTCATTGTTCTCAGGTTCACTTAGGCATGACACGAAACTGTATCAGATGGTGATGCTCTATTTGTGAAGATTTGGGGAGAGTGGAATATCTGTCCATTGACATTACTTGCATATCAATTCTGACCCATATTGGTAGTACATGTATCTATGGGTCATATATATATGGGTCATATATATATATTTACCAACCCAGGAAGGATGTGACACAAGGTCAATTTCTTAAGCGGAGTTCAACAGATTTGAATTCAGAGTTTTCCTTCTTCTAGACCAGTTGCCTAACCAAGGTTAAAGAGCACAGTCTGCCCTACTATTTGTCCATAGCTGGGGAGAGAGAGTAGGATTCATACGTTTCCCAAGGGTATTAGCGCTAAGTGAAATGCAATTACCACGTCCAGGATTTGAACTCGGGGTAACGAGTCCATTTCTCACTTCCATGTCTATGGGTCATATAGATATGTTTAAACATAAGAAACAACTGCACAGAAATGTAAATAGGAACATACAATGAACGTGATTACCTAATCCATAAAATAACCCTAGACGGGTTGATATGCCGTTAAAGTCAATAAATGAATCGCTCACGTGGTGGACAGAAGCTGACAAACATACTATGTTTTATATTCTCACGTTTATTACGGCTTTTTATAAATGAGGCCGGTTAGTGGTTAAAGTCTTACACCATGATTTTAGAAGGAGAATATATATATATATATATATATATATATATATATATATATATATATATATATATATATATTTACCAGGATGCGACACAAGGTCAATTCTTTAGCGGAATTTAACAGCTTTGAATTCAGAGTTTTCTCTTGCCTAACCAAAGTTAAACGGCCCGGCATGCCCTACCATTTGCCCATAGCTGGAGGGAGAACAGTTGGGTTCATACATTCCTGAGGGTATTACAACTATGCGAAATGTAGACAGCTTTGTCCAGGATTTGAAATCGTCTCGCCGTGTACATTTCCTATGACGGTAACCATTGCACCACGCGCCTCCTCAGGAAATAATTTCCCTGTGGGATTAGACAAAATGGGTGGGGTGGTTAGTTTGTAAATGCAAACCCAGAATTATGCAACTGCTTGCTTCAAGTCTGGATCTCAGTTCCTTTTTTTAAAAATCCAAATGGCAGACCTTGTCACTCAAAATGACCCTTTGCTTCGTCGTGCGTGGTCCCGCGCCGTATTCACCGGCGTCACAAATTTCGTCCTCCCACGCTTTCTTCTCACGGTCAAATCGACATGCGGATAATACCTGTACGTCAGTTGTCATATGTTTGACATCAATTAACCGGTTGTCTGCTGGCTACCTACTCCGTTACACCGTGAAAATGATTTTTTTTTTATAATCCTGGCTTTTATCTAGGATTTAATGCTAACAAAAAATTCCGTGGTGAAGTGTGTAACTATCTCATTAACCAAGTAGATGATAGATAGATATGTAGATAACAATAGACTGGAGTAGATAGATGAGGACAGATTGAGATAGACCGATCAACCGATAGAGAGATAAAAACAGGCTGACAGACAGATAGACAGACAGACCCACACACACACGCACATACACACACACATACAAGGTGTGTCAAAAAGTATTAAGCTTTTTTGTACGTTTTGACATACTTTGTAATCTGAAAAAAAATAACGTTCCATTTATGCTTCATTTCTATCTTGGTAAATACAGTTTTAAACTTTGTAATTTTTTGACACACCTTGTATTCTGAAAAAAAAATGAACAGAACGTTAGATAATTCAAGGTGTGTCAAAAAGTACAAAAATCTCGGGATTTTTTTATTACATAACCTGGATATATGTATAGAAAGATTTATAAATATGAACATACTTAGATAGATAGATAGACATGAAAAAACTTAGATATAAGCAGACTTAGATTAATAAATAGTTGCATATGAATAGATTTATATTTATATGAACAGGCTTAGATATGAACAAACATGGATAAATAGACATATATTAATAGACTTAGATTATATATATATATATATATATATATATATATATATATATATATATATATATATAAGGTGTGTCATAAAAGTGCCGAGTTTGAAACTGCATTTACCAAGATAAAAATAAACAATGAATGGAACGTTAATCTTTCAGAATACAAGGTGTGTCAAAAAGTACAAAAATCTCGATACTTTTTTGACACACCTTATATATATATATATATATATATATATATATATATATATATGAATAGTCTTAGATAGACATATATCAATGTACTAAATAGATATTAATATATTTAGATAGTTGTTTCTTTTGTTTTTACGCCATATCAACCTTTTTTGGGTCATTTGATGTTGAATAAAGTCATTTTCATATATGCCAAATCAAGTATTGAACAGGCTCATTGCAGTTTAACTTCGGTCATCTAATGGGAACCGGTGCTTTCAACGTGACCAAGTTTAGATAAATATGTAGATCTGAATACTCTAAATTATATATGAATAAACTCAGATAGACAGAGAGACATATATGTATAGACTAAGATAGATAGATAGATAGATAGAAATTTTTTGTTAGATAGGTAGATAGATACGAACAGGCTTGGATAGATTATGATATATATATATATATATATATATATATATATATATATATATATATATATATATATAGAGAGAGAGAGAGAGAGAGAGAGAGAGAGTGTGTGTGTGTGTGTGACAGAGACAGAGACAGACAGACAGAGAGAGAGAGATAGATAGATAGATAGATAGATAGATAGCTAACTAGCAAGAAGAAGACTTAAATAATAAGGTATACACCGAGACAACAGGCAGTTATGTATGAGCAGACTGAAAATAATTGATCCTATCACTAATCAATATATTTTAAGAATTTTAGGGCATTGAATTAAAAAAGCAACACAGAACCAGATAAAAGCATAAAAAACAAAACAAAAAATAAAACAGCTGTAGAGTTCTTACTACGCACAGTTTCCATTGATCACAATAAAAAAAAAAATTGGTGCGCCACCTGTTGATAATTGTCAGGCAAGCGTAAATTATACAAAATCATTTTTTCAGCTGGGAATTAGTACAACCGAAAAGAGCAAAAACACTCAGACTCATAACGGTGTATTCGTAGTAGGGCGTCCCATCGTGGTGTAATAGTTAGCAAGCTAGTCTCACAGGATCCATTCCTATTGAATAGCGACTTTGGTCCTTGCTGGATGCCCCATACCTTGTATAAAATCCTACCTGTGGCGAACGGGTTGTGTAAATAAAGGCGTCCCATTGAGGTAAAATGGTTATCAAGATAGTCTCGCATATCCATTACCACTGAATAGTGAGTTCGATCTTATCTGGATGCCCCTTACTTGCGAACTTGTGTTACATCTTACCCGTGGCGAACGGATTGGGTAAAAAGTGCGTGTCATCGTGGGGTAATGGTTAGCAAGCCAGTCTCGCATATCCATTACTATTGGATAGTGAAGTTGATCTTCGCTGGATGCTCTGTACTTACGAACTAATATTACATCCTACCAGTGGCGAACGGTTTGTGTAAATGCTTACCAGCGGATTCGTGGCTGGTAAATATGTATGGAAGAACGAAGAGACATAAAAAATAGTATCAAGCTAATACTCTAAGATGTTTTTATTAGTTGAATACAATGTGTGATTTAAGCACCTCTACTGTAATCTGAGGATGTTATGACATGAAACGCAGGTTACTCATTTTGGAGGACGTACAATGGCAGTGAGTTCGATTCTCAATGGATACTCCGTGGTTACAACCTTGTGTCACATCCTATCCGAGGCGAACAGGTTGGGTAAATACTTACTGGCGTATTCGTGGTTGGCAAATATGTATGGAAGCACGAAGAGACATAAAAATCGTATCAAGCCGCTACTCTATGGTGTTTTCATTAGTTGTGAGTTTATGCGCCTTAATCTAAATTTGTGATATTATGACGTGAAACATGGATTGGTCATCATGAAGGACGCACAACGGCTAAACAAGAATATCAATCCAGACTACTAGTCAGGCTATAATGTTGGGCTTCAGCATTTTAATCTAAGCTTGAGTAACATGACCTTTGAGGTTATCTATTGGGCTAAATCGAACTTAACGGACCTAAATTCCACCCCGCCGAAAGAAAAAAATACCAAAAAAACACCAGGAAATGAACTGAATTTAATGAAATTATCAGTGTTGATATATTAATGAATAAAATATATAATGCATTAGTTTGTTTGTCTTTTTAACTTTTACATTTTTCCAGGTCAGTTATTTTGAATCACATATCCCTGAGGCGTAACACAGATTCTCAAAGATACGTGGTTCAAAGTAACTGACCTGAAAAAATGTAAATAAAAAAAATTTAAATAATCGTTTTTATTATAAAGAAAGAAAGAGAAGAAAAAGGACATACTACACAGAAAAATACAATAAAGAAGAAAGAAAGATGCAGAGAGAAAGTAAGCGCGCGGTAGCTATAACGCCAATCTGTTTCAATCGAAAAATGAAAAGATGAAAAGAAGGAAAGAAAGAAAAAAAATGAAAGAGGGTTAAATCAAGAATATTATACTTTTTACATTTTGAATTATTTGGCAATATCTCATAAGTAAATATATCAAGCATTGTAATAATTGAATTATCATACTGTGGTATATCCACAGGTCCTGCAAGTAAATAAATAACGTGGGAGCCTCGCGTGGTATCATGATCAGCGATCCTGAATATGAGACTATTTTTGGTGAATTCGATTCTCATTGACGTCACCGTTCATCTTGTGTCAAATTGATTATAATTATAACATTATTAATAGACTCGAAAAATTGTTGAAGAAGGGTTGATTGATTGACTCAGTGTTGTAGTACCTGCTTGGGTCTAATCTACAGGTCAAATACAAGGTGTGTAAAAAAAATCGAGATTTTTGTACTTTTTTGACACACCTTGTATTCTGAAAAGATTAATGAATGGGATGTTATTTTTTCAGAATACAAGGTGTGTCAAAAAGTACAAAAATCTCGATACTTTTTGACATACCTTGTAGATCTATTTAAAAACAATATTTGTATTCAATAGGACCGTGAGTAAAAATAAAAAAGAAGTAATAACTGCACAAAAAGTGTAAATATGAACGTACAATGAACGCGATTCCCTAACCTCTCAACATGAAATAACCCTATATGGGTTGACATGCCGTTAAAAATCAATCAGTCAGAATAGATAAGTAACAGGTTAAGGAAATGTACAAGGAAAGGAACAGACATTTTTGTTTCTCTCACCTTTCAATTTATTTCCTCTCCCGGAAGTCAAATTCTAGCTGATGCATTGAAGACCTTGGCTAACCACTTCCTCCAGGCAGCAACTGCCCACTCATCTTAAACGTCAAGAATTGGGATTATTGCCTGAAGCCTGAGTCGGCTCACAAAAGTACGTAATTCGTATAAATGTCTAGAAATGTTTAGCACTGCCCTCAGTCGAAAAGGCCTCCGCCTAATATTCTGACCCTGTGTCACATTCTGCTCGTGTTGGCGCGGTTAGATAAGTACGAGACAAGGAAAAGAAAATAATGAAAAGAAAAAGAGAAATATATTTGTTTCATACACCATTAGAAAGGGGCGTCCAATATTGGTGTAATGGT
>CM042142.1:89837709-89857709 GCA_023376005.1 Doryteuthis pealeii | reverse complement strand
GGTGCAGAGGAGGGGGCGAGCTAATTAGAGACCAAACACAAATAAGGTTGAAAAAAAAATCTTGCCTTTCCTTAATTTATTTTTTATTCGAAATGGCGCCCGTCAGAAAGGAGTCAGAGTTCAGAAATCGTTCATTCTGTCCGTGTAAAAAAAAAAAAAAAATAATGATAAAAAATATATCAAAAAATGGAATTAATTAATGATAGACAGAAATTACCGGCGCAGAAAGGGTCAGGGAGAGGGTCGGGTCGTGTACGAAGATGGTGTAAAAGGGGGCAATGTTTTGATTTTGCTGGCCTAGGCACACCGTCAGGACTGTTGAAGAAAGTACGAGATTTCATTACAGCCTTACGCAAAAAAAAAATCCTTAAAAAAAAGTTACTAACGATGAGGCTTGGTTCGTGGAGGGAGTAGAGGTAACTCTCCTGAAGAAATAAAGCAACAAAAAAAAATCACACACACACATACACACACACATACAGAAAAAGGATCGTTAACCTCATAAATTCTAAGTACTTTTAAACATGCTTAATTACGCCGAAAGGGTTGATGATGGCGAAGTGAAATGCAATCTTTCTTGCGTAGGTTATCTCCTGCGTTTCTTTTGCATAAATAAATAGACTAGCCTCGCTGTGATCTCAAATTATCTTGGGTTCTGCGCATGCGTCAGTATAAAAACAATGATTTTTAGCTTAGAAGTATTAAAGGGTAAACTTTTAGCAGTACTCAGTACTGGGCTTATCTATGAATTAAATTAACTATAGCCAAAGACCACACATCGGCGGGGGCTTATTAAAAAATACAGTATAGGCTGGTGTTATCAACGACTTTTAACGATAAATTTTCAACTAGAATGCAAAGAATCGTTCATTATAAGTTTTTGAACGGATAGAATCGTTCATTACATGGAGTTTATGATATCTGGTGTGAATGTTTGGGATAGTAGGGATAAACTTCATCACCATCGCGACACCACACAATAATTCCTAGTACTATCCCAAACATTTACACCAGACCCTCAACAGTTGACCATCACCCTCCCAATCTCGACCGCAATACACTCGTCAGTAAGAGAACTAAATCCTTTAATACAAGAACTCAGTTCGTGTCCTAAAGAAGGTATGATAGACCGAAACGTTACAAAGTCGACATCATCACCGGTAATAAACTTCCATTCCGTACAACATTCCGTGTTTATCTACTTTTCTCCATACACACAACACACACACACGCACACACACACACACACACACACACACATATATATATATATATATAATTTTCTTTCTAGGCTTTCTTTATTTCCATGATTTTTTGTTTGTTTCTTTAATAACTCATTGAAATGAGCATATGTCAATAAATTTGAAAAAAAAGTCTGAGATTTAAAAATATTTTAAATATAAACGATATTGAACTTTAGATCTATTTAGAAACACCATATATATATATATATATATATATATATATATATATATATATATTATATAGAGAGAGAGAGAGAGAGAGAGAGAGAGAGAGAGAGAGAGAGAGCTGCAACGTTTGCTTTCCCTATTTTTTCTAATTTCTTCGTAACCACAACAAAAAGTAAAGAAGAGTTATCTCCCCCTTTTTTTTTCTAATGTTCAAGGTTATTCGAAATCGATATCTTCTTTATGGCGCGAAATAATCGCCTAACGCGCGAATCAAACTTGAATGAAGCCTTTTCACTTGTTGAAACCATATAAGATTTGCACAGCCTTATTGATCAGGCCGAACACGCCATCACGCAATAGATTGAAGATAATAAAAATAAGAATAAAAACAAGCAAATAAAAAACATTCATGAGAAACACAATACTGTATGTATATCAATACATTTCATTGCGTATAAAATCCATTCACTTGTCTTTCGAATATATATATATATATATATATATATATATATATATTAAAATGGGTACAAGAGATAACCTACTCGAGTTTCACCATAAAGATCGTCAGGGTTAAATCCACTGAATTAATCGAGACACCGATTAATAGCAGTCGATTTCACGTGTGTGGTCATTGCATTAAAATGTTCGTTGCGAAACAACACTGACTTTCGATTCAAAAAAGTCTCACACCGGATGTTGATTTTTTTTGTTAGATTCAAAAAGTAAACAATAAGTTAGAATCGATTTGTGTTAATCTATTTACTAGGATGCAGTTGTCTAACAATTGTATGTGTCATAATGTTTAAAAGCGGTTTCATTAAAAAAAACACGAAAATAATCGATTAATACTATAACACTTGCCCATAAGATATATATATATATATATATATATATATATATATATATATATATATATATACCGCTAGAATTATCTAAAGCTAAAATTTAAAAAGTGCTCAATACCTAAGTAGAGCAAATAATAAAGTTAAACCTAATGAATCAGACTAATATTTCACTTAGTAGCTCATCAGGGCAAGAATACATACACACACACACACACACATATATATATATATATATATATATATATATATATATATATATGAATCGTGTCATATTATATGTATGAATAAACAAAAAATCTCTTATGGCGAGGATTAAATTAATTTTTAATGTCATTATGAATAATTCGTTTTTCATAATAGATTTATCTATATATGTATTATTAAAATTATTTTCGAGTTTCCGTGGCGTAATGGATAACGTGCCGTACTGCGACATCCAAGTAACCCCAGTCGAGCTATTACGATCATTTTCGGATCATTTTCGGATTAACTCAATTGGAAATGGGATAAACTCTCTCCACTAGCTATGGGTTAAATAGTACCACTCTTCTACAACGATCGCTTTGCCATTAACATTTTGCCTACCAAATTTTCCGTGTCCAGGTTATGACGTTAAACTGCATCTAATAGTGAAATTCCAATTGTGAAGCTCTGGGGAGCGTGGAATACCCCTTCATCACCATTACTCCGAAGTCCACTCTGATCTTGAGCTGTAGTACCTGTTTTAATAGAAAAAAGAATTTTTTTAAATGTGTTTAAAAATTGAGTTTAATTTTTTGAATATCCATCGTTTTGCCTTGGCATAAAATAATCTAACAAAGGTTGACATGCCGTCCAACCAACTAACCAACCAAATCTCTCTTGGCTGTACCAAATTTTCTTGATATTTTTTACCTGTATGTTGGGATATTTCGAAGTTCTCTATCTATTCACCTCAGAACTCATTCTATTCAAATTAAGTCCTATTAATATTGTAATCCGAGTCCTTCTGCTCAGTTATAAGGAACCAACCATCAGGTTTTGTAATTTGCTTGGGTGTGGCTAACTGTAGGATCACAAGTTAAGGTAGCGTGGACATAGGGCTAAAGGTGCCTGGTTACTGACAGTTTCTAACGTATACAATCTTCAGAGTTGTAAACAATGTTTTCTGCTTTTTCCCTGGTGGACTCTCCCTTATATATAGGGAATGATAGGTATTTATCTACCCAGAAAAAAACTGTTAAAGAAGAAATCTGAAGTATTTGACAAATCGCGTAAGGTGTTAGAACGGCACAGACAGACAGACAGACAGACACACACACACACACACACATACACACACACACACACATATATATATATATATATATAATATATATATATATATATATATATATGTGTGTGTGTGTGTGTGTGTGTGTGTGTGAATCATATCAAGTGTTTTCGTGATAGGATTAAACCAAAATTGAGAACTCAAACGTGCATATAATGATTTTGGGTATATTATAAAATCAGACTTAAAAAAGGTAGCCGAAAAATATTTATTTCTGAAGAATTAAGGTTTTCCTATATATATATATATATATATATATATATATATATATGTGTGTGTGTGTGTGTGTGTGTGTGTGTGTGTGTGTGTGTACACACATACACACACACACACATATATATATATATATATATATATATAATTTGAGTTATGGCCAAGTTCTTTGAAGTGAAATCTTTCAAGAGCTCCAATTACTGTCTGTTTCTTCTTCCATTATGGGATTGATTAAAGCCTTCCTATGGTTCCCAAAGGCATTAATGTAAAATGAACGTAAATAGCCTCGAAATAGATATAAGTTAATGAAAATTCTTAATTTATGAAACTTAGACTGTTATGTAATAAAGCGGCAGTTCGCTAGGATGGTTTGTATTGATACATAAAATAAGGTGCCGTGTTAAAAGAGTGCGTTTTTCAAGGTTGTCTTTACAGGAAGTACAAAATCAGGGGCAGATAAGCGGGCTAACATTAGAGCTTAAGGGGTTATCTAATTGAATTAACTAATGCAACACAAAAAACACAGGCCACATAATATGTTCATAGAAATGTTATTTTAACAATACCAACCGCCCTGTCGCCTGGGACAAAATACACCGAATGCACCTCTTCAGAGCGGTAAAACCCCACCTCAAATGGAGTACCCATTGGGTGGCGACCTGTTATGTTTAAGGACTGAACCCTGGTGGTTGAGTAGTCTATGACACGCAACACTCCACTTTGGCCTTTACTTGGGCTAGACGGTCGGTCTGAAGTGCCCACTGTGATTAATCGGCTGGTCACGCCAAGCCCTAGGACCTATATGATTGTCACAACCCTATTGCCCTTATGGCAAACTCCCAATCATTTTTATAATATATATGCTAGAAGGCGGCGGTTGAGTGTCTTAGTGTCCTTACTATGCCGTTAAACTGGTGAAGTTCCAATTCTGGAAGTCAGGGGAGTGTGGAGTACACCTCCACCGCTATTATTCCAAGGTCACTCTGACCCAGAGTGGTTGTATCTGTGAGAGTCACATCTATGGGTTAAATAGAAAAATGTGTTTAAAAATTGTATTTAAAAAATTATTTCCTAAGGTAAAATTATTTCGAATACACTACTATAATAAAACTTTTTCAATGCATTTCTTTAGTAAATCCCTTTCCAATGCATTCCTATCGTAAAAACCTCTCTAATATATTCCTATTGTAAAACCTTTTCTAATGCATTCCTATAGTATAACCCTTTCCAATAATTCCTATAATAAATCCCTTTCTAATGCATTACGACAGTAAAACACTTTCCAATACATTCCTATATTAAAACTCTTTCCAATATATTTCTATAGAAAATGTATTTCTATAGTAAACCCCTTTCCAATATATTTATTGTCTAATGTATTCCAATGCTAAAACACTTTCCAATGCATTCCAAAACTAAAACCCTTTCCAATGCATTACAATAGCAAACCCCTTTCCGATAAATTCATATAGTAAAAATCTTTTCAATATATTCTTAATATAAAACCCTTTGCAATGCATTTCTATAATAAATCCTTTTCCAAATCATTCCTATAGTAAATCCCTTTCCAATGCATTACTACAGCAAAACCCTTTCCAATGCATTCCTATAGTAAACCCCCTTCCAATATATTCTTATAGTAAAACCTTTTCCAATGCATTACTGTATGCACTTACCGTTAAAGTTTCGTAGCATCTGGAAAAGTGTGTCGGTAAATGTTTTAAAAACAATGAATAGTTCTACTTTCGCGCGTCAGTGGCCTAGAGATTGCGATTTTGTTATTTTAAAAGCGAGAATCAAGAACTGGTATCTTATTTGGAGAACAAACACACCACACACTGAGGAAAAAAAGAGTCTAGAACTAATAAAAATACAATTGTGAACGGCCACCAGGAAGACTTTCAACGGATAAATTATATTTCTTTGGTGCAGGAAAATTGCGTGGGTCGATTCAAAAGTAAAGATGCAAAGACATTCCCCTTATTTTTTTAATATATGATTACACCGCAATTCCTATATAAATTTATATAGGAATTGCGGTATAATCATATATATGGAGGCGCGTGGACTAATGGTTAGAGTCGTAGGAAATGGACTCGTCAACGCGAGTTCAATTTCTGGACGAAGCTGTTGGCATTTCACATAGCGCTAATACCTTTGGGAAAGGTATGAATCTAATTCTCCCTCCAGCTATGGGTAAATAGCAGGACAGACTGGACTCTTTAACCATGGCTAGGGAACCAGTCTAGGAGAAGGAAAACTCTGAATTCAAACCTGTTAAATTCCGCTTAAGAAATTGACCTTGTGTCGTATCCTGCTCGTGCGGAGGGGTTGGTATATATATATTATATATATATATATATATATATATATATATATATATATATACGATAATCCAATATATATGTATATATATATATATAAGATAATCCAATTAATTGGTAAGTAAGGGATGATTCTATTTGGGATCATCGGAATCTCACTGTACCTCCATACTGTTTGCTCTTATAGATGCATACAAAGATTTTTATAAATCCCTAAGAGAGCTCAATGTATAATAACTAATAAATTAATTATATACAGAGCAATATTTAACTTTCAAAGAAAGAAAGAAAAACGTCATTAGACTATAATATATATATATATATATGTGTGTGTGTGTGTGTGTATGTAGGGGGAGTGTGCTTGTGTGAGTAAGTATATGTGTGTGCATGTATATGTGTGTGTATATATGTGCGCGCGTGTGTGTATATATGTGTGTGTATGTATACATATGTGTGTATATATGTGCATATGTATATATCTGTTTGTGTATGTATATATTTATGTGTATGTATATATTCATGTGTATGTATATGTGTGTATGTTTATGTGTATGTATATGTATGTGTTCATATATATGTGTTTGATACATGTGTGTGTGTGTATGTATATATGTCCGAGTCTATGTATATATATATGTGTGTGTGTGTGTATATAGATATATATATGTATGTGTGTGTATGTAAATGTATGTAAGTATTTTTTTGTTTTTTTATATGTGCGTGAATATGTAGGTGTATGTATGTATGCAAATTCTCTTTAGTCTTTCTTTAATTGTTATTAATGTGTTCTTATTACCTGGCTTTCATTTATATCTTCCTCGTGTCATTTCAATAATGCATCATCCAGCTCTCACGGGTACCGCAACGGAAAGGCATTACTACAAATATATAATTTTATGCACAAACGCACGAATGCGCTTTGTGTAACGATTATTGTCTTAGGAAATAGAATTGGTATCCCGAGTTCGAATCCTAGACGAGACTGTTTGCGTTTCAATTCACACTAATGACCTGGGAAAAGTCATGAATCCATCAATTCTCTCACAAGAAGTCAATTAATAGTAGGTGAGACTGGGTTAGATATATGCATATATATGTGTCTATATATATGCACTAACACACACACACATATATATATGTATATATATATATAGGAAATGGACACGCTGACCAGTGTTCAGATCCGGGACGTGGTTGTTTGCGTTTGATATAGCGCTAATACCCTTGGGAAAGGTATGAATTCAACTATTCTCCCTTCGGCTATAGGTAAAATAGAAAGGAAGAACTTGGTTTGGGAACTAGTCAAGAAGAAGGGAAAAACACTGATATAAAGCCTGTTAAACGGAACTTGTCGCATCCTGCTTGTGCGGAGGGGTTATATATATATATATATATATATATATATATATATATATATATATATATATAGGCCAAAAAGTGTGGATGGCCGGGGCAGGAATTGAAATCTACTCAGGCAAAAAGTGGGTAGCATCAAGGGAGTTACAAACGGCAGATGAACGCCTCAGAGCAATATTAGGTACCGTCGGAGAAGGGCGAGCTGGTCTAGGATTTTATACAACTATTCCGATTGACAAAGCCACACCAAAAGAAAGACGTCATCTCGTTCAAGATGAAGTACGTAAGGGTATGGGGGAACAAAGGCTTGCAAAAATGGTAGGACTGAAACAGCAAGGGGCTTGCACTAAATGGGACTCCATAGTTCAACGTAAGATCAAGTGGTCAGATATATGGCACGACCAAGCAAACATCACCTTCTTAATCAGGTCAGTATATGATACCCCCCACCCCGAGCCCGGCGAATCTAAGCACATGGAACAAAACTGAGTCGGCTCTATGCTCATTATGCAAACAAGTGGGGTCACTAAAACATATATTAAGCAGCTGTCCAACATCCCTTGCGGAAGGACGCTACAGATGGCGACACGACCAGATTCTAAGAGTGATCGCCGATATAGTCTGCACTGCCATCCAGACTAATAAACTCAACCCAGGGAAGAAAACGGTAAAGTTCATTAAAGCTGGCACAAAGCCCAGTAAGACAAAGAAACCCAGACCAAACATTTTGTCGCCCACAACAGACTGGGAGTTAAGAGTCGACTTAAACCCGAGATTGGTTTTCCCTGATCACATTCGAAAAACAACGTTGCGCCCAGACCTAATATTTTTCTCAAATAGGATTAAAACACTCGTAATGTAGGAGCTGACCGTTCCTTGGGAAGAAAAGGTATTAGTTGCACATGAAATGAAAAAATCAAAATACGATGAATTAGTGGCACAATGTCGCATAGTTACAACTTTTAGCACCCCCCTCTCACTTACTGTTTTTATTATTCTAATCTATTTCATTACTTCCTTCCTTATCTACTAGAGGGAAGGAAAAATGGGGAGGGGGATAATGATACACAAAGTACTGGGGCCTTTCAGTATCCTTAGAATTTACATATAAATGCTTTATTTTATCCCGACTGTATATCTTCAAATCAAGTTAGTTTCGTTAATAGTTTTTTTTTTTAACTCCGATCTCGAGTAGGAAATTAAACATATTTACGAATTTATTAAAGCTAGTTATATTAAACCAGTCAAATAATTATACAGTTATAAAGAGATAAGTCATTTCGTATAAAAGATAAATGCATTTTAAACATTAATTATATCAAACCGATCAAATAATTATAGATTCATATTTTTAGTCGTTCATATGTATATAAGGAATTTTTAGAAAAAATGTCATGCATTCGTTATTTATTTATTTTCACATCCGAATTGAGTTTATTCGAAATATTTACCTTTCGAGTATGGTATCAGTAAGGATACATACTGTTAAGTCATTCGAATTTCGTAAGACACAAATGCAGTATTTATTTTCGAGGGATGGACTATTTTAATGAATAGATAATAAACTATTTCGTAAAAGTATTAAAGACAACTTTACACTTCATTTTCATTCGCTCTAGTCAGTTACGTTTATTTAGTTAGTTTTTTTCACTAGTACTAGTCAGTCTCGTTATTTTTCACCCTCCCCCGAGAAAGAAAATAAATATTCATGAACGTTAATTATTAATAGTTATATTAAACCGGTCAAATAATTATTTATTTATAAAAAAAAATTTTGTATATATATTAGACTAAGCTAACCCGGCCCATATATATATATATATATATATATATAAACCACAAGGTTCCTAGTTCTATACTGGTCCCCGCCAACTCAGCGTGTGAGTAGCACAGGGATCTGTGCGGTAAAGTAAGGAGCTGATGGTAGGTGTGGCGCTCCACCTCAGATGCTAAAAACAATCTCCTTGGTCTAGCGCTATTGAAAATGTACAAAGGTTATACGCAATTTTACATCTTTTTATATTTTACGTTAAAACCCCTTAACTACATGTAAATACTTTTAATCATTAGCATTGCATATATATAAAAAATAAATCTGTATTCAATTTCGACCAAATATAATAATGTGAATATTACTATTACGTAAGAACTCCCCCCCCAAAAAAAAAACAGGCTTCTAAATTGTTACGACTTGCATTCCTTTCTGTCTCAGATATCCATGCAATGTGTTTTTTTAAATATCTCCATTGGGCAATGCTCCAAGAGTATCATCCCAGCTATGCCAATGTATTATTATTTTAAAAAATTGTCTGAGTCGCGCGATCCTATTTATAAAAACTACCCTTAACGATGATTGGCTGTGGAATTGGCCAATCAAAAGTAAAGAGGTCGAGGACTGCGTTAGCGTATTCTATATCAAGCCATTTTTCGGTTGGCGTTGGACATGGGTAGCGTGTTGGAAACTGATCGTCTCCAACGGGGTCTTATATTGGAAGACTCGAAAACCCCCTATGAAGCCAGTTCATAACATAACTGACGACGCTACCCTGCGCTGTGTAGTCTGGCATATTCCGAACATATATATTATATATATATATATATATATATATATATATATATATAATGATAACCAATATATATATACGCATGCATATATATATATATAATTATATATATATATAGGCATCGTTTTATATATATATATATATATATATATATATATATATATATATATATATATTCCCAAAGTACTTGCTGGTAATTGTGTTAGTCAATCTCTATGATTAAGATCTGTACGAGAGCACCGCCTTGGTGATAACGTTAATGATTCTGATCTCATTTGTTAAGGAAAATGCCTTGGATCTCGAGACGCGTGTCTTGCCTTAGTGATTCGGTTCCTAACATCATTATCTGCGCCACCATCTTTGCTGCCCTTGTCCCTTCCCACCCCAACTGTCTGTCTGTCTGTCTGTCTGTCTCTCTCTTTAGATAGAGTTGAAGTTTTCGCTTGTTAAATATTCGGATCATCACCCTCTGTCTTCGCTGCTGTAGGTACCTTGGGGCCTGTCTACTATTTCGAAGTGTCGAATCAGCTTTGACTGTGAAATGGTGTTCTTTGTACAGGGTGTCCACAAAGTCTTGAAACAGTTTTAGAATTGAATATTTAATAACTCACATTGTACAAATGATAAAATGTTTTCATAAAAAACATATGAAAGTTCAACTCTTGAAGTTTTATTATTGATTTACTTTTTGATTATTGCTCTTCAGCATGACTGCCATCTTTGTTAATAAATGTTTAATCCTGACTTTATGGACACCCTGAAGAATTAAAAGAGGTTGACATTGTTGTGCCAAAATCGAAGTCCTCAAATCGTTACTGTTTATGATAGTCTTGTTTTAATTCATTATTTCTTTTTCGCAATCTAGTTGGTTGGTTGGTTGGTTTGGGTTTTACGGCATGTCAACACATTGGGTCATTTTATGCCGAAATCGTTTGTTTTATTCCTTCTTGATGAGCACTCAACCTTTTTTTCAGACATTTGTTTCTATTTAGCCCGTAGATGGGACCCTAACCCAACCACTCCGGATCTGAGTGAGGCTGGGAGCAATAGTGATGAAGGGAAGCTCAATATTTCTCAAACTTCCAGAACTAGAACCTCACCATCAGATAGAGTTTAACGACATACCCAGGACATTAAGACCCTCACCCAACACCTTCTAACATGTATATGATAAAAAGGGTTGGGGTTGCCATAAGAGCAATGGGGTTGGGACAATCATATAGGTGCTATGGCTTGATGTGACTGAGGGACCTCTCCGACCGTTTGTTTAGCCTAAGTAAGGGACAAAGTGCTGCATGTCATTGACTGCTCAACCACCAGGATTCCGTCCTGATTGATGGGTTTTAATGGCATACCAATCCATTTAGGTTTATTTAAGTCTAGAATTTAGAGAATTGCGTTTATTGTATTTCATATTTACATTTTTTGTGCAGTTGTTTCTTAAGCCGCTCACAGCAGCTCTCCTACCACTGCGAATCTATCGTAAGATCTCGAATGTGTCACTTGTTTACACTGAAAAATCACTACTATTTGAATAGAATGAGTTCTGAGGTGAATAGATAGTGAGTTTTGAAATATCCCATCATACAGGTAAAAAATACCAAAAAAATTTGGTACAACCTTGGGGGAAATTTGGTAGGTGTTAGGGAAAGTTATCTCCCCTAACGAACATTTCCCCGAAAAAGTGTTGTTACGATTTTTGTGGCCATCCTTTAGGCTTCAATCAAAAGCGCTTGTCCAGCGGAGATCCTTTGTGTTAAGCAGAGCGCGATCCTTAGTGAAGAATCCTTTGGTTGTTCCTTTGTGCTCCTCATTGCAGGTCCTTCGTCAATGATTGCAAATGGGCGTCTCTCAGTATCAGCGATTAAGTAGTTAACCAGCCACCGATTCGGGCTGTTGATTGGTTGAGATTTAAACCACGTGACCTCGCTTAGTCTATGAATTTAAGCGGTGTATTGCAACACACCTTATATACAATATATTCCAAGTGTAGTATCAGACAACAACATGGCTGCTTGATGATTACACTACTTGTTGACAGTTAATTGTTTATCCAACCCATCCTATTGTATCCGGTGAGAAAATAAAAACGAATATTGTTGTGTATTAAAAAATATATTTAACTGTTTTGTTATATTTTATTATTCCTGACATCTTGGGATATAACAGTAAGCAATGAGTTAAGAGGTTTTTTCTTGAAATACGGTCCTATAGACGTTATATATGTATAACTATAAACATTTTGGTGGAAAATGGTTAGAGTCTTAGGAAATGGACCCGAGATTCTTTTTTCCAAAATTTCTGGTCTTCATTTAGCATGTCATCGACTTTTACATGAATATTCACGGTTGGAGGAAATTGCTTTTCTTCATTTTAGTTAAAACAACAGAAAAAAGCCGACAATTTGCAGGTTTGCTCTTTGCTTCATTGAACAATGAAAATGAGACAAAAAAGTCAGCAATATTCAGCATCACAAGAAACGATCCCCAGGATACATTCTCTGTAATCACTCCTGTTTTTTCTTTTTTATATCGTCTTTTTTTCTTCTCTTTCTATTAGCTTATTTTACATTTATTTTACTTTGAGAAACTCTTTAATATTCTACGGGTGGTGGGGGAGTGCAGTTGGAAAAATGCATTTTCTCAAGGCTAAAGTCAATCAAAATAGCTGTGTGTCTAACAATGCGGAAAAAGAGTTCAAGTCTTATTTCTATCCTAATCACAAGACAAACAAACAAACAAACAAACAAACACACAAAAAACAACAAAAAGTAAAAATCAAACAAAAACAAAACAAAAACAAAAAAACAAAAAGCAAACAAAAATCAGATCAATACTTAGATTCATTTTACAGACCAAGCGATGTATTTTATGGCATATCAACCATTATCGGGTTATTTCATGCCGATGTATTTACGATGAAGTTTTCTAGTGGGAGACTCTCCGTGGCGTAAAGTGTTGATGATTGGATTTTACGGCATATCAACCATTATCGGGTTATTTCATGCCGATGTATTTACACTGAAATTTTCTAGCAAGGGACTTCCCGTGGCGTAACGGGTTGATGGTTGGATTTTACAGCATGCCAACCATTATCGGGTTATTTCATGCCGAAAGCGTTTTGTTTGATTCATTCTTGATGGGTACTTAATTTTCATAAACTCAATTTTTAAAACTCATTTTTAAACTCATTTTTTTCTATTTACCCTTAATAAGTACTACCATACCTAGAGTGGACCTGAGGGTAATGGCGATGAAAAGATACTCCACATTCCCCAGAGTTCTAGAATAATAACTTCACCATCAGATAGAGTATAACGACATACCCAGGACACTAAGACCCTCAGCCACCGCCTTCTAGCACATATATGATAAAAGGGTTAGGCTTGCTATAACGGCAATAGCGTTGGGACAATCATATAGATGGGAGGGTTTGACGTGACCAGCCGATTCATCGGAGGGGGCCTCTTCGATCGGCCGTCTAGCCTAAGTAAGGGTCAGAGTGAAGTGTTGCATGTCATGGACTGCTCAGCCACCAGGGTTCCATCCTTAAATATGACAGGTCGCCACCCACGGCCAACATGTAGCCCCATTTGGGAATCTTAACCCTGTGAAGAGGTGCAGTCGGTGTATTCTAAAGCCCCTGTCGACAGGGTTGTGGCATAATGGCTAACACGCTGGACTGCGACAGTATGGTAAGCGAGTTCGAATTCCAGTTGCGCTATTATTAATGAGACGCATAAAATTCTCTGTGACTTTGAGATACAGACGGATCACCTAATTCCGGCCAGGAGATTGATTAACAAGAGGAAGAGAACTTATCATCTCGTGGATTTTACCGTCCTGGCTGACCATCGAGTGAAAGTGAAAGAAAGTAAAAAGATAGACAAATACTTGGACCTTGCCAGAGAACTGAGAAAATGGTAGAACATGAAGGTGAAGGTCGTGCCAATTGTAATTGGTGCTCTGAGAACGGTCCCAAAGGGTCTGGTAAAGAAGTTGAGTTTAATGGAAATCGGAGGAAGAATCGAGAAACATCCAAACTACAGCATTGTTAAGATCGGCGAGAATACTCAGAAAAGTTCTGGAGACCTGAGGAGACTTGCTGTCACTCAGCCTCCAGTGAACCACCGGTGTGAAAAACTCATTAATAATAATAATAATAATAATAATAATAATAATAATAATAATAATAATAAGAAGAAGAAGAAGAAGAAGAAAAGAAGAAGACGACGACGACTTGTTGTAGGGTAAAACGTCTGGATGAGCAAAGAATTAAAATTTTAAAAAGAGATGATGACATGGTGAAACTTTATTCGCTAAAGCTTCCCTTATATTCAGTTACACTTAACGAAGCGACTAGATTCCAGTAATAAAGACTCAAGCCAATTTAGATTTCACAAAATTACTATTCACAAAATAAATTTTCTTAAAATAATCTAATTATTATTAATTTTTAATTTGTATTTCTTTAATATGTATATTCTTTGAGATATCTAAAACCCTCGCTTTCTTTGAAATTCTCCATTTTGGATAATAGCTTACTCCTGTAAGTACTTAAAAGAACCAAGTTCCCGAAATCTTAATCGTCTGCTTTCTTCATTTCGTTCTGTATTGCCGCCATTTTTCATATCTTCCATTACGCTTTTCATTATTACTTCTCAACGTTCATTTGCTAGTTTTTTAATCTAACCTCTCTCTTCTCTATTATAAAGCCACCTTTTTCTCTTTATATATTTGCAAATGACTATAAGAGTCATTGATGCGTGGAAAGTAACCAGCAGTTATCATTACTCGGCACTCATCTGTCAAAGCATTTAATTTTGTATTCAAAGCCGGGTTGTTGATACCTCCTGCAATAGATGGCTTCCTTCTGGCTAAGAGCAGTTGTATTAAACCGAACGCCGGACGAGAGCAGTACTATTTGCATACAATTATCTGTAAGTGACTCATTTTCCAGCGGAATTCACGTATCGCATAATGTTAACTACCTCTCTGACTAAAATAAAAGAATAAATACCAAAAACAAACAAACAAACAAACCATTTCTTTGAACATAATTCTGGTAAAAGCATTTCATCTACGATAAAATAAATCCTTGTTTTCTCACATCTTAGATTATTAACCACACTTTCTTTTTTTTATCTGCATATTCATACTCTTGAACTCTATAAATGTCATATTTCGTGGCACCCGCAAAACGAATACGCTAACTACTGCGCTACGACAGGCGCCCCAAAACTTAAAGATCCTTCTTTGATGTAAAAAAAATAAGGTTAACGAGCTCTCAACTTTCCTAACTATTTAAATGCGCTTCTATGGGGTCTTCCTGTCATTGGAGATCAAGGGACAGCAAGTCTACTCAGCACTATGAAAATCTCGCTATTCTTGCTGACATCTTTGTTGTTGACATCCTTCCGTCTACGAGAGACGATGGAGTAGTGTCCAACTTTTTTTTAACTACATAGCCTGGGCGAGTTCCTATGGAGGATGAGCTGTTGCCCAAGCAGCAGACCCCCCCTCTCTAGACTGTCGTTATGATCCAAATAAAAGGTAAGGAACCAATGCAATTTGGCAGTAGTAGTGTCGTAGGAGTTGCTGAGTAACACTGGAGTTCAGCATCACACCACTTTAGGGACTCCAGCTCCTGGTTTGTTTTCAGGGTTTACTCCCCTAGCCTTTCCTTGGGATGAGGTAAAGCTGCTAGACAGCCGAGAATGTGTTAGAAGGGGCTCATTAGCCTTGGTCAGAAACCCATCTAAGACAATGAAAAGTCCGATGCACAAAATGTAAGGCAATAACAGATTAAAACATATTACATTTTCAATTAATTTCCAGCCAGGAGTTCGGGTAATGAGTTGCTGACATTATGGTAACGATTATTCCTCTGATATCCGGTTCTTCCAATGTTTTTACAAGACTCTTCGGGAATGATCTAAGCTCACAAATAATGATCGATATAACTGTCATAGTCTTTCACCATGATTATATTTTAGTTCTCTTGCAATGTCTTGATACTTTTCCAGCAATTCACTTTCTTTGAATTTTTATCTGATTCTCGGGTATACCTATATCCACTGAAAATCCAAAAAGATTAAAATTTACCTTTTCACTATTGGTTTGTATGACGAAATCCCAAGAGTTTGCACAACTCCTGGGAATTTTTCTTTCCCACCCAATCATGTGTTTTGTTTATTTATTCTTCTATATTTATTTATTCTTATTTACTTATCTTTGTCTATGCATATCTATTTATTTTTTGTTAATTGTTCTCGGTCGGTAGAGCGACGGACTAGGAACCACAAGGTTCTGGATTAGATACCGGTCCTCGCCAACTCAGCGTTTGAGTAGCACAGGGATAGACTCCCTCGCTGTCTGGCTGATACCGATATTAGGCCAACTCGACGACTTTACTTTACTTATTTATCTGTATTTATTTATTGTTATTCATTTTTTCATCAATTTTTATTTGTTTATTTTTGCTTATTTATTCATTTATATAAATTTTAAATTTTAGTTTTAATTAATTTATTTATTTATCGATTTATTTATTTCATTTTATTCAATTATTTCATTAATTTTTTTCAAATATTTGTGACATACAGCCTGTTCCAATTATCTCTTTTCATTTATTTATTCATTTCTATTTATTTATTTATCTATTTGTATATGTATAAGTATTAACTTACCGGTGGGTATAAGAACGATCGTTGGAAGCGCACAATATCCAGAGGTTAAGGTTGAGAAAAAACAAATACAAAGTGCTCAATACAATGTAGAGCATAAATTTATTTAAGAATGGAAATGAGTAACCTACTCGAGTTTCATCGATAGATTCTTCAGGGTTACTTTTAAATTAATCGAGTTTACGATTAATCTTTGGTGTTATAAACATGCCCGTTGGAATGGGACTTAAATTCAGTAGAGGAACGCTTGTTTACATTATATGTAAACAAGCGTTCCTCTACTGAATTTAAGTCCCATTCCAACGGGCATGTTTATAACACCAAAGATTAATCGTAAACTCGATTAATTTAAAAGTAACCCTGAAGAATCTATCGATGAAACTCGAGTAGGTTACTCATTTCCATTCTTAAATAAATATATTTATTTATCTATTTATTTTATCTTATTTTATTTCATTATTTTACTAGCAGGACCTGTGGATATACCACAGTATGATAATTTAATTATTACAATGTTTGATATGCTTACTTAAGAGCTATCTACACATAGTTCAATATGTAAAATGTATAATAATCTTGATTTAACTCTCTCTCTCTCACACGCACACGCTCTCTCTCTCTCTCTCTCTCTCTCTCTCTCTCTCTCTCTCTCACACACACACACACACACACACACACACACACAAACACACACACGCGCGTGCGTTTCTTTCTTTCTTTACTTCTTTTCAGCATCAATTGAAAGAGATTAGCGTTATTGTTTTCGCGTTCTCATCCCCCCTCTCTATCTTTCTCCTACTTTCTTTCTTTCTTTTTTTCTGTCTTTCCTTCTTTCTTTCTTTCTTATTTCATTTTTTGTGTAGCATTTCCTTTCTTTCTTTAGAATAAAAACGAAATGGTCCATTATTTAGCTGAAGTGACGACACTTATAAGAAATAAGAAATTCGAGGACTAAGCGACACCAGATAATTAGAGCTTACCTTTTTGTATTTCATCATGGATGGTCTCATTTTTTACGAGAGGGTGTTACAGCATAATAACGGACGGAAGATTTAGGAACACACGTATTATTATTTTATTTAAATATTTTCTATTTTAGGTTACTTATACAGCGTGGTCCAATTATTTCTTTTACATAGGGAGATATTTTACAACATTTTCTTTGTTAAATTCCACAACACTTTCTTCATGGAGCAGAAAACATTCGGAATGTTAACGATTCCGCTCTAATACAGCGAACTTTTTCTGTTGTTTTTAAGTTATCATTTTTTAATCTAATTAATTTTTGGTTCGTATTTCGTCGGGTGGTAGTCTGCGGGAAAGTCACGTAGACCATTTGGATTGTTGAATTAGTTACTAGCGCTGTATTGTAGAAGGAATTGTTCCTTACTCTTGGAGGACAGATTTCGAAAGCCAATACACAACACACACACACACACACACACACACACACACACAAATAATAATTATATATATATATATATATATATATGTTATATATATATATATATGTGTGTGTGTGTGTGTGTGTGTGTGTTGGCTTTCGAAATCTGTCCTCCAAGAGTAAGGAACAATATATATATATATATATATATATATATATATATATGTGTGTGTGTGTGTGTGTGTGTGTGTGTATGTGTGTGTGTGTGTAATATTATGAAAATTGAAAAAACACAAGTCTCATTAACGAATGGTGTTTAATAAACCGACGCTGCAGTGTTTTGGTTTGTTTAATAACCTTCCCCAGGGCGTTCGTTGGTTTAAGGAAAAATAAATTATTAATAAAAATAAAAGTCTGCGAGCCTTTACTTTTGGTATGTAGAAAGAAAATACCTACTTTAAAACTTTGATTAACGTCGGCGTCTTAATTTAAAACTACGTGCCGTAATTTTTCATGAAAATAGATCATTGTTTTATCGAATGAGAATCATCAATTTTATTTGCCCCTCCAAGATTAAGTTTTTAAATTGGTGACTATTTTGAACCACCCATTTTGGATTTTTTTTCTTTTACCAACGCATGTAGAAACGTTTTGCAGACGCTAGGATGTCATAAATTGGATGATTATTTCCATAGATGAATATCAATACAACAGACCCGTTGTATTATTTGGAATATATATATATATATATATATATATATATATATATATATATATATATATATATATATGGGGACACCGATATAAAATAATTTTTCCATTCATTAAAATTAGTTTCCGCGAATTTTCGGGAAAAATTACGTTACGTAGTTTTAAATTAAGACGCCGACATTAATCAGCGTTTTAAAGTATGTCTTTTCTTTCCTCATATGTCTCTGTCTGAAGATTTTGAATATATATATATATATATATATATATATATATATATATATATATATATATATATATATATATATATATAGCTCTGTATGTAATTAATTTATAAGTTATTATGCGTTGAGCTCTCTTAGGGATTTGTAAAAATCCTTGTATAAATCTATAAGTTTGCATCAATATGAGCATGCATTGTGGATGTTACATAGAATTATTTCCTACATACCAGTCAGTTGGATATTTACTTATTTATATATATATATATATATATATATATATATATAGGCAATATTTCTTCGTTGAGATATATTAAGTTAAGTAAAATAGACAATTTCTGTATACTTATTTTCTTTTTATTTTGATCCTCCCAAATTTCCAGATAAGTATCTTAATTTCAGGCTAAAATTGGCTGTTATAGTCGACGTGGCTGTGATCTACTCTAGTACTTTCAATTCGATTAATACATTTTCCAGCAAAATAGTCCTTATATCAAATTATATCTAGGATACATTGTATTTACAATCTCCATTAAACTTCGACGATGGCACAAGATTGTTTTCTTTATTCTGTTAGTTAAATCATTTTAAGTCTATTTATCTACTAAGAATCTCATTATGATGTGTTGTTTTTGCTTGGTTACTATTATATATATACAATGTGTATTCAGAACATATGTAGACTGATGCTGTATTTACCAAGACATAAATGAACAATGAATGAAACGTTCATTTTCTTCGAAATATGAGGTTTGTAAAAAAAAAGTATCGAGACTGGCGCTGTATTTACTAAGATAGAAATGAAGAATGAATGAAACGTTCATTTTCTTCGAAATATGAGGTGTGTTGAAAAAGCGGAATATGAGATGTGTTAAATAGTATCAAGACAGATGCTGTGTTTACCAAGACAGAAATGAACAATGAATGAAACGTTCATTTTCTTCAAAGTGGTCCCCTTACCAGAGTTATATACACA
>CM042142.1:89822709-89835209 GCA_023376005.1 Doryteuthis pealeii | reverse complement strand
TTTAATTAACCAGGAATATAGATATGTTACAGTTAGCAAACAAGTAGAACATTTTATATATTCTTATACAATTTCATTTTTTGTTACAGAGTTTCAGTGCTGTAGAGTTAATGATATTGACTAATAACTTTGGTTTCGATTGTATAATATTTCATTAGAAATCTATAAAATCCTGGTCTCCTTGATTTAGAAGAAAATCAACACTTTATTTTAAAATCGTAGGAATCTACTTATTCATGTCGATACTATTGTTGGAAACTTTCTTTGCAAGTCTTGCACAATTTCGCTGAAAAACCGATGTTTCTAAGAGCACGCCCCCCCCCCCCCCCACATCGCTACGTTTTGGTCGTTTCCAAAAAGGAGATCTATTGGCCACCAGGGTTAGTCGAAACCGTACAAACCACGAGTTCGCTCCAAACAAAAACCAAAAAAGGAGAAGAAAAAAAAAGGAAAAAGAAAAATAAGAAGAAGCAAAAACGGATTTTGAGAATATTCTCACTGTTTCTTTATTTTCTCATAGAGTTCTTTCCTGTCGGGGGTGGGAGGACGACGGGAGCAAGGGCGCGTGTGGCACACAATGAACTTAGGCTCTGATTCCTTCGCTATTGCGATCCCGGACGGTGGACGAAATTTATTACACCATTCTGTCCAGCGGTCAGCTCTTAAATCGGTTAGCTATTTGATATTGGCTTTTGATATAACTATGCACCCACATCTCTGTTCATACATACGGATACGCTACCTATGCCATACACCCGGACAGATACGATACCTATGCCACACTTATCCGAATAGATACGCTACCTATGCCACATACATCTGGATAGATACGCTATGTCATATTCACCCGGACAGATACGCTACCCATGCCACACATTTCCAGACAGATACGCTACATATGCCACATACATCCAGACAGATACGCTACCTATGCCACATACACTTGGACGGATACGCTCCCTATGCCACATACCCCCCCCCCCATACGCATATACATAGACATATGCTGCGCATATACCCATACATACTCATTTAGACGAAGCTACATGCACGTGTCCTGGATATGACGTTAAGTTGTATCTAGTGGTGAGGTTCCACTTCTGGAGCTCTAGGGAACGTTGAGTGCTCCTTAATTGCCATTACTTCCAAGTCCACCCTAACCTGTGGTAGTAGTACGTGTTAGGGTCCCATCTATGGGTTAAATAATCTTTTTTTAAGTGAGTTAATAAATGTGTTAGAAATGAGTTTAAAAAGTTTGAATATTCAGAATTTCCCTACTACTAAAAATTGGTTTATAGAAGCTTTTTGACCTGGGGAATCCAGAAATGTTATCATAATAGGCATTAAAAGTGAACATTTTTAACTGATATTGTAATTTCGCTTGTGAGCAAAAAACAAACTCTATTTTTGGTACAAATAATGTTCAATATATGTAGAATAATAATGTAAAGAAAACATTTTTTATATGCAGTGCCCCATTGCACTCTACCTATTGATCTTGCTATGAAAAATCAGAAATCATTAATAACTTTAAAAAGGTTAATTTTAAAAAGGGTTAAGAAAAAGTAAATAGGCCTAAATGTCCATACAGAGATTGACTTTTCTCGATTTGTTTAGCCTTACATTTGAACAGATATGTCCGCCTAATTTATCAATTATCAATTAATTAATTTTCAAAATTAGGTATAACTTCAATTAATCACATATTCTCCCAAATATATATATATATATATATATATAATATATATATATATATATATATATATATATATATGTGTGTTGTGTGTGTGTGTGTGTGTGTGTGTTTGGTCATTTATTGAATGTGATCTACTAGATACAGATATAAAATTTAATTCTTTATTTCATCGAGTTGCAAGACAATATTTTAATTAAAATTACTTGTAACACTACATTCGCTCCAAGAGAAAGTTGAACGTTGAATTAACATCCAAATATAAAATCGGAATTTAAAAAGAAAAAAAAAGAAAAGAATAGGAAATGCAACTTGATAACCAATTTGCTCCCCTCCAAATCACCTTAGACGAAAACTGGAATAAATTTCTGCGTGCAATTATCAGGATTCCTTCTGCCAGATTATCGTGTTTCCCAATTTCATTAAATCTGATTCGCGTGTTTCAAATTGTTAGCAACAAATATCACAAACAATCACCCAACCCTAATGCAGTTTTATAGTAAGAATAATTACTAATAAAATCATTTTAAATGCATTTTTATAGTAAAAATCCTTTCTAAGACAGATTTATAGTAAAAATCATTGCTAATGCATTTTTATAGTAAAAATTATTGCGAATGCATTTTTATAGTAAAAATCTTTTTAATGCATTGTTATAGTAAAAATAATTTCTCATTCCTTTTTATTCCTTTTTATTGTAAAAATCATATCTAATGCAGTTTTATTGTAAAAAAAACATTTCTAAAGCATTATTTATTGTAAAAATCATTTCTAATGAATTCTTGTAGTAAGAATAATTTCAAATGCAGTTTTATACTAAATATAATTTCTAAGGCATTTTTACAGTAAAAATCATTACCAATGGATTTTTATAGTAAAAATAAAAAATAAAACCCTTAATGAACATCCTTTGAGTGTGCTAATTCCATAATCAATCCCCATTAAAAGACTAGACCTATTTCAAATAATAATAATGATAAAAACCTTCCCGCAAAAAAAACAAAAACAAACAAAAAAAAACAAAAACAAAACCAGATATCAAGCGCTTCTAAAAAATAGATACTGCAATTTTTAACAATGATTTTGACAGAATCTACTATTTGGCAGGTAGTGTAGATCAGATTAAAGTGATCACACGATAAAGACATTTGGTCTTCCAGTTTGATTGACGTGGGATAACCCCAGGGTTTTTTAAGAATGTGGCTTTCGTTGGATTGAAAAGTCACGTGATTAGATGACACTAAGACGTTAGATAGAAATAAATCTTAATGATCCTCTCTATACAAATTTTTCGCATAATTTTCTTGTCAATTGAGACTAGGTATAGTCTTCTCATCGGGGATTGTAATCCGTTTTTTTTATCTCAACATCTTAGAGAATTGTGTGTGTCTCTCATTTACCAGGATAATTTGGATCTGTGCATATACCATTTGTTAGTGTAGTCAAGTTCTAATCTCTTGCGCAATTCCCAGTGGATCACCTTTCCCCACTCAGTCGAGTCTGTTCATGTATTCTTTCTGTACTAGTTTGCTGCATTCACTTATATGGTTGGCTGTTTCCTCTCTCCTTCTCTCCCAATCTATCTCTCTTTCACTCTCTCTCTCTCCTCTCTCTCCTCTCTCTCAACACACACACACACATACACACACACACACACACACACACACACACGCGCACACACACACACACACACAGACGGTCTATCTCTAAACCCCATACAGTCTCTTCCTCCTCTCTCTCACACAGTCTCTTTCCACCTCTTTCCATAGCAAACACTTACTATTCTTTTAGGTCTTATCTATTCTGGCTTTTATATAATTAGTTCTTATGGTGTTATTTTGGGATGCCATTAATAGCAAATCAGTTTCTTTGTTTTTCGCGTAGTTATGTTCCGGTCATATTCGGTGCATTATTATTATTATTATTATTATTATTATTATTATTATTCCTTGATTATCATCAAGTCTTCTCAGGGTCTCCAGGACAACTTCTGGGTATTTAATGACCGGTTTAGCGTCCGGCTAGGAATCACAAGCTTTCTGGTGCGGACGGTACCGGCCCTCGCCAACTCAACGTATGATTAGCACAGGTATCAATGCGGTTAAGTGGGAAGCTGATGGTAGGTATTATGGCCGCTCCTCATCAGACGCTAAATAGAGAGAGAGAGAGGGAGGGGAGAGAGAGGGAGTGGAGTTAGTGAGAGGAAATAGAGAATATGATAGATAGAAGGAATAGAAGAATCTTACTGACTCCACCAACGTTCTTTAAGAGAGAATGCCAACTTACTATCCGAATAGATACGCTACCTATGCCACATACATCTGGATAGATACGCTATGTCATATTCAACCCGGACCAGATACGCTACCCATTGCCCACACATTTCCAGACAGATACGCTACATATGCCACATACATCCAGACAGATACGCTACCTATGCCACATACACTTGGACGGATACGCTCCCTATGCCACATACCCCCCCCCCCATACGCATATACATAGACATATGCTGCGCATATACCGCATACATTACTCATTTAGACGAAGCTACATGCACGTGTCTGGATATGACGTTAAGTTGTATCTAGTGGGTGAGGTTCCACTTCTGGAGCTCTAGGGAACGTTGAGTGCTCCTTAATTGCCATTACTGCCAGTCACCCTAACTCGTGGTAGTAGTACGTGTTAGGGTCCCATCTATGGGTTAAATAATCTTTTTTTAAGTGAGTTAATAAATGTGTTAGAAATGAGTTTAAAAAAGTTTTGAATATTCAGAATTCCCTACTACTAAAAATTGGTTTATAGAAGCTTTTTTGACCTGGGGAATCCAGAAATGTTATCATAATAGGCATTAAAAAGTGAACATTTTTAACTGATATTGTAATTTCGCTTGTGAGCAAAAAACAAACTCTAATTTTTGGAGCAAATAATGTTTAATATATGTAGAATAATATATGTAAAGAAACATTTTTTATATGCAGTGCCGCCATTGCACTCTACCTATTGATCTTGCTATGAAAATTCAGAAATCATTAATAACTTTAAAAAGGTTAATTTTAAAAAGGGTTAAGAAAAAGTAAATAGGCCTAAATGTCCATACAGAGATTGACTTTTCTCGATTTGTTTAGCCTTACATTTGAACAGATATGTCCGCCTAATTTATCAATTAATCAATTATTAATTTCAAAATTAGGTATAACTTCAATTAATCACATATTCTCCCAAATATATATATATATATATATAATATATATATATATATATATATATATTTATTTGTGTGTGTGTGTGTGTGTGTGTGTGTTGTGTTTGGTCATTTATTGAATGTGATCTACTAGATACAGATATAAAATTTAATTCTTTATTTCATCGAGTTGCAAGACAATATTTTATTAAAATTACTGTAACACTACATTCGCTCCAAGAGAAAGTTGAACGTTGAATTAACATCCAAATATAAAATCGGAATTTAAAAAGAGAAAAAAAAAGAAAGAATAGGAAATGCAACTTGATAACCAATTTGCTCCCCTCCAAATCAACCTTAGACGAAACTGGAATAAATTTCTTGCGTGCAATTATCAGGATTCCTTCTGCCAGATTATCGTGTTTCCCCAATTTCATTAATCTGATTCGCGTGTTTCAAATTGTTAGGCAACAAATATCACAAACAATCACCCAACCTAATGCAGTTTTATAGTAAGAATAATTACTAATAAAATCATTTTAAATGCATTTTTATAGTAAAAATCCTTTCTAAGACAGATTTATAGTAAAAATCATTGCTAATGGCATTTTTATAGTAAAAATTATTGCGAATGCATTTTTATTAGTAAAATATTTTTTAATGCATTGTTTAGTAAAAATAATTTCTCATTCCTTTTTATTCCTTTTTATTGTAAAAATCATATCTAATGCAGTTTTATTGTAAAAAACATTTCTAAAGCATTATTTATTGTAAAAAATCATTTCTAATGAATTCTTGTATGTAAGAATAATTTCAAATGCAGTTTTATCTAATATAATTTCTAAGGCATTTTTACAGTAAAAAATCATTACCCAATGGATTTTATAGTAAAAATAAAAAATAAACCCTTAATGAACATCCTTGAGTGTGCTAATTCCATAATCAATCCCCATTAAAAGACTAGACCTATTTCAAATAATAAATGTAAAAACCTTCCCGCCAAAAAAAAAAACAAACAAAAAAAAAAAACAAAAACAAAACCAGATATCAAGCGCTTCTAAAAAATAGATACTGCAATTTTTAACAATGATTTTGAAGAATCTACTATTTGGCAGGTAGTGTAGATCAGATTAAAGTGATCACACGATAAAAGACATTTGGTCTTCCAGTTTGATTGACGTGGGATAACCCGAGGGTTTTTTAAGAATGTGGCTTTCGTTGGATTGAAAAGTCACGTGATTAGATGACACTAAGCTTAGATAGAAATAAATCTTAATGATCCTCTCTATACAAATTTTTCGCATAATTTTCTTGTCAATTGAGACTAGGTATAGTCTTCTCATCGGGGATTGTAAATCCGTTTTTTTTTTATCTCAACATCTTAGAGAATTGGTGTGTGTCTCTCATTTACCAGGATAATTTGGATCTGTGCATATACCATTTGTTAGTGTAGTCAAGTTTCTAATCTCTGCGCATCCCAGTGGATCACCTTTCCCCACTCAGTCGAGTCTGTTCATGTATTCTTTCTGTACTAGTTTGCTGCATTCACTTATATGGTTGGCTGTTCCTCTCTCCTTCTCTCCCAATCTATCTCTCTTTCACTCTCTCTCTCTCTTCTCTCTTCTCTCTCTCTCACACAGCACACACACATACACACAAACACACACACACACACACACAGCGCCGCGCACACACACACACACACAGACGGTCTATCTCTAAACCCCATACAGTCTCTTCCTCTCCTCACACAGTCTCTTTCCACTCTTTCCATAGCAACACTTCTATTTTTTTAGGTCTTATCTATTCTGGCTTTTATATAATTAGTTCTTATGGTGTTATTTTGGGATGCCATTAATAGCAAATCAGTTTCTTTGTTTTTCGCGTAGTTATGTTCGCGGTCATATTCGGTGCATTATTATTATATTATTATTATTATTATTATTTATTATTATTATTCCTTGATTATCATCAAGTCTTCTCAGGTCTCCAGGACACTTCTGGTATTTATGACCGGTTTAGCGTCCGGCTAGGAATCACAAGCTTTCTTGGTGCGGTACGGCCCTCGCCAACTCAACGTATGATTAGCAGCAGGTATCAATGCGGTAAAGTGGGAAGCTGATGGTAGGTATGGCGTCCTCATCAGACGCTAAATTAGAGGAGAAGAGAGGGGGAGGGGGAGAGAGAGGGAGTGAGTTAGTGAGAGGAAATAGAGAATATGATAGATAGAAGGAATAGAAGGAATCTTTAGCTGACTCCAACCAGTTCTTTCCAAACGGATCTACTTATAACAGCTTCTTTTTTTTCCTGCATGTTTAACCTTTGTCTACCATGTGATATGTTTTTATTTCTCTGTGCCGCACATCGTGGCTTTTTTGTTTGTTTGTTTTTTTTAATAGTTTTTTTTTATTAGTTTTTTGTCTGTTTGTTATTTCTTTGTATTGATGAAACAAAGCGAAGAGGCACATTTTCGCACCTGCAAGTGAAAATGCAGCCCATCTCGTTGCCATTGCGAGGAATCTGAAGCATACAAATAAAATAGATAGCATTTAAGTGTCGTTTGAACAGGAGAACTTCATCTTTGGCCGTTCTTCACAAAACTTCTTAATCATCATCATCATCATCATCGTCTTCTTCTTCTTCTCTTCTTCTTCTTCTTCTTCTTCTTCTTCTTCTTCAATTAAGCAACAATCAGGTACTGTAAGCAACTGTAGTTTCTTTGTTTATTAACATGACTTGATTTGGCATTAAATAACCAGAAAAGGGTTGATCTACAGTCAAACAAACAAGCAAATCTTGTTTCTTGTTCTTTGTTCTTCTTGTTCTTCTTGTTCTTCTTCTTGTTCTTCTTGTTTATTTTGTCTTAGGCATATAAGTTTGACACATGTTTCCTTTCTGTTGGTTTGGTTGGTTGGTTGTTTGGGTTTTAACGACATGTCAACTCATTGGGTTCATTTTATGCCGAAGACGTTTTGTTTTATTCGTTCTTCATGAGTCCTCCATTTTTTCTATTTGACCCTAGAGGACCCTAACATCACCTTTCTGTAACTGTTAGTCAAAATTTAATTCACTGTTGGTAATTGATGGTTGTTTGGTTTGTTGTAACTCGAGTATACAGAGTTAATAGAGAAATAATAGGATGAAACAACGAGTATAGTGAAAAAGGTTTACTAAGACAAAATACAAAGTAATGAGCAATTGCTTGGTTGGATTAACAAATTCCCGTGAGATCTCGTTGATTCTCACTTCCGAGATTTCGTCAGACATTATTTATAAGAAAAACAAACGATTTTATATGAAAGGTTTAAGGGCGTATCAACCCTTGTAAGTTATTTAACGCCAAATCTTGTTTTTTTTTTTGTTTGTTTTTTTTTTAGATATATGTATGATTTGTTTTAGAAATAATTTTCATTAATAATTCTATTTGTTTTGTTGTTTTTGTTTTGCACAAAGTTGTATGGTATCCAACATTTATATCTAATACAAATAATTTGCTCAATACTACTATGGTATCAAATATGCGGTAAACACACAGCAGTTATATGATATCAGTATTCCTGTCTAATACAACAATTTTCACTCAGTGTATAGGGTATCAAATTATGCTTTCTAATATAAATAATCTGAATAGTAATGTGGTATCAAATATTCTTATCTGGTACAAATAATTTTATTTTAGTTTATTTATCAAGTATTTATCTAATACACATAATTTTCAAACAGATTATGTTTGACCCATTGATCGAACCTTAATAGGTACTATCACTCCGGGCCAGCATGGACCTTGTGTGTAAAAGGCAACAAAGGGGGCTACCCATACTCCACAGATATCCAGAACTGGAGTCTTACTATTAAGTACAATTTAGTATCATACAGAGGACAACCATTTTTTGAGTGCTAAGTAGGCAGGGGATACAGTCAGCGTATTCTATAAGGCGAGCCATCGGTTTGACGGTCATCTAATAGAACGTTGTTTCTAGAAAGAGGTGTAGAGGATTCAATTTGATAGAGGCTACTGTGTTTTTGTTTAATGGTAATAAACTTCATGAGTTATTTATGCCAAAGCCGTCCTTTTGTAGAAGAATAGTAGTGATACTATAGTTGGAGGAGTGAGGGGATTCATATATTCCTTAGGGTATTTATCCAAAAGTAACTGTAAATGCGGGACTAGAATCGAACGCCGATTACTACGATGCGTAGGCCAGAATGCGAGGCATGACGCCTGCATTTTATTAGCTGACATATATTCAATATTTGAGCTGTTTGTAAATAAGTTTATTAGAAGATATACTACAGAAGCAAGGCAAGTGTCAAGAACGATATCTGTGTATTGAGAGTTGGGGTTTTTAGCCTCAACCTTTCAATGTAAACGACACTAAATATTTGGCAATGATATTGGTAACATTTCTCCAATGAAGCCAAGAAAGCGAGAAAGAAAGAAATGTTTTTTGAAGAGAGATATTTCTGTGGGCTGGATGTTATTTTTTCTGGGACAGGCACCTCTTGTCAGACAGCCATCTCTTTTATCTTTTTCTTTCTCCTTTTCTAGCCAAATAAAATGGGAAAAATAAACTTTATTTATCGTTTCAATCTCGAATTCAGATTTCATTCTATTTTTGACTTTACGCAGTACGCAAGTCGGGCGAAAATGTCGTGAGAAGAGTTCAAATTAGACGCCATTTTGGGTGGAGTTCAAAAAGCAGATTTNTTATCGACTCCATCTTAAAGAAATACTCTTCTTCTTCTTCTTCTTCTTCTTCTTCTTCTTATTATTATTATTATTATTATTATTATTATTATTATTATTATTATTAAATATATGCACCTTTCGGGTGCAAGTATTTACATTTTAATGTAATAAAATATCATAGATTTAGAAAGGCTAATGAAACTAAATAAGAATGCAGATAAAAAGATTCGAAACAGTATTTATATAATCGAAAAGATAGAACAACTGAAACTTACTCTTCCTTCACTCCCGTCTTTCATTGCTAAATTTTCCTTATTTAACTATTTAGTTAAATTCGGAAGTAATGAATAAAATTGCTGTTATTTCTTCTTGTTAATGGATTTCTTTTAAGATTTATCTCTGAGATTTTTGCACATATTCATCAAAATAAAATGATACAATTAGAAATCAATAATACTAAACATATTTATTAAAATCAAATTTTTTATATCAATATGCAGATTAGTCTTCTCGTTCACCCTGTAAACCGCTATTTCGTTGTATATATAAATACAATTGCATGTTATTAATATGTAGATATGGCCAACAGTAATATATTGTAAAACAATTTTATTAATGATTGAGGTTTAAATAAAAAATAAAATCATGGAGAATGTTACGTAAATAACTAAGGGAATAATGATTTGAGTAATTATATAGTTTCGGTTACAAACACACACAATCTCAATTATAATAAGATTATCATCATCATCATCATCATTATTATTATTATTATTATTATTATTATTATTATTATTATTATTCGCATAGAATACGCTAACTTTCCCTCTTTCAGAGGAATAAGTCCCCCTCAAAGGGATATCCTGGGTATGAGTCTAAACTGCATATGCAGAGCTGTGGAATGTGGAGTACTCCTTAATTTCCATTATTCTCATATCCACTCTGACCTGTTAGATTTCAATTTATGGGTCGAATAGATATATTTAAAATGATTTGTATTCGATAAGACCGGGTGCCAAAAAGAAAACATGAAATAGAGAAAAGAATCTTAAGTAAAAACTACATAAAAATGTAAATTAATGATACGACAGAAAAAGAAAAAGTAGAAAAGAATGGCACGACGAAGAATATCAAAGAACGGTATGAAAAAGAAATCTATAAATGCCTTTTCGCGTAGTGTAATGGTCATCGTCGTAGGAAATGAACTCCGCGACGCAAGTTCAAATCCAGGACGAGGCTGTTTGCCTTTCACATAGAACTGAGAATTCAGCTATTTTTCCTCCAGCGATAAGTAAATAATTGCGCAGACTGGGCTTTTTAACCTTGGTATGGCAACCGGTCTAGAAGAAGGAAAATTCAATCCTATTACACTCTGTTTTGAAATAGACCTGGTGTCACATCCTGCTCGTGCAGGGGGGGGGTGAATATATATATATAAATGTATTTTCGTGCAAGAGCAGTAAATATGGCTACTCTATCTATTGCCAGTTTTGACAAAAGAGGTCACCGATGAAAACAAGTTGTCTGTAATTGGGGAGTGGCATTGAAAGTTTTCTATCTTCATCTTTTTTCTATTTTCCCCTTTTTCCTGGTATTTCTGAAGAAAGAAAAAAGGGAAAAAATGATTCAATACATAAAAAACAAAAAACAAAAACAAAAAAAGACAACAAAAAAAACAAACAAACAGTGCCGGTGATCTAAATATTAATGGCACGTTCTGCATGCTGTCGACTTACCAGTTTGCGAGATTCCTCCACAATACTAATTGCCGCCACGTGCCGCAACCCTACCGTTAAACTTTGACTACTTCTTGCTCCACACCCGCCAGAACCGCCACCCCCCATGTCTCCTAGTTCATTAACACAACCATAAAAGCCAGCTCAGCCGCAAAGTTTTGTAGAGATATTACTCAATCCCATTGGAATTCCGCCATGTTTTTGTTTTAGCTTCGGTACCTTGTATGTCAACATGCGCACTTCGTCATTAGTGTTGTTTAATGAACATAAAATATTTTACGTAATTAACTTCTTAGAAAGAAAAATTAGGGTGGGAAACTATATAATTAAAAAAATTAAAATAGATTAGCAGGACCTGTTAATATACAGCAGTATGATGATTTAATTATTATAACACTATCTAGTTAAAAACGAGACCGTCCAAAATGTCCAAGATGAAAATCAAAAATATAAATCCTGATTATCTTGTGTTGTTTAATAACCGAATTCTTATTTCTTATGAGTGTCATCACCTCAGCTAAATAATGAACCATTTAGTTTTTATTATAAAGAAAGAAAGGAAAAAAGGACATGCTGCAGAGAAAAATATAAGAAAGAAAGAAAGAAAGAAAGAAAAGTTTCCCTCGGAGACAAAGAAGAAATAAATCAGAATTGATGAGGACTCAAGTAAAGTGATGACGTAGCTAAAAGAAATAATTTAGAATTGTTGGCAACGAAATAAATCACATTTAATGACGTCATAAATCTAGACAAAATTTAATGCCAATTAATTCAAATTAGAGAGACGTTTGAGTTCAGAAGAGAACCATGTAACAGTATGACCAGCTTTATCACTCCTCCCATAATACAACTTCCGGTTATATGCCGAGATGTGTCGTGCAGCTATGTAACCATTTTTGGATAAATAAAAATCATTTGAAGTGGGTGCAGAAGTGTACTCACATCAAATAGTCAGATGAAGAGACTGGCCTCCTGCCGCAGACTGATGAAAAAGCAACACCAGCCACGATTGAAGTCCGTAGCCGAAGCGGTATCACTTGAAAAAAAAAAACAACTTAGGGCGTTTTTTCCGAAAATTCAACCCCAACCCCCCTAGTTAAAATTAAGTTTTATTACAAAATTTGTGGTTTTGTTTTTCCTGGTTCACCCAAATTATTTATTTATTTTCCATTAAACTAGCCCTAAACCCAAACCCAA
>CM042142.1:89810209-89817709 GCA_023376005.1 Doryteuthis pealeii | reverse complement strand
ATAAGAGTGGTTCCCCTTTTTTAGGTTAGAGTTATAGGAAATAACCCACACAATCTCCATTATAATAAGATATATTAAGTAAGTGTTTGTATGAGTGTAATTTGTGACTCTGCTTTGTTTATTTATTCAATGCGTGAAAAATCATTGTCGTCATTGTAAGGGTTCAGTTGTTTTGTTGTTCAAAGAATCCAGTTGGTTAATCCTAGTTTGTATGTTTCCTCGTAATATGTATAAGTCCAAGTCTGTAGTGAGTTGGTAATCCTAGTCTGTAGTATTACTTGGTGTTAATCCAAAAGATAGGTCTTACCAGCAGAAAGTTCAACCAGTAATTGCACCCTGTCCTTGTCTATTGGATTAACACCCACGGGATACTACAGACTTGTATATATATATATATATATATATATATATATATATATATATATATATATATATATATATATATATATATATACCAACCCTTTCGCATGAGCAGGATGCGACACAAGAAAGTGGAGTTCTACAGGTTTGAATTCAGAGTTTTCCTTCTCCTAGACTGGTTACCTAGCCAATGTTAAAGAGCCCAGTCTGTCCTACTATTTACCGATAGATGGAGGGGAAATATATGGATTCATATCTTTCCCAAGGGTATTAGCGCTATGTGAAATACAAACAACCTTGTCCGGGATTTGAACTCGGGTCGACGAGTCCATTTCCTACGACTGTAACCATTACACCACGCACCCTTACGCATGCACAGACTTGGACTTATATATATATATCATGTAGGATTACAAACTCACTACAGACTAGGATTACCAGCTGGATTCTGTGAATTACAAAACAACTGAATCCCTACAATGGCGACAAGGATTCTAACGAAGGTTTATACCTTTCCCAAGACTATTAGCCTGAAAGTGAACGTAATAGCGCTATTGAAGTTCAAATTCGATTACTAGGATGTCGCAGTCCAGCATGTTAGCCACTGCGCTACGGAAACACCACGCCAAAATGAGACAATGATTTAAATGAATAAATGTCCTTAATGTTTATAATTTCCCATTAGCCATTGCTTATACTTAAAAGATGACAGTATAAAATGTTGTGGGAAGTATATTTATGCCCCACCTTCTTTATCCAATTAAGATTGATTATCAATATTATTTATTCATTAATTTGAATTCTTTTTTATTTGTTATAAATAAAACATTGAATTCTTCACGCGGTTTCCCGCTAATCATTCAGACTTTATTGATTTTTCAGAATAGACTTCATTATGAATACAATCAAGAATTTTCTTTTCTTTCTCTTAATGAAATATTTTATAAAGTCTACGAAATAATTTGAATAAATTTACGACATCTGACAGTCTCGCTAGATTTCCAATCTGCGCCTGGTTGATTGGTTGATATTTAATGGCATAAAGACAAGGTTCCTAGTTCGATACCGGTCCTCGCCAATTCAGCGTATGAGTAGCACAGGGATCTGTACGGTAAAGTAAGGAGCTGATGGTAGGTGTGGCGCTCCACCTCAGATGCTAAAACAATCTCCTTGGTCTAGTGCTATTGAAAAGGGGATAGACTCCCTCGCTGACTGGCTGATACCGACTTTAGGCCGCCCGACGACTTTACTTTACTTTATATATATATATATATATATATATATATATAATATATATATATATATGACAGGATTTAATATAACATGTCAAAAAGTATCAAGATTTTTAAACTTTTTGACATACCTTGTATTCTGAAAAAAAAATATAACGTCCCATTCATTCTTCATTTCTATCTTAGTAAATACAGCTTTAAACTTGGTACTTTTTGTCACATCTTGTATTCTGAAAAAAAATGAATGGAACGTTATTTTTTCAAAATACAAGGTGTGCCAAAAGTACAAAAGATCTCGATACTTTTTTGACACACCTTATATATATATATATATATATATATATATATATATATATATATAATATATATATATATTCTAACTGAAGTACCCGGTCTATGACCGAATCAAAAGTATTTCAGGAACACTAGAGAGAGAGAGGGAAAATGTGTTTTGAAACAGTTTTATTTTTCTAAATACTTTTTTTTTTATACATATGACAAAAATTTAAATTCAGTAGATCAATTGTTCTGTGTACAAATTACTGTTGCTTATTTACCTTTTTTTTGTCTGTTCCACTGTCCGTTGGATACTGTGGTTAATCTCCCGTTACTTGGTCCAATGCGCTGCCCGTCAGTTGCTGTCGCTCGTTTTTCGTTTTAACCCCCAAAATATTATTGTCATTCTGAATTGGCGCCAAAACAATAACCGCCAAAATAATTTAGCGCCATTAACCCCGTTCCAAGTTCGCTAAACATTACACAACAAGAGATGCTAAAACAATTAGAGCACAACTATAAGGCTTCACGTATGTGGGAACTTGAGAGGATCGAACTCACAACATGGTTCTAATTGGTCTTCGGGAACTAGCTCGCTAACCATTCTACCAAGAAGGCGCCATAGCAGCAGGTGTAGTCATGCAAGTTGTAATTCGAGATATGTTATGATCGGCAAATGCAGGAGTAGGAGTTATTGTGGTAGCAGTTATGTCATGAGTTGCCTTCATAGAGGCCTTAGCATTTTTAGAGGGTGGGTGTTAGCCACACTACTGGAAATGGAGATAATATCATGGGTAGATACAGTTTCAAATTTCTGAGGGACTAACAGCCAGTCAGCTGGGAGCCTCTCAAGCGCATGAATATGACTGGAACTCTGAGTATCAAAAAAGAGAAAAATGATGGACATGTTTTAAGAGAAAAATATGGCGGATGGCCAATACTGAGCAAGAGATCTGAATGAAAAATAAATGACAGACAGACAGACACATACACACGTATAATATATATATATATATATATATATATATATATATATATATATTATATATATGATGCTGATAGTTTTTTTTAATTTAGTGCGTCCTGGGACGCATGTATTTGATTTGAATGAGATTTTTGTATTAGATATTTTGATCATATATATATATATATATATATATATATATATATATATATATATATACAGTGATGCTGATAGCTTTTTAATCAAGTGCATCCTGGGACGCATGTATTTGATTTGAATGGGTCCCTGGGAAATTTCATGGGTGCCAATTGAAGTTTCTTAATAAATTGTAGAGTTTTTATCTATGAAAAAATGAAGCCGTCTAACCCCTACTTTGTACTCCACAGCATGTAATTCATTTACAAGGGATTATTGAAATGTATTTACAGTAAACTGGAAATGGTAGGAGAAGTAAAAAAAAAACACTGGGACTCATGGATACAATTTTACTGCATTCTTTTAGATTTTTATGCGTCAGTGACACTAGACGCGTACCTATCAGCATCTTTGTATATATATATATATATATAATATATATATATATTATATATATATTTATGTTTTTATGTGTGTGTGTGTGTGTGTGTGTGTGTGTGTGTGTAAAAAAAACCAGAAAAACACACACATTCTTGATGGTGAAATTGCCATTATAATGTTTCGGTTTTTTAATAAACCTTCATCAGGACTTCAAGATGGAAAGATTGTTGTCTGAACAGGAATGGATGTTTTGTGAGCAACGAGGAGTTATAAAGTAAAGGCCCATAACCGAAATCTGAACCGCGCTTACTCCAGCGCTTACTCCAGAAAGTCAAGAATGTGACCGGTACAAGCGAAGACGCCCACACGGTCAAAAGTAGGATGGAGGTTGGGTAGACCTAGAAAAGCCATTAACTACAACTAGATATAACTATATATAGTTATTGACACTTCTTCATAAAAGAAGGCCATTGCTACAATATATTGAAAGTTCAGTTGTGAGCACGCAGATGGCTCAGGCATCCAACTTTGTTTTTACTCACTGTCACACATACGAACCCCTTCCCCGGCTTCCTCTCGTATGCGACCGTACGTGACTGAGAAGCCCAGCCCTCGACAGGCAGACCCTGCCACACACGTCACATATATGGTCCGGCTTAAATGTAGGAAATGTGTCCATGTCGTCCGTCATGTGCCGCTTACGTATAGACCGCTTCAGGATAGAGTGCTCGAGTTACCATAAACAAGTCTTCTCCAAGCCACACAAGCTATACTCTACACGCATGAGCGTTTATATTGAAAGTTTTAATGTTGTTTTTGATCACACACACATACCCCCCCCACACATATATATATATATATATATATATATATATATATATATATATATATATATATATATATATATATATATATATGGATAGATAGATAGATAGAATGATAGATATGCACTGAAAATATATTCACATTATGACCCGGAAAAAAGCCAAGCACAAAAAAATGAATCTGCCCACACGTCTACTCTGTTGGGTATGAGTTTTCAGGTATTTGCTATTTACCAAGGTGAGAGAAATTTTATTAATCGTCTACAGTGTGTATGGCCCAAAATCGTACAGACAATTTCAATTCCTCGCTTTTTGGTAAGGAAGTAATTTTGCGCCTCAGGAATTCTGAAATACAGTGAATCTGATTTTTCTTTGCATCATTAAAAACGGTATTAAAAAGAATCAAAAGCTTTTTAAACGAAAGAGGAGACCATAAGTATGTTTGACGATATATATATATATATATATATATATATATATATATATATATATATATATATAAGGAACTAAAAAGTGGCGTGAGTAGGAGTAAACGTGTGTTTTACATAGACTAAAATAGAAAGAATTAGGGGTACGGTAGTGTTATTGACGCGGGTAAGGTTTTGCGATATATCAAAGGAATCAAGATTTGTGCAAGTCTAAAGAAGGATGAATGAAAGGAACTAGTTAATAAAAAGGTAGGTACTTGAAAGGTTTGTCTCAGGAGATTTAATGAAAGGAAAGAAAGGTCAAAGGAATTAAGGAAATTAAGGAAAAAGAAGAAAGAAAGAAAGAAAGAAAGAAAGAAAGAAAGAAGAAAAACAAAAAGAAAGAAGCAAACAGCAAATGGAAATAAATACAAGCGAGAAGAAGAAAGAAATATGACAGAAAAAAAGAAGGAAGAAAAGGAAATGAATAACTAAGAAAAGGCAGGATGAAAGAATGAAAAACAAAAACATGAAAGAAAGAAAGAAAGAAAAAAAGAAAGAAAGAAAGAATGTAAAATAAAAAAGGGAGGAGAAGAAAATACACAAGAAATTATGACTGAAAAAAAAGAAGGAAAAAAGCAGGAAATAAAGAACGAGAGAAAGCCAGGTTAAAAGAATTAAAGATGAAAAATATGAAAGAAAGAAAGAAGGTAAAATAAAAAAGAGAGGATAAGGAAGAAAACGCAAGAAAAAATGACAGAAAAAAAAGAAGGAAAAAAAAAGGAAAAAAATTATTAAGGAAAGACAGGACGAAAAAATGAAAGACAAAAATCATGAAAGAAAGAAGGAAAGAAACGGATTAGCAGAAAGAAAACGCAAACCATTTTTCCATGTTTTGCTTCATTTATTCTTGCTTTTCTTTCTTTCGTTCTTTCTTATCTGCTTCCTTCACTTACTGCTTTTTTTTTTTCATTGTTTTTTTTTGTCAAGAAAAGAAGTAATAAGACGCAAGACAGAAAAAGAGGAAAACCAAAAGCAAAAATGAAGGAAAGAAGTAAAAAACAAATATTAAGGAAGGAAAAAGAAGAAACGAGAAAAAAATTGAATAAGCAAAGAAATAATACAAAAATGTTGGACAGAAAACAAAAAAGAAGAAGAAAAACACAAGAATGAATGAACGAAAGAAATAAAAACAAAAATATGGAAAGATAACATGGAAATATTGAAGAACGAAAAATTAGAAAAGAAGAGAGGAAACAAGAAAGTAAGTTTAAAAAAAAGAAAGGACAAGAGAAAGAAAATAGAAAATAAGGAAAGAAAGTTAGAAAGAATGGACGAAGGAAAACAGAAGAAGGAAAACATGAGAAAATAAAAAAGAAAAGAGAAAAAATAAAGAAGGAAAGAAGGAAAAACAAAAAATAAGGTAGGAAAAAGAAAAAAGAAGGAATAAATACAAGAAAAAATGAAAGAAGAATAAAAAGGGAGAAGAAGGGAAAAAGAGAAAACCATGTAGGACAGAGAAAGAAAAAAGAAGAAAAAAAGAAGAAAGTAAAATCGGAGATTAAAGAAAGACAGAAATAAGGAAGAAAATAAAGAAGAAATGAAAACAGGAAAGAATGGAAGACAAAAAGGGAATGAATGAAGAAAAGATAACAAAGTAAGACAAAAAAGGAAAAAATACAAGAAAGAATGAAAGAAAGAACAAATAAAGAAAGAAATACAGGAAAACCCAAAACGAAGGAAAAAAGGAGGGAAGAAAAACATGAAATTATGAAAGATTGACAATAAGAACGAAGGAGGCGAAAAGAAAAAGAATGGAAGAGCAAAAAAATAAAAAAAGGAAAGAAAAAGTGATAAAGAAAAATAAACCAAGAAAGGTGGAAGGAAAACAAGGTAGAAAGAAGGAAAGAAAATGAGACAAAAATCCATACTATTACACACACACACACACACACACACATATATATTATATATAATATATATGTGTGTGTGTGTGTGTGTGTGTGTGTGGAATTAAACAAAAGGCAGGTCTCATGTTTAACGATTTTATTGGTGATCTTTTCAAGCTTTCTGGCCAACTTTTTTATATTTGGATGGAATTCGTGGATTAGTCCACCGAAGTTCATATCCCGAGTACTTTCGGCACATGTATAAATGAAAAAATGCTGCCTAAATATACATATTCATATATATATATATATGTATGTGTGTGTGTGTGAGTGTGTGTTGTGTGTCTGTGTGTGTGTGTGTGTGTTGTAATAGCATACAATCCCTGGAATTTGCTGTAATAAGGTCAAACAACTACCGGGCACGAAGGAGCCGCCTCTGTAAGCTGCAGATCGACCTCCCAAATGTAGGACTGGGATCCCTAAGATCTGGCAAGTGACCAGGGGAGCTAAGGACCCATACAAAGGATAAGGACAGGTCGAATTCAAATAAATTAGCACAGAATCATGTATTACACACTTAGGCTGTATGTAATCCTTACACACACACACACACACACACACACACACATATATATATATATATATATATATATATATATATATATATATATATATATATATATATTACCTGTATATAATTAATTTATTAATTATCATACATTAAGCTCTCTTGGGGACTTTGAAGAATCCTTGTATAAATCTGTATATGTGCATCTGCATGGGCATACATTGTAGATACACAGAGGATTAAGAAGTTCTCAAAGTGAACCATTCCCAACTTATCTTTGTATTAGATATTTTGATCGTATATATATATATATATATATATATATAGTGATGCTGATAGCTTTTTAATTAAGTGCGTCCTGGGACGCATACATTTGATTTGAATGAGTCCCTGGAAAATTTGATAGATCCCAACTAAAGTTTCTTAATGAATTATAGTAGTTTTATTTATGAACAATAAAGCCG
>CM042142.1:89785209-89805209 GCA_023376005.1 Doryteuthis pealeii | reverse complement strand
ACATTTTTGACAGACAAAAATCTGAATTAACCGATTGGACAAATTTAATGGCATGCCAACCCGATTAGGATCATTTTATGCCTAGAGGTTAGATGACTGCAATAATCGTACGTTTATTTCTACTTTTATTGTTTGGTTCGGTTTGGCTTAGTTTCTTTGTTTTAAAGGCATATTAACATCCGTGGGTTATTTAATGCCAAACCCATCCATGTAGAAGAATAGTAAGGGTACTATTAAACCAAAAGTTGGGGATGAGTGGTTTTGTAACTTTCCCAAAGTTATTACTTAAATTGAATAGTTTTGAATGCTACAAAAACGCATCATGAAATAACAATATTTTCATTTGGTATTCCGACAATATAATGCGAAACGTGCAAGTCGGGTTGCCATGTCCATTTCCCATGACGATAACAATTATACAACGGGCACCTTCATTTCCAGTCTATATATGGTATTTCATTTGATTCTCTGTCTGTCTCTTTTTTACTATACTGCCATCTGAAGATAGTGCTAAACACATGAAACTTAAGTAATGATCATCTCCCGGTTTCGACTGGGGGTCCGGTGAGCTTCGGCCACTGGACCGGGTCTGTTATAATAATAGCGTCGATCCCAGGGGGCCATCCCCCCAGGCAACACCTGCCCCCTCGATTTAAAGGGGCAGGGCTGGGTTTATTGCCCAGTGCCTGAGGCGCCCCCTTGAGGGGAATGCCGACGGGATCGACGCAATTTTTGCACCTGCCATTCCATGAGCTTCGGCTTGTGGGTGGTCCCACGTTAATAGGGACTTTGTGCCTGACCCGTACATGTGGGGTACGCGGTAAATACAATGAAACTTAAGTAATGGATATATAGTATCCATGATTTTATAATTTTAGTGTGAAATAGGATAATAATAAAACAGTTTGAAAACTCACGATTCGAAGTTTCACGTTATCGATACTATCTATCTCTCAGTCTCATATCTATCTATCTATATATATATATATATATATATATATATATATATATATATATATCAGTCTCGTATCTTTCTATCTCTCTATCAATCTATCTCCCAGTCTTATGTATCTATCCATATATGTATCTATCCGTCTCTCAGTCTCTAATATTGTTTAGATGTTGATTTGACAATAAGATTAACATCAACAAGGAGATTCAACAGAAGAGATCACTTTATTAACACGTTACTCCCGGCCCGGAATTTACCGTGTAATCCGCCCAGACTTTTACTTTCCTTTAAGTAATTCGAGCTCATTTCACTCTTTCACATCTCTCTCTCTCTCTCTCTCTCTCTATACTTAACAATGCTTCAATATATATATATATATATATATATATATATATATATATATATATATATTCATTTATCTATCTATCATCCAGTGTCCTATCTATCTATCTCAAATCTCAGTCTCTCATATCTATCTATCTCTATATCTATCTATCTACTGTCTGCCTGCCTATCTATATAACCCACAGTCTCATATCTATCTTAAAGTTTCAGATCTATCTATCTAGCTATCTATATCTATCAATCAGTATCTCTTATCTCTTAGTCTCTCATATCTATCTATCTATCTATCTATCTATCTATTCAGCAGTTCGTACTTTGAAGCATGCAATGATGTCATTTATGTGTAATCTGAGATCATCAAATCTGGCATCGCGCGTTTCTGTTAAATGACTTTTTCATCTGTTACTTGTGCGCATACCACAAGTTCTCCAAACCCGCTGATTAATTCTATTTCATGCACACTCAGTTACCCCACGCGCAAACCTACCCACCCCCTTCATATTTCTATCCATCACCCAGATGCATATATAGAAATTTGCAAAAACATTGCTCCCTCCGATCCAAGGCCTAAAAATGAAGATTAGAAAAAAATGGTTTCAAACCCAGTGTAAGGCTATGTCTTGCCTTGAAAATCGGCAGGAGAAATCTTGGCTTTTAACAAGGATCGAACTTGAAATACTTTTGATACTAATAAGTATTTAGGACCATGTGGTATATCCTCTACTCTTGGCTCACCCTGTCGGCGGGGCTTAGGATACGCTGTGTCCCCTGCAGAAGGATGTATGGGGTATGGTGCTAAATTGCATCTGATGTTGAGGTTCCAGTTCTAGAGATCTGAGTGTAGAGTACCCCTTTATTGTCATTACTCCTAGGTCCACTCTGATCCAGAGTGGTAGTACCTGTTAGTCCCATTTATGGGTCAACTGAATATGTTTGTAAATTATTTGTATTAGACAGGAATACTTGAAACCATATAAATGTGTGCAAATTATTTGTATTAGATAGGAATACTTGAAACCATATAACTGTGTATAAATTATGTGTATTAGATAGGAATACTTGAAACCATATAAATGTTTGCAAATTATTTGTATTTGATAGGAATACTTGAAACCATATAACTGTTTACAAATTATTTATATTAGATAGGAATACTTGAATCCATAAAACTGTTTACAAATTATTTGTATTAGATAGGAATACTTGAATCCATATAACGGTTTGCAAATTACTTGTGTTAGATAGGAATACTTAAACCATATAAATGTTTGCAAATTATTTGTATTAGATAGGAATACTTGAATCCATATAACTGTTTGCAGACAGAGAAGTTATTTACTCAACCTATTCGTCATGGGTACGATGTGACAAAAGGTCGCAAAAATGGGATACCCAGGGAGAATCGAATGTGCAATTCAGTAGTAAGGAATTTGCGAGACTAGCTTGCTATAACACCACGATGAGAGAGAGAGAGAGAGAGAGAGAGAGAGAAAGCGAAAGGAGGATAGAGGAAAAGAGAGAGACATATATAGGGAGAGACAGATAGACAGACAGAGACAGAGGTGGGTATTTATCCAACCTGTTCACCATGGGTAGGATGTGACAAAAGGTCGCAAGAATGTTACATCTAGAAAGGATCGATCTCGAAATTCAGTAGTAATGAAGTAATCTGCGAAAATAGATTGCTATCACACCTCGATGAGAGAGAGAGAGAGAGAGAGAGAGAGAGAGAGAGAGAGAGAGGGCGTACATCAGGAATGCGTGTCATTTAGTGCTTTTCTTTTTCCACGTGCACTTTACATTTTGACAACTTGTCAAGTGACTTCAACAGTGACCTTTCGATGATGTTTGTGTTTCGATTCGGCACTCCCGTGACGTTTCCGTCTGAGTTCCGAATCTGCACTCCAGTACCCTCGTTCCACCAGTGTTCAAGGTTGGTTAAAGTTTGGCACAAGGCCCTCCGCTCTGATCAGCTCTTCTTAGCGCACCCTCTATACAACACAAGTGTGGTATTTGGTAAGGACTCGATATGAATCGACATGGGAAGTCTTGGCATTTAACCAGGCTCGAACTTGAAATACTTTTGATACTAATAAGTATTTGGTACCATGTATTACATCTTCTATTCTTGGCTCACCTTCGGTTGGTGGGGTTTAGAATACGCCGATTGTATCCCCTGCAGAAGGGTAAGACCCTACCCCCATATCAGAAGATTAGTGTTTATGTTGTATCGCGAGGTGGAAAGATACACAGAAGAATGGTGTGCTTTATTAAGCACCAGCATCCGGTGCTAATTCAGATACATACAAACACAGAACAAATAAGTACAAACAATTAACAAGACAAACTTACACTAAAAGAGGAGGGTGAAAACGCAGCAAAGTCAGTCTGAATATTATTCAGCTAGTTGATTCACTTTAATCGTAGGCTAGTTTATGGCTATGAGCCAGTCCATCTCGTAGAGTGCTGAATGGGGTGTTAGCTACTCTACAACGGTTTGTTGGTTGGTTGTTGATTTAATGAAATATCAACTCTTGTGGGCTATCTAATGTCAAATATATATATATATATATATATATATATATATATATATATATCATTTGTTTTAGAAATAGTTTTCATTGACTTCAGATGTATTGATAAATTGGTAGAAATGATTTTCATTATATCATGTGTATTAATAAATTCGGGTGGTTGACCCTTGGTCACTGCCTTCTAGCACCTAAATCCTAAAATGGGTTGGGTGTGTGTCATAAGAGCAATTTGAAGAATACGGTTGGGACAATCATATAGTTGCTAGACCTTGACATGATCAACCAATTGATGTAATATGAGCTCTCTGACCATCCGTCTAGCCGAAGTAGAAGCCGAAGTGAAGCATTGTATATCACAATACCAATAGGTACCCGGGTCACAGAACCCTCTGCCATTACAATCATGTCTCCTCCGGCATTACAGATCGACACCCACGGCCAACAGGTGGTCCCATGGGGTCACTGTTCTGCAGTTGTGCAATAGGCGTATTCTACAGTCACCACCGACAGGGTAGAGAGGATTAGTGTGTGCTTGCTAGCTATCATTTCTCGTTCGGTGATGTTCAAGGAATTTTTATGGTCTCATATGGAACGGATTCCACAGAAAATACACCGAACAGATTCCCGGGCTTTAGTATGTGCCACCACACAAAGAGATAAATATTTCATGTATGTACATTGTATGTAGGTCTTTGGCTTCGGGAACTAAGACTCCTGAATGTATTCTTCGATTGGAGCAGGTATGCTGTTGACTGATGAGATGAATGCTAGATGGGTGGGACGTGTCTCAGTGGCTACAGGGTGAAGGTCTGAGAAGTTCCATTTGAGCTATGGGTAAATAGTAGGACAGATTGGGCTTTTTAATATTATAATGAATTAATAAACAACTAAAACACACCAAAGACAAAGTATGAGCAAACAGAACTCTTAGTAAAGAGATTAAAAAATGACAAAATCAGGAGATACAAGACACATCTACAGTGCAAACAAACACACACTCACACATACACATGTGTATACATATGTATATATCATGAAAAGAAATAGAAAATCAAATATTAAATAATATGCATACAGATATCTGTTTCAACCTGTGGATTTTATAAAGTATAACTCAATTGAAATGATTTAAAAATTTGAAATGAAGTCATTTGTAAAAGGCACTTTATAAAACCGGTCTTCATCAGAGCATATATATTGTTGAATGAAAGGAGGAAAATTTAACGGTAATTTGAACCTCTCGTGCCAAACGGTTAAATTTTCCTCCTTCTTTCATTTCAAACGAATTTAACTAAAATAAGTTTTTTTTTTTTTGCCTGAACAGATGGACTCGCCACTTATAATACACTTCTCTGCCCTGATTATAACTGCTTGTCAAACACTTTAAAATTCTTTTAATTTTGAAAAACTTTTTAAAAACAATTTCTTTAACAAGAAATTTTCTACTAACGAAGATTTAAGGTCGAAACTAGTTGAGAAAAATAAACAATATAATAAAACATTCCTGTTTGTCTTATCCCTTTTTGTTCATCATTCACATATATATATATATATTTGTGTGATAGTGGGTGAATTTCGAATCTGAATTTTTAATAGTTGGCAGGATCCTGTCTACTTAAAATATTGGAACAATGTAATCTTCTCCCCTTTCTCTTATCTGATTCAGTTCTGTCCCAGCTAAGTTTATTAATATCTACATGTCATTTTATGTACTTATCAAGATGAAATCAAAAATGTATGTAAATATCCAAGTATGTGTCATGACTTCATTTTTTTTTGCTTTAAATAATCCATATATATTACTTCTTGGACTTCTATTATCTATCTATCTATCTATCTATCTAATTCTGTTTCTATCTATCTGTCTATCTATCGATCGATATGACTATCTATCTGTTAGTCTGTTCGTGTGTATCTATCTATCTCGGTCTGTTCGTATCTATCTATCTATCTATCTATCTATCTGTTCGTGTTTATCTATCTATCTTGGTCTGTTCGTATCTATCTATCTCCTTAGTCAATCTCTGCAGCACTTCGTCCTTTTAATTATGCAATGATGTCATTTTTTCTATAATCTGAAATTTTGTGATAAAAATCTCAGACCCTTCCGCCCCCCCCAAAAAAAAAGCCCGACGACGAATTAATGATATTTAATCTTCACCTTTTTCTTTCCTTCTTTTCAGATGAATATTGCGAACCACACAATATGTTTCCAAGCAGAGAACAACTTCACAATAATCCAGAAATGGACGCTCAATTAATCGGTAAGTAAAACGATTGGCATCATTTTGGACAAAATTTGAAATCACGGACCAAGGCGGCGGCGGCGGCGGCGGATACATCTGTGTAATAATACACGTTTTCCTACATCTTCCGTCCGTTATCATCTTGCAACATCCTCTGGCTAAAAATGAGACCGTCCAAAATTGTTCAAGATGCAATGCAAAAATGTAAATCCAGATTATCTGGTATCACTTAATCGCAAATTTCTATTTGTTTCATTTTATTTCACCCAATTTTAAAAAGGAAACATTCCAAATGTTCTTGCCGCTTAAATGCCCAACGAAAAATCAAAATGAATTGAAAAAAAAGGTACATGTTTGTTTTATTTGTAATATTGAAATTGTGAATTTCGGAAAATATTTTCGTAATTTTGATCTTATGTCGTGAGGGTCACTTGCCTTAATTTACGCTGTTTTAGCGAACTATCGTCAGGCGAATTTCCGGCCCAACATCCGAGACGTGTTTTTGTCACTTTTTTGTCAGCAAATTAATGTAGATATTTTAAACGCACCCCCTATTTTTATCGGTTAATCAATGTAAATATTTTACAAACCTCCTTTTAAGAAAGAGTGAGAGAGAGTTCAATCATGGTTATCATACTTTTTACATATTGAACTATTTTGGAATAGCTCAATAAACACAACACATACCGTATTTGATGGCATATAGGACGGACTTTTTTTCCAAAGTTTTGGCTCAAAAAATTATGTTTGTGCCTGTGCAATGCACAGCCAGACTATTTTCAACAATATATGCTTAAATACACTAAAAGCTTTTTTTTCCTGAATCTGAGCTGCTGAAAGCCCGTGCGTCTTATATGCCATCAAATACGGTACATAACAAACGTTATAATAATTAAATTATCACACCGTGGTATATCCACAGGTCCTGCTAGTACTTTATAATTTCTCTTTTCTTCAGTTTGATAAAAAGTTAATCTCCTGTACTGAAGTGTAAAAGATGTCAATGGAAGAATCTGTGAGGATATGTTTCTGTTTTCAAGTTTTTGTTGTATTTCTACTTGACCATCACATGTTGCAGTTGCTGTTACTGGCCGCCGTAATTAGTCTTCCTGTGCTCTTTTTAGTGCATTCTTCGAGAGATCGAATTGTCGCATCTGCACAATATGATTTCTTGCGAGTTTTTCACATCAGCGTAAGCTGGTCTTTTACTGGAGTCTGAGTGACAAATCTCCTCAGGTCTCTTAGACACTTCTCCGTATTCTAGCTGATTTCGACAATGTTGTTGTCTGGATGGTATCAATTCTTCTCCGCCCCCCCCCCCCAAAAAAAAGCCGACGACGAATTAATGATATTTAATCTTCACCTTTTTCTTTCCTTCTTTTCAGATGAATATTGCGAACCACACAATATGTTTCCAAGCAGAGAACAACTTCACAATAATCCAGAAATGGACGCTCAATTAATCGGTAAGTAAAACGATTGGCATCATTTTGGACAAAATTTGAAATCACGGACCAAGGCGGCGGGCGCGCGGCGGCGGATACATCTGTGTAATATACACGTTTTCCTACATCTTCCGTCCGTTATCATCTTGCAACATCCTCTGGCTAAAAATGAGACCGTCCAAAATTGTTCAAGATGCAATGCAAAAATGTAAATCCAGATTATCTGGTACACTTAATCGCAAATTTTCTATTTGTTTCATTTTATTTCACCCAATTTTTAAAAAGGAAACATTCCAAATGTTCTTGCGCCGCTTAAATGCCCAACGAAAAATCAAAATGAATTGAAAAAAAAGGTACATGTTTGTTTTATTTGTAATATTGAAATTGTGAATTTCGGAAAATATTTTCGTAATTTTGATCTTATGTCGTGAGGCACTTGCCTTAATTTACGCTGTTTTAGCGAACTATCGTCAGGCGAATTTCCGGCCAACATCCGAGACGTGTTTTTGTCACTTTTTTGTCAGCAAATTAATGTAGATATTTAAAACGCACCCCTATTTTTCGGTTAATCAATGTAAATATTTTACAAACCTCCTTTTAAGAAAGAGTGAGAGAGAGTTCAATCATGGTTATTATACTTTTTACATATTGAACTATTTTGGAATAGCTCAATAAACACAACACATACGTATTTGATGGCATATAGGACGGACTTTTTTTCCAAAGTTTTGGCTCAAAAAATTATGTTTGTGCCTGTGCAATGCACAGCAGACTATTTTCAACAATATATGCTTAAATACACTAAAGCTTTTTTTTCCTGAATCTGAGCTGCTGAAAGCCCGTGCGTCTTATATGCCATCAAATACGGTACATAACAAACGTTTAAATAATTAAATTATCACACCGTGTGGTATATCCACAGGTCCTGCTAGTACTTTATAATTTCTCTTTCTTCAGTTTGGANTGATTTCCAGTTCCTCTAGCTTCTTTTCTAAGTTTTGTGAACGTTCCAACTACATTGGTATCCCTTTCACCCTCATATCCACAAGCCTTTTCCATTCTGTAGCAATGTCTAGGTATTTGTCTATCTTTTTGTTTTCTCCATGATCACTGGAACTGCAAAGTCTACCAGTTGGCAAATTCTCTTTTTCTTGTTAATAATACTAGGTCTGGTCTTCTGTCTGGGATAAAGGATCCGTCTTTATCTTAAATTTACACAGAATTTATGTGTTTCATTCTCAAGAACAGATTCTGGTTTATGCATACACAATTTGTCGTATGGTCAAAATTCAATTTTTTTGCACTTTGCCAGTGGACCACCTTTCCAACCAAGTCGTACCTGGCTTTGTATTCACATTGTGTTAGTTTGCTGCATTCGCTTAATAGATGGTTTATTGTCTCATCTTTGTCCCCCACATACTCTACACTTGCTGTTCTGTTGTGTCTTATCAATTTTTGCTTTGATATGATTTATTCTTATAGCATTGTTTTGTGCAGCACATATTAGCGACACAGTTTCTCTGTTGAGGTTTGCTCTTTGTTAACATTCTTGGTTTTTTCATGTGCAAACTCCCCAATATGTTGTGTGAAGTATCCATATAATTATTTTTTCTTACCATTTCTGTTTTCTTGTTTTTCTTGTTTTTCTATTTGTCTATATTGATGATCTAAGTAATCAATTTCTTGCTCTTTTTTGTGTATTCTTCGAGTTCTCAGATTGTGGCATCTACACAATCCTCTATTATTAAGAGATTTTTTCACACCAGCGTTAGCTGATGATATTTCACTGGAGTCTGAGTGATAACAAGTCTCCTCAGGTCTCCAGGACTCTTCTGAGTATTCCGGCCGATTGTAGCAATGCAGTGGTCTGGATGGTTTCATTTTTTTCTCTGATTTCCAGTTCCTCCAGTTATTTTTCCAAGCTTTTTGGGATCGTTCCAAGTCACCAACTATAATTGGTATCACTTTGACCTTATATTACACATGTTTTTCAATTCTCTGACAATGTCCAGGTATTTGTCTATTTTTTTTCCTTTCTTTCATCTTCACCCGTAATGCTGGGAATTGCAAAATCTACCAGTTGACAAGTTCTCTTTTTCTTGTTTTTCAATACTAGGTCTGGTCTCCTGTCTGGGATAGGGGATCCGTCTTTATCTTGAAGCTCCAGAGATATTATGCATTTCATTCTCAAAAGAATATTCTGGTTTATGCATAATACATTTTGTTGTATGGTCAAAATCTAACGTTTTGCATAATTTCCAGTGGATCACCTTCCCAACCCAGTCGTGCTTATTTTGTATTCTCGTTGTGCTAGATTGCTTCATTCACTTAATACATGGTTTACAGTCCATCTCTGTCACCGCACATTGAATTTACTATTTGTGTGTATATTATTATTATTATATATTATTAATTGCTATTGATTATTAAAAACTTAATACTACAGTCTTATTGAATGGATTTGAATGCATTGCATCTTCTGCTGTTAAAGAATCCAATTGGTTCTGAAGAGTCCTGTCATGTCAGTCCAATTTATTTCTAACTGACACACATCCCACCCCCAAACTATCTCCTCTGGCCATTGTCTCTCTATCAGGTGACGTGATGCCATTTCCTTTCATGCATAGGTCATCTGACGTTGATTCTCGATCTCTCCAAAACGTTCCGCCATTTTGTCTAAGAAATTGTCAGAATCAATGAATCATGTTTCCAACAGACGAATATCAGCGCCTTTTAAGAACACATGCTGGGAAGGAGATGGTAAGAAGTGAACGTTAGTAGAATCCGAGGAGGCGCTAATTCTTTAGTCTGATAGTCTATATAAATAGTTCACCAGGTAACCATGGGCACCAATAGAAAATGGCCGACAAATAGACTATAAGATTAACTTTTTCATTGAAAAGATACTTAGTTCTAAATACAGTCAAATGCCTGACGTATCAAAAAAAAAAAGAAAGAAAACACAAAAATAGTGTTCCTATTAGTCTGTAGATTACTACAATACAATAAAAAAATTTCAATAACAAACAAAATGACACGGAGAGTTATATATATATATATATATATATATATATATATATATATATATATATTATATATATATATATATATATCTTTGAAAGGAGGAAAAACTCAACACCATTATTCCATAATAATTTATTTCGACCAAAATTGGGGACTTTATAAATCTAAGTTGATTTAATAAAGCTCCCCAAAATCCAGTCTCATCAGATGGAAAATCAACAGTAGGTTAAATGCATTGTACACTATAATGAATATATACTATATATATATATATATATATATATATATATATATATATATATATAGTGGGGATGGTTTCAAATATTTCCGTGATAAGATTGAAACAAATTTGAGAACTCAACGCATATATAAAGATTTTGTATATCAGGGTATATGTGATATATAAATTGTATTAATAAAATATGAAAACCTTGATTTATCAGAAATAAATTTTCACCTCTTCAAGTCTGATTTCATAATGGACCAGAATTACATATAAAGGTTTATATATATATTATATATTATATATATATTAATCATATATATATATATATATATATATATATATATATAATAAAAAATTATAGTTCTTTGTAACCACAGAATGTGGGTGAAGGAATCAGTAGAAGTAGTGTAAGTAGGAAGGGAAACTCACAAAACAGATAAAAAAGTAGCCACGGGACATTCGTCCTGTTAATAGAGTTTTGTATAAAATATAGACACAGTGCGTAAACACAGACACAGTAGTATATATATATATATATATATTATATATATATATATATATATATATATATATATATATATATTATATTAAGTTTCTTAGAGTACAAAATTTTATGAGACACGTAGAACCCGTATTCATCATGAAAGAGATGGAAAACATTTCTAAAAAGAAAATTGGGGTACACTTATAGTTAGATGTATAATCTAAAATAAATAATTCTTTTTTTGTTTTTTTAGCCTGCAGATGTCTAGCCACACTGATTAGATGGATACATAGAAAGCTACCTCCAGTCGAGATGAACCTGATAGATTTATCAGCAGTCTGGTTCCTTACGGCTTGGCTATCAGCACCTAAAGACTGCGAAGATAATTTTAACTAATAAATACATACATGTGTTTATATATAAAGGCCCGCCAGAGAGTGGCTCCATCCGTTTATAGTAGAGCGTTGCTTTTTAATATATATATATATTATATATATATATATTATATATATATATATATATATATATATATAATCCAAAAGTCAGAGAAGATCTTCCTTACGACACAAGAGTTTTATTTTAAAAAAAACCTGTCGCAGTTTGAGAGCTCAATTAGCTCTAATGTTAGAGTCACGAGCAAATATAATAAATAAAGAATAACGAAAGACTTAGAGATTTGCATTATAGTCTATTTCAGGAGCTTAGACAAATTGTCTAAGCTCTCCGATTCATCAGATGCGAATGATAATTCTTTATTAATTAAGGCATTTGAAAAAATTTTTTTTTTTTTTAAATTTCATAGTCCTGTGATATGAATTCCAAATAAAATCCTTGATGTTGCAAAAAAATATCATGGAAATTGACTTAAATCTGTCATTATATACACACAAAACTGAAAAAAATGTTTACTACTATATATATATAATATATATATATATTATATATATATATATATATATATATATATAAGGGATATGAAAAATCAACATATATTATATATATATATATATAATATATATATATCAAATGGACTATATATATATTATATATATATATATATATATATATATCAATAGACTCTCCGTCGTTTTCGACGTATGAGTGTTCATACACACAATGAACTCCCACACAGTGATTTGTTTATAGTGGTGAAGGCTTGTGTTGGACCATCCACACGTTTGGACAGTTGATAGGAAAGAATTGGTGCATCAAAGGTTGCCACAAACCAGAGGAGGAGGGATAACTCTGAATTCAATTATATATATATATATATATTATATATATATAATATATATATATATATATAATTGTTAAAACAGATCTACTTTTTATGAATTATTGAGCACTCTTGGATAAATTGATAATACTATTCACGAAAACGTTGAAGCGGTACTGGGACTAGATATTTATAACAAATTGTCTAAGTCTCCCGATTCATCAGATGCGAATGATGATTCTTTTATTAATTTAAAGGCATTTGAAAACAGATTTTTTTTTTTTTAAATTTTCATAGTCTGTGATATGAATTCCAATAAAATCCTTGATGTTGCAAAAATATCATGGAAAATTGACTTAAATCTGTCATTATATACCACAAAATCTGAAAAAAATGTTTACTACTATATATATATATATATATATATATATATATATATATATTATATAGGATATGAATCAAATATATAATATATTAATATATATATATATATATATATATATATATATCAAATGACATATATATATTATATATATATATAATATATTATATATTATATATATATATATCAAATAGACTCTCCCGTCGATTTTCGACGTATGAGTGTTCATACACACAATGAACTCCCACACAGTGATTTGTTTATAGTGGTGAAGGCTTGTGTTGACCATCCACACTTTTTGGCACAGTTGATAGGAAAGATTGGTGCATCAAAGGTTGCCACAAAACCAGAGGAGAGGGATAACTCTGAATTCAATATATATATATATATATATATATATATATATATATATATATAATGTTAAAACAGATCTACTTTTTATGAATTATGAGCACTCTTGGATAAATTGATAATACTATTCAACGAAAACGTTGAAGCGGTACTGGGACTAGATATTTATACATGTATATCAGAGAGAGAGAGAGCAGAGAGAGAGAGAGAGAGAGAGAGAAGAGAAGAGAGAGAGAGAGTATATTGGAAAAAAGAAAAAGCGCCAAAAAGACTGTGAAAAATCTTAACCATTTTTTTTATTATTGCCACAAATTTTAATGAAACCACAATGGTTTAGACACACATAGGAAGTAATTATTTTCCTTGATTATAGTTGTCTAAAGTTTTTATACTTGTAGCGATAAGTCATAATTTTCAAAAAAAAATATTTTCGCTCGATTTGATATCTCACTATGTCATTAGTTCTTTGATAATAGCTAGGAAGCAGTTGTCTGGTTTTGAAAAAAGACAAAATAATCACTTTCTATGTGTGTCTAAGCAACTGCAATGTCATTAAATTATTACTGTTTTTTGTCCAGTAGTATATATATATATATATATATGGAAGTAAGATGAGGAAATTAATCCGACTGTATGAGAAAAAATTTAGAAAGCAAACACAGGATGTTACGATGGATGGAAAAAAATTTGTCAATACTCGAGTATTTCGGTTTACAGTGGAAACCTTCTTCAGGACTAAGAATTTGTTTGGATAGAAATAAAGGATGTTCAGTATACGTTTTTTCTATTCAATGCATACTAAACATCCTTTATACACACAAACTCATAGTCCTGAAGGTTTCCACTGTAAAATCGAAATACTTGAGTATCGACAATAAATTTTCCATCCATCGTAACATCCTACGTTTGTTTTTCTAATTTTCTCCATATATATATATATATATATATATATAATATATATAAATATTATTAATATATATGAAAATAAAGGAAAAGCATATAATGGTCCTTGTGTATGTTTATGTTGGGTGGGTGTCCGTAGGGGAACAAGAGTCGGCCAGGAATGTTTAGGAAAGCCATAAAAATGTACAACCACCTTGAATTGAAGCCGGTTAAAGATAAATATCTTTATGTGGTTAGTTTTAGAGAAAATGGGGCTCGAAAAGTTAATGGCCTGAGGGTTGGTGAAACTCAGACTGAAAAAAAGTACTGCTCACAATTTTAGGAACCTTGAAGTCTGGCCTAAAAAGTTAGGACCAATTTTCGGTGGTCAAATAAGCTGGTCGCGTCGGAGAGAATTCTGCTATATTCAGCCGGCTCGAGCACCAAGTAGCAGATTCAGATCGGCGTACAGGATAATAGTATCGTCTCAGTAGCAGTAGATAGAAATAAGCAAAGACCACATCATTGAATCCAACAGTCGACTTATAGTTAAGCAAATTTTTCTTGCCAGCTGACGGCATAGATTTAAGTGCCCCCTGCTCCTGCATAAAATGTCATAACTTCGTTCCTCCATTAACGTCCTTGTCTTATTGTATTGTATTATCATGTTTTTCTTCTCCTTGTGAACCTGTCTCCAGCCTTTGCCTTTGAACCGGCCAGTACTGAATATTACATGGTGGGGAATCACCATTGAGTAACTATTGTGCACGAGTGTAGACGGGTAATATCACAAATATGGGACAGTAGAATACGCCGACAGCACCTCTGCAGTGTGGCTACGTTTTGGCTATGGTAGCGCCTCGTTGATGTTAAGGACAGAATCTTAGTGGCTGAGCAGTCCATAACATGCAAATTCCATTTTGGCCTTACTTAAACAAGACGACAGGTCATGTCAAGCCCTCGTACCTGGATGATGAATGTCCCAACCCTATTTGCTCTATGGCAACCCAACCCTTTTTATCATATGTGCTAGAAGCGTGTGGCTGAGGCTTAGTTATGACGTTAAACTGCATCTAGTGGTGAATTTCCCCATTCTGGAATATGGAGAATGTGGAGTACACCTTTATTGACATTACTCCAGATCCACCCTGACATATATATATAATTATATATATTATATATATATATATATATATATAGAAACTCTGTCAATCTTTATTGTTGTTTTTGACTAGTATTATCTTTCATCTATTCTTTTTATTCCAACTCACAAGTTAATGTCTTTTACTGTAAGGAACGGTGCAAATCTGAAACCAGAAATAAAATATAACCCCCCAGTGAGGTTTGAATTATTTTAGGCGAAGAGAAAAATGAGATCTTCAAAAATTAGAGCAAAGAGAATTCCTTGAGATCCACACTCTATAAATATCAATTCCCCATTGGAATATCATTATTGAGAAATTCACTTAACTTCTTGAATCCAAAATCTAAATAGACCACGAGAAGTAATATCGCCTGAAATTTTATTGGTTGATTTAGTGAAATCTCGTAACGTAACAAGATCTCGTAACCAAGTCAACCCCAGTCCTCAAAATGCAAAACTTATCATTCTTTTCCCGCACTTTCCCACAATTTTCCCGCGTTTAATACCTGTTACCACATTGTGTCCTTGTCATATTTGTTTCCGCTATATTGCACAACGAATGCCTGACTGACTTATTATATTCACGCGAAGTTCGTTAGGCAAACGAGAATTTGATGAGACGCACCTACGTGGTGCATTACATGGCAAGATTGTCTGGCAGCAGTTGCCACTAGAGTTATTGTATATACACTACGTATCCATAATTTTCGATTGATTCTCAAGCCTGACTCACAGGTCATTCTTCCTGGAGTCAGTTTCGATACCTGAGTGCCTGAAACCTATATATATATAATATATATATATATATATATATATATATATATTAATATATATATATATATATGGGGGGATAATCATGTGCCAATGATTTGTGTCTTTAAACGATTTCCTGTGTGATTAATAGCAGTTATTAAAATGGTTATCTGAAAAATATTTTTGAATATATATATATATATATATATATTATATATATATATATATAATAATATATAAAGAGAGAGAGAGAGAGAGAGAAGAGAGAGCAACAGGGAGTAGAGAGGCATGAGAGAGGAGAAGAGAGAGAGAGAGAGAGAGAAGAGAGAGAGAAGAGAAGAGAATTATGGAAAAAAGAATATCTTAATAAATTATTAATCTCGATTATTTACGGTGTCATCCATCAATAGATGTTTCTTATTTCAAGTCTGAAAGCTTCATGAATTCCAAACGTATAATCCACTACGAACCAATTTGTCCGCAACATTGCAGCAAATTGTCAGTTATTCTCTATTTTGCCGTCACCGAAAAACACTTGGATTTCTATTTCGTTGCCCATATAAAACTCTTATAATCAGTTTTTTCCCATTAATTTTCCTATTAATCTTAATCGAATTAAATCGTCTCTCCTATTCTTCTCCTTTCATACTTCCAATGACAGATCATTTTCTAATCGTTCTTCAAAAAATGAATATACCCGATATATTATATATACATATTATACATATATATATATAATATAGGACAGAATAATGTATAGCATGAAGACTAATGAAAATGTACAAGTTGCAGCTGCATGGCTATTGTTAAGTTGACAACCAAGCTGGTAGCTAACAATGATGACGTCAGCAATCACAAGACGTGGCAGAACAAAAACACAGGCGGACCGTACTCATTTAGAAATGACAAGAAGTCATTGTCTTATAGATAGATAACATAAATTGTTTAAAACATAAAAGTTTCTTCTCCTAGACTGGTTACCTGGCCATAGTTAAAACCCCAACTGTCCTGCTATTTACCCTACTGAGGGAGAATTGGGTTGTTAGGTTATTTTATGCCGAAAAATTTTGTTTTAATCATTCTTGATGGTAATCATTTTTAAAAACAAACATTTTTATATCTAACTAGCATGATGAGTCTAACAAGTCTACCATTCCGGGTTAGATGGACCAGGGAGTAATGACAATGAAGGGTACTCCACTTTTCTCCAGATCTCCAGTATTTAGAGCCTCATCACCAGAAGAAAACTTTAGTGTTATACGCAAGAACATCTTTGTTTTTGTGGGGAAGGGATCCCATACCGAATTTCCTGAAGCCTATTTACACTTAGTTGGGGTTGAGGAGGAAATATGGATTTTCCCCTGAAATTTCAGCTAGATACGGAGAAAATAAAAATCTGGTTCTCTGGCATTTTTTAATTCATATTCTTGCAATTAACGATTATAAGAAAATAATAATGGATTGATGCTAGGAGGCTTCCCTGCCGGGCAGCGCCTACCCCCTCGTCTAAAGCGGCAAGCTGCTTTGTTGCCTATCACCTGAGGCGTACCCTCTCGGATATGGGTGTAAGAATGCCAACAGAAACCAAGCAATTTTTAAAACAACTTCCAGGGTGGGGGGGCTTGATTTTTTTGCCTGGTACCATACATTAAAACATAAAAGGTAAATAAATATGTGTACCTAACTACATAAAGAATTTTATGCGTATACAATTTAAATAACACGTTGTCTGAAATTAAGTAATTTCGTTTCAACCAATCTATTGTTTTTTGTCACCTCAATTTCGGCCTTCAATTAGAATTTTGAACATAGGAAATACATTCCTTTTGGTTGGTATACTATTTCGCTTTCAACAGGAATTCAGAATATTGAAATAACTATGAGGTCAATTTTTTAAAGTATCACACGATTATGTATTAATCCGACACGGGTACCACCCTGTCGGTTGGGCGATAGAATACACAAACTGCACTTCTGCAGAGTGGCCAGACTCCCCAACGGGACCACTGTTAATCGTGGGTGGCGACCCATGATGCTTAAGGATAAAAACCCAGGTGGTTGAGCAGTTTGGCCCTACTTGGGCTAAACGGGCTGTCGGAGAGGCTCCCCCAATCAATCGGCTGGTGACGTCAAGCCCTTATAAAAAGTTAATTCCTGTACTTGAATGTAAAAGATGTCAATGGAAGAATCTGTGAGGATATGTTTCTGTTTTCAAGTTTTGTTGTATTCTACTTGACCATCATATGTTGCAGTTGCTGTTACTGGCCGCCGTAATTAGTCTCCTGTGCTCTTTTTAGTGCATTCTTCGAGAGATCGAATTGTCGCATCTGCACAATATGATTTCTTGCGAGTTTTTCACATCAGCGTAAGCTGGTCTTTTACTGGAGTCTGAGTGACAAATCTCCTCAGGTCTTCTTAGACACTTCTCGTATTCTAGCTGATTTCGACAATGTTGTCTGGATGGTATCAATTCTTCCTCTGATTTCCAGTTCCTCTAGCTTCTTTCTAAGCTTTTGTGAACCTTCCAACTACAATTGGTCCCTTTCACCTCATATATCCACAGCCTTTCCATTCTGTAGCAATGTCTAGGTATTTGTCTATCTTTTTGTTTTTCTCATGATCTACTGGAACTGCAAAGTCTACCAGTTGGCAAATTCTCTTTTTCTTGCTAATCAATACTAGGTCTGGTCTTCTGTCTGGGATAAAGCGATCCGTCTTTATCTTAAATTTACACAGAATTTATGTGTTTCATTCTCAAGAACAGATTCTGGTTTATGCATACACAATTTTGTCGTATGGTCAAAATTCAATTTTTTGCACATTTGCCAGTGGACCACCTTTCCAACCAAGTCGTACCTGGCTTTGTATTCTCATTGTGTTAGTTTGCTGCATTCGCTTAATAGATGGTTTATTGTCTCATCTTTGTCCCCACTCACTCTACAGTTGCTGTTCTGTTGTGTCTTATCAATTTTTGCTTTGATATGATTTATTCTTATAGCATTGTTTTGTGCAGCAATTATTAGCGACCCAGTTTCTCTGTTGAGGTTTGCTCTTGTTAACTATCTTCTGGTTTTTCATGTGCAAACTCCCCAATATGTTGTGTGAAGTATCCATATAATTATTTTTCTTACCATTTCTGTTTTCTTGTTTTTCTTGTTTTTCTATTTGTCTATATTGATGACCTAAGTAATCAATTTTCTTGCTCTTTTTTGTGTATTCTTCGAGTTCTCAGATTGTGGCATCTACACAATCCTCTATTATTAAGAGATTTTTTCACACCAGCGTTAGCTGATGATATTTCACTGGAGTCTGAGTGATAACAAGTCTCCTCAGGTCTCCAGGACTCTTCTGAGTATTCCGGTCGATTGTAGCAATGCAGTGGTCTGGATGGTTTCATTTTTTTCTCTGATTTCCAGTTCCTCCAGTTATTTTTCCAAGCTTTTTGGGACCGTTCCAAGTACACCAACTATAATTGGTATCACTTTGACCCTTATATTACACATGTTTTTCAATTCTCTGACAATGTCCAGGTATTTGTCTATTTTCCTTTTCTTTCATCTTCACCCTGTAATCTGCTGGAACTGCAAAATCTACCAGTTGACAAGTTCTCTTTTTCTTGTTTTTCAATACTAGGTCTGGTCTCCTGTCTGGGATAGGGCGATCCGTCTTTATCTTGAAGCTCCAGAGAATATTATGCATTTCATTCTCAAAAGAATATTCTGGTTTATGCATATACCATTTTGTTGTATGGTCAAAATCTAACGTTTTGCATAATTTCCAGTGGATCACCTTCCCAACCCAGTCGTGCTTAGTTTTGTATTCTCGTTGTGCTAGATTGCTTCATTCACTTAATACATGGTTTACAGTCCATCTCTGTCACCGCACATTGAACATTTACTATTTTGTTGTGTATTATTATTAAAACATTAATACTACAGTCTTATTGAATGGATTTGAATGCATTGCATCTTCTGCTGTTAAAGAATCCAATTGGTTCTGAAGAGTCCTGTCATGTC
>CM042142.1:89767709-89782709 GCA_023376005.1 Doryteuthis pealeii | reverse complement strand
AAAGTACTGCTCACAATTTTAGGAACCTTGAAGTCTGGCCTAAAAAGTTAGGACCAATTTCTGGGTGGTCAAATAAGCTGGGTCGCGTCGGAGAGAATTCTGCATATATTCAGCCGGCTTGAGCACCAAGTAGCAGATTCAGATCGGCGTACAGGATAATAGTATCGTCTCAGTAGCAGTAGATAGAAAATAAGCAAAGACCACATCATTGAATCCAACAGTCGACTTATAGTTAAGCAAATTTTCTTGCCAGCTGACGGCATAGATTTAAGTGCCCCCTGCTCCTGCATAAAATGTCATAACTTCGTCCTCCATTAACGTCTTGTCTTATTGTATTGTATTATCATGTTTTTCTTCTCCTTGTGAACCTGTCTCCAGCCTTTGCCCTTTGAACCGGCCAGTACTGAATATTACATGGTGGGGGACATCACCATTGAGTAACTATTGTGCACGAGTGTAGAACGGGTAATATCACAAATATGGGACAGTAGAATACGCCGACAGCACCTCTGCAGTGTGGCTACGTTTTGGCTATGGGTAGCGCCTCGTGATGCTTAAGGACAGAATCTTAGTGGCTGAGCAGTCCATAACATGCAAAATTCCATTTTGGCCCTTACTTAAACAAGACGACAGGTCATGTCAAGCCCTCGTACCTGGATGATGAATGTCCCAACCCTATTGCTCTTATGGCAACCCCAACCCTTTTTATCATATGTGCTAGAAGGCTGTGGCTGAGGGCTTAGTGTATGACGTTAAACTGCATCTAGTGGTGAATTTCCCATTCTGGAACTATGGAGAATGTGGAGTACACCTTTATTGACATTACTCCAGATCCACCCTGACATATATATATATATATATATATATATATATATATATAACTCTGTCAATCTTTATTGTTGTTTTTGACTAGTATTATCTTTCATCTTCTATCTTTTATTCCAACTCACAAGTTAATGTCTTTTACTGTAAGGAACGGTGCAAATCTGAAACCAGAATAAAATATAACCCCCCAGTGAGGTTTTGAATTATTTTAGGCGAAGAGAAAAATGAGATCTTCAAAAATTAGAGCAAAGGAGAATTCCTTGAGATCCACACTCTATAAATATCAATTCCCCATTGGAATATCATTATTGGAAAATTCACTTAACTTCTTGGAATCCCCAAAATCTAAATAGACCACGAGAGTCAATATCGCCTGATGAATTTTATTTGGTTGATTTTAGTTGAAATCTCGTAACGTAACAAGATCTCGTAACCAAGTCCAACCCCAGTCCTCAAAATGCAAACTTATCATTCTTTTCCCGCACTTTTCCCACAATTTTCCCGCGTTTAATACCTGTTACCACATTGTGTCCTTGTCATTAATTTGTTTCCGCTTGATATCTGCACAACGAATGCCTGACTGAACTTATTATATTCACGCGAAGTTCGTTAGGCAAACGAGAATTTGATGAGACGCACCTACGTGGTGCATTACATGGCAAGATTGTCTTGCAGGCAGTTGCCACTAGAGTTAGTTGTATATACACTACGTATCCATAATTTTCGATTGATTCTCAAGCCTATCTCACAGGTCATTCTTCCTGGAGTCAGTTTGATACTGAGTGCCTGAAACCTATATATATATATATATAATATATATATATATATATATATATATATATATATATATATGGGGGGATAATCATGTGCCAATGATTTGTGTCTTTAAACGATTTCCTGTGTGATTAATAGCAGTTATTAAAATGGTTAATCTGAAAAATATTTTTGAATATATATATATATATATATATATATATAATATATATATATATATAGAGAGAGAGAGAGAGAGAGAGCAACAGGGAGATAGAGAGAGCGAGTGAGAGAGAGAGAGAGAGAGAGAGAGAGAGAGAGAGAGATTATGGAAAAAGAATAATCTTTAATAAGATTATTAATCTCGATTATTTACGGTGTCATCCATCAATAGATGTTTCTTATTTCAAGTCTGAAAAGCTTCTGAATTCCAAACGTATAATCCACTACGGAACCAATTTGTCCGCAACATTGCAGCAAATTGTCCGTTATTCTCTATTTTGCCGTCACCGAAAAGACACTTGGATTTTCTATTCCGTTGCCCATATAAAACTCTATAATCAGTTTTTTCCCCATTAATTTTCCTATTAATCTTAATCGAATTAATCGTCTCTCCTATTCTTCTCCTTTCATACTTCCCAATGACAGATAATTTTTCTAATCGTTCTTCAAAGAAATGAATATACCCGATATATATATATATATATATATATATATATATATATATATATAGGACAGAATAATGTATAGCATGAAGACAATGAAAATGTACAAGTTGCAGCTGCTGCTATTGTTAAGTTGACAACCAAGCTGGTAGGCTAACAATGATGACGTCAGCAATCACAAGACGTTGGGCAGAACAAAAACACAGGCGGACCGATACTCATTTAGAAATGACAAGAAGTCATTGTCTTATAGATAGATACATACAATTGTTTAAATACATCAAAAGTTCTTCTCCTAGACTGGTTACCTGGCCATAGTTAAAGACCCCAATCTGTCCTGCTATTTACCCATAGCTGGAGGGAGAATTGGGTTGTTAGGTTATTTTATGCCGAAGAGATTTTGTTTTAATCATTCTTGATGGGTACTCAATTTTTAAAACACATTTTTATATCTAACACATTGATGAGATCCTAACAAGTTCCTACCATTCCGGGTTAGAATGGACCAGGGAGTAATGACAATGAAGGGGTACTCCACTTTCTCCAGATCTCCAGATTTAGAGCCTCATCACCAGAAGAAACTTAGTGTTATACGCAAGACACATCTTTGTTTTTTGTGGGGAAGGGATCCCAATACCGAATTTTCCTGAAGCCTATTTACACTTAGTTGGGGTTGAGGAGGAAAATATGGATTTTCCCCTGAAATTTTCAGCTAGATACGAGAGAAAATAAAATCTGGTTCTCTGGGCATTTTTTAAATTCATATTCTTGCAATTAACGATTATAAGAAAATAATAATGGATTGATGCTAGGAGGCCTTCCCTGCCGGGCAGCGCCTACCCCCTCGTCTAAAAGCGGCAAGGGCTGCTTTGTTGCCTATCACCTGAGGCGTCCCTCTCGGATATGGGGGTGTAAGAATGCCAACAGAAACCAAGCAATTTTTAAAACAACTTCCAGGGGGGGGGGCTTGATTTTTTGCCTGGTACCATACATTAAAACATAAAAGGTAAATAAATATGTGTACCTAACTACATAAAGAATTTTATGCGTATACAATTTAAATACACGTTGTCTGAAATTAAGTAATTTCCGTTTCCAACCAATCTATTGTTTTTTGTCACCTCAATTTCGGCCTTCAATTAGAATTTTGAACATGGAAATACATTCCTTTTGGTTGGTATACTATTTCGCTTTCAACAGGAATTCAGAATATTGAAATAACTATGAGGTCAATTTTTTAAAGGTATCACACGATTTATGTATTAATCCGACACGGGTACCACCCTGTCGGTTGGGGCGATAGAATACACAAACTGCACTTCTGCAGAGTGGCCAGACTCCCCCAACGGGACCACCTGTTAATCGTGGGTGGCGACCCATGATGCTTAAGGATAAAACCCAGGTGGTTGAGCAGTTTGGCCCTTACTTGGGCTAAACGGGCTGTCGGAGAGGCTCCCCCAATCAATCGGCTGGTGACGTCAAGCCCTATATGACTGCCCGAACCCTATTGCCTTTATGGCAAGCCCCAACCCTTTTTATCATATGGGTGCTAGTAGGCGGTGGCTGGGGGTATTCATGTCCTGGGAATGACGTTAAACTCTATCTGATGGTGAGGTTCCAGTTCTGGAGGTCTGAGCAATGTGGAGACCCCTTCATCACCATTGCTCCCTGGTCCACTCTGAACAGGAGTGGTCATAACTTTTCGGATGCCATCTATGGGTTAAATGGGAAAATGTGTTTATAAAAAAAATGAGTAACCATTAAGAATTGATTTATTTCAAAACCTTGTCGGCATTAAATGACCCACTCAGGTTGATATGCCGTAAACCAAACCAAACCAAACCAAACCGCTACGGGTAGAGTGCGGCACAAGGCCAATTTTCAGTAGATTGAAGATATCACAACGTGTATGTATTAACCCAACATCACCGACATACGTAGGGGGCGACACAAGGTCAATTTTAAGTGGTGTAAAGATATTATATCGTGTATTTCCTTTTTTAATATATTTATCTTTTATTTGCTTTTTTTATTACGTCACTTTTGGTATATATATATATATATATATATATATATATATATATATATATATATATATATATAAGGTGTGTCATAAAAGTATCGTGATTGAAGTTGTTTTTACCAAGATAGAAATGAACAATTAATGGGACGTTTATTTTTTTCAGAATACAAGGTATGTCAAAGAGTACAAAAAATTTCGATATTTTTTTTGACACACCTTATATATATATATATATATATAATATATATATATATATATAATAAGTTATCCACAGACACGTGTTTCAAGGTTTCACCTCTCATCAGTGTGGCTACACTTTAACAGCTACCTCTGGCCGGGTTTGAGACCTGAATGAATTTTCGAATATATATATATATATATATATTCTATTATTATACTAAAGCTGAGATTATCAACTTTCATTTCCTAAAGGCTTTTTTCTATCTATGTTAAGGACACAATATTTATACTAAGATATTCCTTGGTTTTAGGACTACTTAATGTTTGAAAAAATGTTAATCTTAATTGTTTTAATTAGTCGTAATTAGCAATTAAGTAAAAAACTGACCCGTCCCTCACTGTCATTCTGCATTACTCTCACCCTCTCTATGTACGAGTAAGAATGAGAGAGTAAGTGACGGAGAGTTATTGTGTTAGACATTTAATTATGTTAAAATTATTTTGATATAGGGTGAACTGGTAAAGACATAGCTACCATGGCCCAACAATGGACTCGGCTTGTTTTTGTTTTTTTTTTTGGGGGGGGGTGCTTGGAAGTCGGGGTAGGGGGGAGTAGTTTGTAGCTAGGTACCATTGTGTTGTGAAATCTGTCTTGTTCAGGCTAACATTTTTTTTCGGTAAAAGAGTTTGTAAGTCGTTAATGTTATTGAGTAAAACATTATCTATTTCAATTTAAATTCAATCAAACGTTTCCTTGATTTTAATGTTTTTTTTTTTTGTTTTAACTCTCTGGTCGTATTTTTAACCGGCCCTCGCCAACTCAGCGTATGAGTAGAACGGGATCTGTGTAGTAAAGTAAGGAGCAGATGATGGGTTTGGCGTTCCTTGGTATAGCGTAAGTGGAAAGAGTATAGACTCACTCACTGTATGACTGATACCGGCTCTAGGCCTCCCCCGACGACTTTGCTTATCTATTTTTTTTAATTTAATTCATTTTGCAAACTCTCTTTTTCCCCTAATTCATGGGACTGCCAATATGTTGTCTCTTTTTCTTTTTAAAAAAGGAATTCAAGTTAATTAAATTGATTATTTTCGTCGGTGCATATCACACAAATGCGTCCTGGCCTCCTGCCCTAAAAAACGCTATGCGGTGCCTGCTGAAAATCCAAGTTGGTCAATGTATGTCTTTGCTCAACAGTACACACTGGCGTGCCTATGTGATGGTTTCCATTGAAAAATGTTACTTCCGAGTGGTGCAGTAGCAATGATACAACAAGGCTTGGAAGAAAACCTTTTCACTTAAAACGTGGAGGGCGGGGGGGTCAACGTTTTCTCACTTGAAGAAAATTCCATAATTTTTAAATATCTAGAAAATACATTAACTACCTTTACTCGACATGAAATATTTTTAAAGATTCATTTAATGTATTAAAATAATGAAAAAATTTAATCATGGTATATCAGACGTGTTTTCCGAATTTTCATATTGAATTTTTTTTAGTAACGGCTGTTCTCATTTATTTTACAGCAGACTATAAACATTACTAGAAGCAAAAAAATATATATATTGTCCGCTTCAGATATGATTTGTTAAAAAGGATTGTGCTATAGTTTAGGATCAGTAAAAATTAAAATTACATATCTTTTTTTTTAATAGACTTTTAAACAATTAAATTCGTCCCAAAAGTTTAAGTAAACAGTAAAAACGCATTTTGGGACGAATTTAATTGTTTAAAAGTCTATTTTTAAAAAAGATATGTAATTTTAATTTTTACTGATGCCATTATGTTATTACTTTTCGACTAAAACAAAAATCAGACCTTAGATAATGGATTTAAACAATTTTAATTCATTTTTAAATTGAAAATGAACCACATTTTGGTTCATATCGCATAAATGCGTCATGCCTGTTGAAAACCCGACCAGTGATACGTTATGAACTCCCTAGGTGTTTTCCCGAATAGTTAACGTGATAGGAAAACGATAATTCTCCCCACACCAATCTTTTCTCGAAAAGTAAATATAGATATTTCTATTTGTTTTTGTTTAATAATATATTTTTATTTTCGAAACTCGGTCGTATTTATTTAAATAAATTTGACAGTTGTCTTGATTCAAAATAAAATGAAAATACAAAAAAAGGGGGTGGATAAAATATTTGCATTTACTTTTCAATAAAAAGACTGGGGGGGGGGCTTACTTTTAACGCTTTCAAACCACTAAAAGTTATTTGTCGATAAAAACGCCTTCAAAACGCTAAAAGATATTTTAAAGAGTGAGGAGGGTAAAATATTTACATTTTCTTGTCAAGAAAACTTGGTGGGTGGCGGCTTAAAATATCGCTTTCATATCGCATTAACGTTTCGGGAAAAATGCTTTTAACCAACTAGGGAGTAGCATAGGTCGAATTTTCAGCAGGCGTCGCTTAATGTTTTTAGCGTAGGAGGCCAGGTGCATTTATGAGATATGCACTTTTTTTTTCTAAGTCGAAAAGTAGTAACATTATGAGGATGAGTAAAACAAAAAAAGAAAAGCTAAATAATATTACACATGTAATTCAAAGACTACATTTTATACTAGGCACTGACAAAAGTGGCAAAAAATCCGTATTTAAAAAATTATCCCCCCCCCCAACCGATTGAATAAAATTACCAAGAATCTGGGTATTATCCGATTTTAATGAAATTTTCAATATTGATTTATCAATGAATGGATTTTATAATCCATCAAATATTTTATTTAAACATTTGATTTTTTCATGTCATTTAACTTTGCACCCCCTCTATTTTGGGGGCGTAAAATATCGGAGGGGTTATATACGGTGATATTCGCCGAATTGCGTCCCGGCCTCCAGCCTTAAAAAACGACAGGCGGTAATAGCCGAAAAAACAACGCCACCTACGAATAAAGTCCCTATATGAAGCATGTCTGCTGAAAAACAACTAGCGCTTAAGGCGTTTTCCCCAAGAAGTTAATAGGATATTTTACCCCCGCCAGTCTTTTTCGACAAGTAAATGTAAATTTTACCCCCCCCCTATTTAAAATATTTTTGTGGGAGGCTAATTATTTACATTTACTTGTCGATAAAAAGATGTTTTACTTTTAATGTCTTCAAACAACTAAAAAAATTCATTTGTCCATAAAAACGCCTTCAGTCCGCTACAAAAATCTTTTTTTGTGTGTTCTCATTTTATTTTAATATCTTTATTTCCAACAAACAATTAGAAATGAAAAATAAAAATATTTAGACATTCTTTTTTATTTCAACTAAATACCAGACATAAAGAAAAAATAAAGAAAAAAATATCTGAAGATTTAGATATTCTTTCATATCTAAAAAAATGTCAGGTCGTTTTTAATTTAAAAAATAAGTCTTTGCAATCGTACAGTAGCTACGATCAAATTACGTCACGTGATTTAGTTAGGGGCCATATTGATCAAAGAAACGTAAATATTTTTTAACTTTATATTTTAAAATCTTGCAAAAAAGAAATAATGAACGTAAAGAGTTGTTACAAAGAAAACAGTAAATTCAAATATCACATTATTTGATTGGGAAGAAATTACCCACCGTTATCTTGAAAATTAAGTAAAACAGTTAGTTTTTTTTTTTTCGTTTTTTTTTTTTTCATTTAAATAGCGTCAGTTCCTTTATTGATAATTTTTAGCAGAAATCAGTATTTATGGTTCTTTAACTTAAAAAAAAACTCCGTATAGAAACTTATAATAATCTTGTGATATAATTATTCAGACCCTTATCTTTATAGAAAAAAAAGTAAAAATCATTTTTCGTGGGTCCATTTTTAATATTTCCTAAAAGGAAATATGAGGGGGGGGGGTAAACCTCGTAAGCAAACTGTTCACAATGTATGGTTGTTTATCATCGACCCTACCATCACATTTGGACGAGTTTATGTGGCGACTGCAATACGGTATTCGCAATTGTACAATGTAAATTAAAAATGTATATTTTCAGCAGCTAAATTTACGTTGTACAATAGGTACCACTAATTTGCCCTCTGACCCCCCCCCTATATTTAACACAATGAAACTTGCATAAAAGTTAATATTATCTTGAAAATTCTTTGTCCATTCGAAAGAAGGAACATATTTTTTTTTAATCCTGATGATTTTTTAAAAAATTTCCAGTGTACGGAAATAAAGAAAATTATGAACGAAAAACAATGTCTACATTTTGGCACGGTTAAATCAATTGAATTTTAACGTAGACTAATACAAGCTATGACATGATGCTTTAAAAAAAAATTCTATGAAAAATCAATTAATTGTCCGATTGTCACGAACATTTCCATGATTACATAATGAAAATATGTGCCAAAAAAGGTTTTTCTTAAAATTTATTAGGGGAAATATTTTACAAGGTCTACACACACTATTTTATTTTATTTTTATGAAATATGAAAAAATGAACCAACAAAAAAACATTTTCAATTTTTTTTCTGTAAAGATAAGAGACTCAATAATTTTATCAGAAGATTTTTATAAGATTATATACAGGAGTTTTTATTTATTTTCTTTCTTTTTAGTTAAAGAACCATGAATACAGAATTCTGCTAAGATGTATCAATAAAGAAACTGACCCAGTTGTAAAATAAACGGACTGTTTTACTTATTTTTCAAGATAACGGTGTCTTGTTTTTAGTTAAAATAAAAAAGAAATATCTAAATATTTTATTTTTATTTTTTTGTTGGAAATAAATATATCAAAATAAAATAAAAATACCGAAAAGAATGTTTTGATTTTTTTTATTTGTAAAAATAAGAATACCGAAAAAAATTTTTTTAGCGGATTGTAGGCGTTTTTATCGACAAATTATTATTTGTTTGTGGTTTGAAGGCGTTAAAATTAAGCCATTTTTTCATCGACAAGTAAATGTAAATATTTAGTCCCACCCGTTAAAATATTTTAAAGAGGGGAGATATTTACATTTACTTGTGAAGAACAAACTGGAGAGGGTAAAATATCGCATTAACTGTTCGGGAAAAACGCCATAAGAAGGCACTGCTTCATTCGTAGGTGGGGTTGTTTTTTCAGCTATCACTACCTAGCGTTTTTAAAGACGCAATTTTGAGAATAGTCCCTTATATAGTTTCGAAACTAATTACAGTATAAATACAAAAACAAAATGCCGAAGATGTGAATAGAAGAAAAAATTATGGGAGTTATCCTGGTATAAGTACCGGAAATCAGAAAATTAAATGTAAAATAAAAACTAAGAAAATGCTTTTTGGAGTTTTTTTTTTTTTACTTTTTTCAATAATTATTTAATTGGCTAATATCTTGTGAGAGAAAAACTTATACATCGACATTTGTTGTTAAAAAAAAATGATGGGCTAAATTTTCAATATAGTTTTCTACATATAACAATAATAAACTAAAGTAGTTATTGAATTAATCTTTTTAAATCTAAAAATATGAAAATGGAAACTTAAAATAGGGACTTGCAAATTTTAAATGAATTTTATCTATTAAATATGTATGATAATTATTTCTATTATAGTAGAAAGCAATGGTGATATTTATTTTAAAGAATTTCGATTTATTTTCATTGAAGCAACTAAAAAGATTCAGTCATTACAAAAATCGTTGATTAATAAGTCAGCACATAACATTTTATCAAAATCAAATAATTCCCAGATTAAAAAAAAATCAACAGTTACCTCCTATACAAAGATAGTCATGTGACATTTTATCTCAGTCATTTCTTTTTCGTAACAGATTCACAATTTTTTTTAAATCGTCAGTTTTTGCGTGTTTAGATCAAAAAGAAAAAATATTTCATTTAAAAGTTATCAATTCTTCTATAATTGAGTATATTTATTGTTTTTTGTTACTGCTTACTAGATGAAACAGTTATAAGCCTCAAAATCCTACATATTTTTTTTATTACTCTGGATATACATAAAAAAGCGGCTTTGTTTACGATATATTTGAGCAGATTTGACCGAAAATAATAGTTTAAAATGTATTAAAAATAACTTACGTATGTAATGTTATTGTGCTTTTGTTTACTGATGTTTATTATGTTACTACTTTTCGACTTAAAGAAAAATTTGATCTGAAATAATCGATTTAATTAATTTAATTCGATTTTAAAATGAAAATGAGTGAACAATTGGCAGTGCCTGTTATATATGATGATTTTCGGTCAAATTTTCTCAAATATATTGCAAACCTTCCCGCTTTTTATTTATTTACGGAATAAAAAAAACATTATTTGGTATATTAAAGTTTATAAAAATTTATTTTTAGAAATCAATAACAAAAAATAATAAATACACTCGTAATGAGTGTATTTATTATTTTTTAGAAGAATTAATAACTTTTAAATGAAATGTCTTTTTCTTTTTTGTCTAAACACACAGAAAAATAAGACCATCTAAAACATTTTGTTTTCTTCTATTCACACCGTCAGTCTTTTGTCTTTTTATTTATACTGTAATTAGTTTCCCTTTTATAAAATCCCACCGATATTTTGCGGACCCAAAAAAGGGATGGGTCAAAATTAAGTGAGATGAAAAAAATAAAAGTTTTGAAATAAAATAAATGATGCATTATAAAATTCATTCATTGATAAATCAACACTGAAAATTTCATTAAAATCGGATAATTTGGTATTACTGAATATATATATATATATATATATATATATATATATATATATATATATATATATGGAGATTTTTTCATCGTTAGTTCAATGCAATAGGAATTCCCGAAATATAGCAAAAGAGCTAGAAGGCACGGCCAAGGGTCTTAATGTCCTGGGTATGATATTAAACTGCATTTAGTGGTGGGGTTTAAGTTCTGGACCTTTGTGGAGTGTCTAGTACCCCTTCATCGTCCTTACTCTTAAGTACACAATTACCCGCAGTGGTAGTACCTGTTAGGGTTCCATCTATGGGTTAGATTGATCAAAATTGAGTTTTAAAATGTATTTAAAAATTTGATACCCAACAAAAATGAATAAAACAAAAACATTTTTGGCATTTTCAAATGCTGAAATTCAGAAAAAATCTAACTACCAACCAACCAACCAAAAATCTTTGTTCAAGACAGCACGTAGCATTCTTTTGTAGCTTCCCTCTATGCTCCCCTCTATGAGTCTAAGTGGTGTGTTACATAATTCATAGACAGCTTATGAATTATGTACGTAACTGTAGTAAGAATATTTTGAATAAGAGTCATTGTTTAAAATCGGAGGGAGAAGTGGAAATTTCCATAATCCTTAGGGTTATGAGGGGTTGAGGATAACCCCGTCTTGATCCCTACGGATGGCATCATTACAGACGCGTGAGAATTAATTTAGCAGATGTGATCAGATCTTCGAGAAGAGTGGACATTGTTGTCAGCTCCCGGGGTCACTCTTGATCCGCTGTGGAATACGGGCTGGGATTGTTTAATAAAGCTTTATAAGAAAAATAACCAAGTTTTGTTGAGTTAATTAAAACAAGAGATGACAGCCCAAAAAAGAAAGAAGTAGAATCAAACGGAGAAATCAGCCTGAGAATTTAGCCCTGATAAGAACATGGCGGCAGACGAGTTAAAAGCAGTAGAAGCAAGGGTTAACAAGTAAGAACCCCCATCCCATCTCTACTACTCTATCTGTCTGTCTGTCTCTCTTTCTGTCTGTCTGTCTGTCTGTCTCTCTCTCCCCCTCTCTCTCTGTCTCTCTGTCTCTCTGTCTCTCTCTCACACACACACATTATATACCTGAGACATTATGTGGGTATATAATTGGGGCAGCTGGTACCAACCAACCAACCAATTATATTAATCGAATATCGTCGGCATTTTGTCTTAGTCTCACTGGAAGCCATGATGAGAAGAGTTGATTTTTGTTTAATGTTTTCGATTTTAATGGGGTTTTTTATTAGTGAAAGGATGATGTGGACAAAAGACAGAAAAGGTATTTTGGTGTCAGGTCTAATTTCCTATCGTTTAATAAAAATCCGGAAAATATTGGTTTTCTTGAAGGAACTGGCTTTTTTGTTTAAAAAGTTTGAAATCACCTAAGAGTTGAATGCGAAACTACTTCCGTGTCATTCGCACTTTTACACAAGTAGCGCCATTAGTACCTCCATTGGCCGCTAATTCTCTGCTTCTATATTTAGATGCAGTTAATGACACTTTAACAATCGCATTAAACTGATCTTTTCCGCTGTCTCCTAGTTCGATTTTCTGTCATCCAACCTTTTATTAATCCGACTAAAAATTTTAATCAAAAGTTTTTTTTTATCTCCTCCCTCCTACAAAAAAAATGAGAATGAAAAATTTGAAAATAAATCTAAATTCTTTTTTTTTTTTAAAATCGGATTAGGAAATAGTTAAGTTTCATTTCATTTCTATTTCAAATGATAATCATTGTCAAATAAAATGGACTAGTCGGGTCAATTTCAATATATTGGTTGGTTGGTTGGTTGGTTGGTTGGATTTACAGTATCTCAACTATTGTTGGGTTATTTTATGCCAAGGACGTTTTGTTTATTCAGTTTTTATGTCTATTCATTTTTTTCAAACGCAATTTCTTTTTAAAACACATTTTCTTACTATAGAAATACATTGGAAATAATTTTACTATAGGAATGCATTTTCTAGGGTTTTACTATAGTAATATATTGAAAAGGATTTTACAATATAAATTCTTTTGAAAAGGTTTTATTATTGCAATGTATTGGAAATACTTTTACAATAGGAATGCATTTTTAACACACTTTTAAAAAAATGATTTTTCTCTGTTTAACCCATAGATGGGAAACTAACAGCTACTACCATTCCGGGTCAGATTGAACCTGGCAGTAATGGCAATGAAGAGGTATTCCACACTCCCCAGAGCGCCAAAATTGGAACTTCACCATTAGATGCAGTTTTAACGTAATACCCAGGAATTCAATATCTTGCCTTGGGTGGATTTTCTTGGTAAGACACTAAACTGTATCTGATGGTGAAGTTACATTTCTCAGATTCAAAGAGTGGGGATAGCCCTGTCGGTGGGGTTGTAGAATACGCCTACCCACCTCTGCGGAGGAGTATGGCACCCTCTCAGTGGGGCCACCTGTTGGCCGTGGGTGGCGACCCGTGATGCTTAAGGACGGAATCATAGTGGGTGAGCTGACCATAACATGCAACTCTCCCCTAGACAGGTGGTCGGAGAGGACCCCTCCAATCACTCGACTGGTCATGTCAAGCCCGAGCACCTATAGGATTGTCCCTACCGTATTGCTTTTATGGCAGCCTCCAACCCTTTTTTGTCATAAATGTGCTAGAAGGTATTAATATCCTGGGTATGACTTTAAACTGCATCTAGTGGCGAGGTTCCAATTTTGGAACTCTGGGGAGTGAAGTACCCGTTCATTGCCATTACTGTTATATACCCCATCGTCGGGTATACAATAGAGAGAGAGAGTTCAGAATGAGTTATTGGGATAGAGAGAGAGAGAGAGAGAGAGAGAGAGAGAAGAGAGAGAGAGAGAGAGAGAGAGAGAGAGAGAGATACTTTGTTAGGAGATCTTACTTGCCTCTTGCTAACTTCATTACTATCTTGTCCGGCTGTCATCTTGTCTTCTAGTTGGCTTCTTCTAACTACTTCTTCTTTTTAACTAAGGGCTTCTTTTTCCTGGACTGATTTTGTCATTGCAATTACTAAAATTAACAAGACATTTTATTTCTGGATCAAGATTTTTATTTAGCCCATGTTCTTATTCGCCGCGTGGATAGAGAGTTCGGCCTCAGCAAAGGCACGTCTGTCTGCCTCAATGTCCGGTCGAATCTAAAATCTAAAACTAGTCACGTGTTTCTCGTGACGCGTTCTCCAGAGACCAGGGGTATAACTGTCACTGGTAGTTTTCCACTCCCTGATCTCAAAACAACGACCCCTTATTCAGCTACAGGGTCTGTCAACAATTTATGACACCATAAATTGTAACATTACTCTACTCTGACCTGAAGTGGTAATACCTGGCTGTACCGCTGCTTTCTTGTAGTGTGTTGCTTCTACGATGTTTTTAATATCACACAGCATCCTTGTTTAGCGTTTTTCTCTAGGCATTTCGTTAGAGTTCAAGTGGTACAGCTGCACTGACATGACTACAGCTTGGCAGAATTCTCGTTTTATCTTATCAGATAGATCAGATTTCTCTATGACCGTAAGGTTTCTATAGCAGTCTATGCCTTTCCTATGCATATATTGACATTGCTTTCTGTAGATGAGATATTACTACCAAGATATGTGCGGTATATTTAAAAGAAAAGATACAATATTAACTCTTTTTGTTGTACTATTTTCTTCCTATCATTAAATTACACAACGGGAATTCATAACAAAGAAGTCGCTTCGGATGGGACTCGTCTCCTGAAGATAAGAAGAAAAAAGAAGAAAAACAATACAAAAAATAAATAAATAAAAACAAAAAAAACAAAAAAAAAACACGATTTTATCTGCAACCATCACACAACATCAAATTTAACTACAATTACGACCATCAGTCAGTCAAAATGTGTGGGTAACAAGAAGGAACGAGGATAAGATTAAT
>CM042142.1:89757709-89762709 GCA_023376005.1 Doryteuthis pealeii | reverse complement strand
TTGTCTGGAGTAGCTATCTTCATCTGTACTTAGTTCTTATTTGTGAGTCTGTAGTTTCTTACTTATTCTGATTTTTACTCTTCAATCTATTTTCCATACTTCTAAGACAACCAAAAATTTTTCACAACATCCTTCACACACACATACACACACATACACATATATATATATATATATGTGTGTGTGTGTGTGTGTGTGTGTGTGTGTGGTGTGGTTGGTTGGTTGGTTGGATTTACGACATGTCAACCATTGGGTTATTGAACCATATGATCTTTAGGCACCCATTTTTTATCTCAATTAAGAAAGGACATGTTTTTCATTTACACCGTCAATATTCGGTTGTTTTAACAGATGATTTTAGATTTTTTTAAATTATAAAACTAGCCCCTAACCCTTACCCCAATAGACATCCAGATATTGACGATGTAAATGAAAGACATGTCCTTTCTTAATCGAGATCAAAAAGGGGTACATAAAGGTAATATAGTCCGGGTTATTTTATGCCGAAGACGTTTGATTTATTCAGTCTTATTAAATATTCAGAATCTTCTTTCAAACTCAATTTTTGAACACATTTTAAAACTTACTTTTATCCATTTAACCTACGGATGGGGGTGGGGGCTAATAGATACTACAGAGAATATATAAACATTATATTCTCTATATCTTCATTACTTGGTCTTTGGTTCCGGGCGGTTTCTTCTAACTTTTCATTACTGGGTTTTTGGTTCCGGGTTCTTTTCTGGTGTCTTAAAATATTGATGATATCTTGGTTGTCATTGTTTTGGGGGACAAACTCAAGACATATATTTTTGTGAATCATATCTTATTCATTCTTAAACCCCAGACCCTGAATGATGAACCCTGCTGGCTACGCCCTTACATTATGAATACCATCAGCAGACTGACTTGCTAAAGCCTTTCTCAAAGTTACCTCGTAATAGGAAGTCGAAGTCAGATTGAGGTTATTAAATGTCACTCAATCTAACCGACCAGATCTGAATTCAAATAATATTTGAATTCAAATCCATTTTTAACACTAACTGTCCAAAACCAACGGTACGTCCATCAATATATATATATATATATATATATATATATATATATATATATATATATATTGAATAAAGAGACAGCAAATCTCGTCACTCCAGGGAAACATAGCCGTTTTATACGCTGCAGAGTCATTGTATCAAAATGTTTCCTTTTTTATCTGTGTTACTTTACAGATTACATACATAAAGATACTGTTTTCAGTGCTATTTCAATATTAGATAAGTTCTTAGCACATATGTTTCCTTCGATTGTACTGCCATAAACAATATTACTACCCATGGATATATTAATGTAAGCTGCTAGGTGATTGCATCAAAAGTTTGTCTTTTTTGTTTGTTTCTCTGCATGTTACATAAGTACAAGGGTCGATTTCAGTGTTATTTTAATAGTTCTTATGTTTTTTCGACCATTCTACCTCAAATAATATTACAAGGGTAGGTGGATTTTTCACTTTAAAAAAATATCAAATTGTCCATTCTCGTTTTTGCAAAATTTGGCCTTTAGAAAAAGAGGATTTTTAGGGCATTTTAGTAGACGATCTTTGATGCTATTTCTACAAACAATGGTGCAAGTAAAAGATATAATTTTTCGTACCAGTATTCAGCAAACTAACACACAACTTTCGCATAGATGGACAATTTGATATTTTAAAAAGTGAAAAATCGACCTACCCTAATTACTACCCACAGATCTATTAATATAAATTGATGGGTCATTGTATCAATAGATTAATTGATTTTTTTTTCTTTGCAGATTACATGCGGACAGAGACCGCTTTCAGTGTTATTTCAATTTTCCTTATGTTCTTAGCACATATTTTTGCCTTCTATACATTTAAGAGGCCAAGGTACGTCATCAAGCGACTCACTGCCCTACTGCATATGATGACTGGTAAGTTCTATTCAACTTTTCCTTCTTAAACATCTTAGTAATTACGATGACTTAAGGCACAAACTGCTATTGACGTGTTATTAATCATATCTTATCTCTCTGATAAATTAAATGGAAATTCTTTCAAGCAGTAACCGAATCAGTACTATTGTATGGCTAGACCATTTGTACTTTAACGAATCGCTTGGAGAAAAAGCTAGATGAAAATTACTCAGAGTGCTGCAAGCGGTTTCGAACAAATCCTTGAAGCAACAGCTATACGGCTACTTATCTCCCATCTTACACACGATATAAGTAAGACGAACAAGCCATGCTGGGTAGTGCTGGAATAGCATCTTTGTTTTACAACGATGGAGTGCATGTCCTTTTATAAAGAAAAATTGGAGGAGACCAGCAAAGACCAAAGTTCAATAAAATTCACACCCTATTTCTATACCAGAGGGGGTTACTTTCCATTCTCATTTTCATAAGAAAATCTAAATAAAAATATGATATGTTCAATTCAATGATATGTTCAAAAATTAATTTTTTAAATTGATAAAAGATAAAACAAATTAATAAAGGATAAAACAAAATAAAATTAAAATAAATTAAATAAAAGAAGAAATAAACAAGAATAATAATAAGAATAAACAACTTAAAATAAGAATATATAAAGAATAAAAGATAATGAAACATATACTGTGGTGCCTTGACGTACGAGTTTAATTCGTTCCGCTCGTAAGTCAGTTTCCTTGTATATCAAATTAATTTTTCCAATTGAAATAAATTGAAATGTCATTAATATGTTCCAGCCCGACCCCGCAAAAAAAATAAATAAATAAAAAATTTAAAAAAAAATAAAAAATAAAAATACCCTAAATTTTCTTGTTAGTTTTGTTTAGATGAGAAAAGTGCCACTGTATTAAAATATAGTAAAATAGAATGTAAGGAATTATGTGCTGTAATATGTTTTAATGTTTTTGTTTTGTTTTGTTTTTTGTAAATTATATTTTTCTTTAGCGTTATAACTTTTAAAACTTAGATGTTTTTAGTGAACTTATTAACATGAGCTTATCTGAAGCTAGCTCGTACCTCAAATTTTACCTCTCAACTTAAAGAAAATAATCGATCGAGTGACATTTCGTAACTCAGAAAACCTTAAGTTGGGTCTGTCGGAGGTCAAAGTAGCGCTGTATATAAAAAAATACTTTTATTAATCTATATATAGATATGGATAAGAGATTTATTTTTAACATTTTAAATTCTGACCAACGGCAGATAGCTCAGCTAGTTGATAACAAAAAGTCATAAAAATGATAATTACGCTTTCATTCTATCATAATGTTGTCTTTTTGTATCTTTGTTACTTAGATTACATACATAAAACTACTGTTTTCTACTGTGCTATTTCCATATTACATATGTTCTTAGAACATATTTTTCCTTCGACTATACTGCCTTAAATAATATTACTACCCACGGATCTATTAATGGAAATGCACATTTTTTTCGTATTATCATTTGTTTTTTGCACATTTTTCGTATTATTATTTGTTTTTTGTTTGTCTTTCAGCTGCCTGTCTGCTAGTACTCAATGAAGTCTACATTAAAAGCGTTGATCATGGAATCGCTCATATTCCAGCTCGACATCCAAAGATGAGTGACTACAAGTATGGCTTCTCGTTTATTCTATCCTGGGTCAGCTTTTCGGTTTATTTCATCGCCGGTTGTATCTTCCTATTCGCCTCACATAAACGGAAGAGTGACATGGCCGACGACGACGACGAGGCCGCCGAACAGGACGAACCCATGAGATTAGGAAGGATCTAATAATTTTCCAACGACAGGGAGAAAGAATAAAAAATAAACTAAAATAAAAGAAAAGAAAAATATTTAAAAGAAACAAATATAACAAATACTCTAATTAATGCCAACTTTCATCTCCCTGACCAATTCTTATTCATCTTTTAAATGAATGAAAAAAATATTTATTAAACAAACAAACAAAAAAGAAGCAAAGAAAAAATGTCTGCAATTTGTAAGGCATTTTTTTTGGCATGGCATTTGATGATACATGACTAATATCATTGTAAAAGAAAAGAACGTGTTTTCAAAGAGAAAAGGAGGTCTGTGAAAAAAAGTTACAAGAGTGCATATGATAATAATAATAATATCTGTACCGTATGTACCCGTGTACAGGTCACAAATTTGAAGACCTATTCAAGACTTTATTTTTAGGCAAGTGTTCGCGTCGGTATATATATATATATATATATATATATATATATATATATATATATATATATATATATATATATATATCCGTACATGGTTACCAAGTCAGTTGGTATTATTTTAAGTTAGACCTTTTTTCCAACAGCAGAATATTAGAGTTGTTCAGGTCCATATGAGAGCTCGATGTTCAATTTTATTGAACAGGGCAATATAACTGATAAAGAAAACACTTCAAAATCGGTCATTTTACGGTTATAGACCTATTTCTACCTACGGGTATCCGTGTACACATATGAGTATCATCAGACCGCTGACTGCAGGGTTGAAATGAAAAGGAAAAACGAAGAGCAGCCATTGCAATAAAAAATCAATACCAAAATGATTTCATGCCCATAAATGAAAGGTCGACTCTTACACGAGTAAATACGAGATCGACTTATACACGAGTAAATACGATATATATATATATATATATATATATATATATATATATATAACCATGTATAAGTTAGCTGAAGAGTACATCGGTATATGCACTAACTATATATAATAATCTCGTGTCCATCGACTTATACACGAGTATATACGAGATCGACTCATACACGAGTAGATACGGCACATATATATGTGTGTATGTATGTAATCCTCCTGCAAGTAAAAGGTAGCTGAAGGGTGCACCGTAATAGGCATTAACTGGTGAATATATACATATGTGTGCGCATGTGTATGTTTGTGTCCATGCGCACCTGTGTGTGTATCATTAAAATGACATACACATGCATGTATACAGGCACTCATACACACGCATATATTTATATTTATACAGGTTCTTACGC
>CM042142.1:89692709-89752709 GCA_023376005.1 Doryteuthis pealeii | reverse complement strand
CATTGCTATGAAATAAAAGTAAGAAGATGAAATCTTATTTACTTTTAGCTTATATATATATATATATATATATATATATATATATATATATATATATATATATATATATTCCGTCCGAAGACATGCTAAATAAATTGCACACCCACTACCAAACCAAATCAAACCGTTATATTTCCCAAGCTTCGGCTTCGGGACAAATAGGTGAACTAAAATCACGTGGAAAGCTTTATTTCTAGTTAATAATAACAAGTGTTATTTAGAGATATAAATAACTGTTGTAAGTCATATTTCCCAAGACCAGATCACAGAAGTTAAGCATTGATAGCTCTGGCCAGTACTTGGATGAATGACCAATTCGAAACAGCAGGCCCCGTTGAGAGATCTAGAAAATAAAACCCGTCTCATTTCCAATTGATGTGTACCGAGTTCAAATCCTGGACAAGAGTGTTTGCATTTCACATTGTGCTAATACCCTTGGGAAAGGTATGAATCCATTCTCTTTCTAGCCATGGGTAAACATTAGGGCGGACTTGGTCCTTTAAATTGACGTCGTGTCACATCCTGCTCGTGCAGAGAGGTTGTGTGAATACATATCTGAATATTCTCCCTCTAGCTATGGTAAATAGTAGAGCAGACTCGGTCCTTTAAATTGACGTTGTGTCACACTCTGTTCGTGTAGAGAAGTTGCGTGAATATATTTTTTTACACATTCTCCCTCCAGCTATGGTTAAATAGTAGGAAAGCTTGGTTCTTTAAATTGAACTTGTGTCGCATTCTGTTCGTGCATAGGGTTTATGTAAATACATTTTTACACATTCTCCCTCCAGCTATGTGTAAATAGTAGAGCAGGCTTGGTTCTTTAAATTAACCTTGTGTCACATCCTGATCGCAGAGAGAAGTTGTTTGAATACATGTATACGCATTTTCCCTCCAGCAATGGGTAAATAGTAGGGCAATATTTTTTGCACACGATCGTGTTGAATATGAATGATCTTTAAACATATGTAATTTACTCATAGACAGGATCCTATCAGAGTGGATCTGGGAGTAATGAATATCAAATTATTATTCAAGCAAATATTTATTGTAAGACTATCATTGTGTTTTTACAAGCCTTGTGAACAATTAATCGACTCACAAATCTCCTTTTTACGGGTTTTTTGGTTCTTTACAAATACGCCTAAATACATTAGTGCCTTGTCTTTTAACACGTGATTAAATAGCAATTGTCCATTTGCTTTCTGAAAAAAACCGACATTTTTGTGTGACCCTAATGGAAAATTTACGATGCTTTACTGTTTATAATAGTAATGACTATGATAAAGCAGTTTTTAAAAAGTATTTAAAACTATACTAATTCAAAAAGTAGTTATCTGTTAAGATTAACTAAACGGTGAAGTGGTCAGGGCACCCCAGTCTCCGTAGGATGTCCCATAGTGCTTGTCTGTTCACTGTGTCGAAGGCTTTTGTGAAGCCAACAAAGATCTTGTAGAGCGGCATATTCTGTTCAATGCATTTCTCCTGAATTTGTCTCAAGGAAACAAATCATGTCTCTAGTTCCCCGGTTTGCACGGAACCCACACTTGTGCTTCAGGTAAAAAATTCTCCACTATGATTGATAGTCTATTGAGCAATATGCGGGCGAAAACTTTTCCCGGTATGGACAAAAGTGAGATACCGCGGTAGTTGCCACTGGCTCGTCTGTCTCCGTTCTTGAAAATGATGACTAGTTGGGCATCCTTCCAGTCTGCAGGGACTTTCAAGTTTTCCCAGGCATCCTTCACAATGATGTATAGCACCTCGGTTAGTCGACTACCTCCTCTCTTAATGACTTCTAGATGCAGTCCGTCTGCACCAGGGGACTTTCCGTTGCGGAGCATGGAGATAGCCCTTCTCACCTCGTCCATAATACAAATCTAAAAACTTAAATTCAAGTCAGACTGAAAACACAGGTTTTCCCCATATCACTGAAGTTAAGCATTGATAGCCCTGGTCTGTGTTTGGATGAATGGCCAGTTAGAAACAGCAAATACCGTAAGAAAGCCGAGGTCTGAGTAAGCAAATCTACAACATAAACATCAGTACGGATTCCTTTGACCCTCTCTCATCATCCGTCCCTATTAGCCATTTATCTTGGTACGCTCTCAAGATGGAATTCAGTTTACGGTTGGATCACAGTGATGGGAGAGGCGCTGTGAGCAGCTTGAAATAGGCAAAGTATTAACAGAAATTCAAAATTTACCGTAATAGAAAGAATTGAAAAAACAAATACATTCTACAAAATTACCGTGGTAATAGAAACAGACAAAGAAAAATAATGTTGTAACAGAATTCCCCCTAGTAACAAGGGAATAGGAAATTCTTAAGCTGTCCTCAATCCCCGCATGCATATCTCGGTCAGGGGAAAGAAATGCCCTTGTTTGCCGCAAATTTTCCATAAACGCAGTGATAAGTACGCCAAAAGCCGTTGATTCCTGCCGATAATGAAAATGCCCTTTGGATTACCCCACGGACACTTTAGATAGGTCGTGACCCTAATACCACTGGGTAATAAAACAATCTACTAGGAATGCCCTACCAAGAACTTGAGATCTGGGTGGCATAGCTCTGACTCTATAAATAAAATGTACAAAAATGTATTCAAATATCTTCTAACACTGACCATAAATGGCTTTTATATAAATTTAAACCATACTCAAAACACCGCTTTGAAATAGAATGAACAGATATGGATTGACACATAAACCTCTAAATGAACAAATGCCTCAGTTAGATATTAAAAAAACCAGTTAGGGCTACTCCACTCACCTCTAATAAATATCTTCCAATTATGCATCTCATTGTCTGGTATTTATGATAGCAGAGATGATAAGATGGTTAGTTCACTTGGATACCAAAAAATAAATTTCATTCAACGAATGGATATGCCAAAATAACCAATTCATATTTCATCGTTTCTTTTGTGACATATCAACTCTTTTAAAAACTAGAATCATTAAAAGACGTCTTTCCAAAAACTTTTTTCCGAAGATTGAGAAAGTGTTGTAACCTAACAGAAGTTACTAAATGAGAAATAATCAAACGGAGGTTGGAAATTAAAGGGAATCTTTATAATATTAACAAAATACAATACTTGCCAGCGAGTGGGATAAAATACTCATTTAGTATAATACTCCCGTATTTATGAGGATTGGAACACACCAATTAATGTTCATAGGTTGAGTATATAACAATAACATTTAAAAGATTTAAAATATTAACTGCAAAGAAATATTCCTATTTATCTTATCATTTTGTCATTATATATATATATATATATATATATATATATATATATGCATGCTAAAATCGTTTTAAATAAGTAAAAACAGTGTTCTATGCACAAAATTGCAGCGCAATGTCACGATATATAAACAATAATATAAAAAAATAGAAGAAAAAGTCACGACTCAAGTAATCGATCTTCAAGTGTGCTTTTATGGACAGGTCTGAAGCTCGTTATATGTACATACTTATTTTAATTGTATGATTATGTATTACAATATGGTTGTACATATACAGTTATATATAGTAGTATTTCTGTGTGAATTTATTGTCTGTACGTAATATGCCTTAATACTCGGGGATTTGACGCATGATATATATATATATATATATATATATATATATATATATATATATATCCTGTCTTCAATACTCTAATGCCTTTAATGCTCAAATCTCATGTCTTGCATAAGTAGTATCAATGAATACTGCCATTTAACTCTTTGTCTACCAAATTTCCCGTGGCTGTTTCAAATTTTCTTTGTATTCTTTACTTGTATAATAGGAAATTTGAAATTTCACTATCTATTCACCTACCAACACATTCTATTCAAATAAAGTATTATCCTCTTATTGGGGGCGTAACCGCTAACGTGCTCGACTGCGACTTCGTAGTAAGCGAGTTCGAACTCTAGTCGAGCAATTACGTTCCCTGTTGAACTGATACCCTTAGGAAAGGTGCAAATCACCTGATCCCCCAAGCTATTAAATAGTACCACTGCTGTTCTCCTAAAAGGATGGTTCCGAAATTAAATAACCCACGAATGTTGATATGTCATTAAACAAAGAAACCAAACCAAACTTAATCCTCTCATTGTCTTTTATATAACTATTCTTTCGCGATTGCTTAGGGCCAGGCCTCTTTTAGTTCACACAAATAAACCGCTTATCCATTAGCAAAACGACGCGAAAATCTTCACGTACGCCCTTCTCGTCCAGGGTTCTCCTGTTCATGCCTTAAATATACAACAATACGTTTCAATGGCGTTCTTTGTACTTCTTCGATCTTCCAGGAGCGTGCTTCTCCGTTGTTCAAATCTCTTTTAATCATCCAAGAGTTCCATGTCCCAAATCAGCCTTTCCTTATCCCACGGATTATCTGTTCATTCACTGTCAGAGTGCGACTCCCCGATCTAAAACCAAACACTATTCTGATTCTCTGATTTTCAGACCCATGTCACTTCTAGAAACTCATTTCTTTTTCCCCGATTTCTTGATTCTCACTCTTTCGCTGGTTTCTGTGTCTCACCTTTCAAACAAAGTTCTTAGTTGCCTTAACCGTGAAAGGCACAGTGGTCTCCGCCCGCTTACGTTTTAATTTGAATATATGAAATATGGATGTGTCATATGAACATGCGTATGATTGAAGGGTTATGAATAATACAAATTTATGCTTTATAATGCGGAAACAGCTGGCTGTTATTGACAGCGTAAAAGTTATATATAGTATGTATTCGCCACAAGTAGGATGTGACACAAGGTCACATGTATGGGACATCAAGCAAGGATCGAACTTACTATTCAGTAGTAATGGATCTGAGAGACGAGATTGCTAGCCATTACACCACAATAGGACTCCGAGAGTGGGTATTTACCCAACCCGTTTGCCACGGGTAGGATGTGACACAAGGTCGCAAGTATAGGACATCTAGCGAGGATCGAACCCTCTATTCAGTAATAATTGACATGTTAGATGACATTGCTAAATATTACGTCACGTTGAGACACTCAGAGTAGGAATTTACCTATCCCATTCGATACGGATAGGATGTGTTACAATGTCGCGACAATGGGTTATTTAGCGAGGATCGAACCCTCTATTCAGTAATAATGGACATGCTAGACAAAATTGCTAACCATTACGTCACAATGAGACACCCAGAAAAAGAATTTACCTATCCCATTTGACACGAATAGGATGTGACACAAGGTCGTAAATATAGGGCATCCAGCAGTAATGGATCTGCGAGACTAGTTTACTAAAGATTACAGATGCAAAGAATTTTGTAGATATTAAAAGATTAAAAGGTCATCTTTTTTACATGGCATTTTTTCTACTGAAACGTACATTAATTTGGGTGGTTTTAACCGATTTTGTCATTTCCCCTTAAATGTACGAAATCTGCTGGAACCCAGCCGATTTCACGTTTTCAATGTACCCCGCCCCTGGTGCTAAGCAGCATCGTCAAGATACATCGGGTCGTTAATAGCAATACAAATTAAACGCGAGTCTTCTTCTTCTTCTTCTTCTTCTTCTTCTTCTTCTTCTTCTTCTTTACGGCCAAATCACGCTGAAAACACCGGTTTCCACTGGATCTCGGAAGTTAAGTAGCGGCTAACATGTTTAATCTCTTCTTGGCTGACCAATTAAGCAACAGCAGATACTGTAAGCAACGTGAGCTTTTTGTTTACTCAGATGACTTGATTTGGCATTAAATAAACCGAAATGGGTTGATGTACAGTAAAACAAAACAACCAAATCTTCTTCTTCTTAATGCACAATAATACACACACAAACACACACACACACACACACGCATATATATATATATATATATATATATATATATATATATATATATATATAGTTAGTACTAAGTCAGCACTAACATGAATTAACTGATATACACATAAATCTTGTTTATTTCCTTTTTCTCATAAAATCAAAGATCAAAATAAATTTTCAAAAAATATTTTCATCCACTTTTTTTTAGGGAAGGTCGGGGGGATTTTGGGGAAGAAAGTGCCAATTTGGTTTTCAAGATTCCGGGTCATTAAAAAAAAGAAATTTGCTAAATATTTCCTGTTTGTTTATTTATTAAATTTCCCGGAAAGCCTGTATTAATATTGGATTTTTTGCACCCTAAAAAGTATTTTAAAATTAAAAAAAAAAACAAATAAACTGTTATTCAATTTCAATTTCTACGATCTTTAAGATCAGTTAAGGAAATAAATTGAAAGAATTAAGATGAAAAAAGAAAGAAAAAAAATGTATTGTTTTTTTGTTAACACTCCCCCCGAAAAAAAGTTTTAATATCATCCCCCCCACTTCCGGTTTATGATGCACTTGTCTTCGTTTCGATTTTGTTATTTTGAATATTTCTGTGATTTCTTCTGTTTTTGAAGGAAACCAATTATTCACCTTTTTAAATTAAGCAATGACAAATGAAATAACAACAAAAAAATGAATAAAATAAAATAAAATGAAATAAAAAAATTAAAAGCTTTTAAATCTAAATTATCGTTATGAGTCTTATCTATTCTTTGATATTCAATAATCGTACTTGTTTTTTCGTTTTTTTGTTTGTTTGTTACTTTCTTTTATAAAAAAGGTATCCACCCAATACATTTGACACGGGTGGGATGTGACACAAGGTCACAAGTATGGAGGTTCCACGCAGGATTAAATTCGCTATTCGGTAGTAATGGATCTGCGAGGGGAAGTCGTATTTCCAACACGGTTGGACGTGACGCAAGCTCGCAAGCATGTGGCAACAAGCAAGAATCACATTCACTATTTGGTAGTAATGGATCTGCGTGACTAACTCGCTAACAAGTACACCATGAGGGGACGACCTAGGTATGTATTTACCCTACCCGTGTGCCACTGATAGGATAAGACACAAGCTCACAAGTATGTAGCATCGAGCGAGAAAAGAACTCACTATTCAGTAGTAATGGATCTGCGAGACTAGGTGGCTAACCATTATATCACCATTGGACGCCCTATTATGTATTTACCCAGCCAGTTTGCCACTAGTAGGATTTGACGCATCAAGCGAGGAACGAGTTCACTATTCAGTAGTAATGTATCTGCAATACAACCTTGCTAAACATTATACCAAGAGGGGAAATCGTACTTGTTTTTATAAAGTAGGTATTAACCCAACCCTTTCGCCACGGGTAGGATGTGACACAAGATCGGAAGGTTTGAAACAGCCAATGATGACCGAATTCACTATTCGGTAGTAATGGAGCTGCGAGACTAGTTTGATAAGCATTACAAGATGATGGAGTGCCCTACTTATTTTTATAAGGTTGCATTTTCCCAAACCGATCGCCATGAGTACGATGTGACACAAGGTCGCAAATACGGAGCATCCAGCGAGGATAGAAGCCCGTTATTCGGTAGAAGTTTATCTGCAGCACTAACCAATACACCAGGATATGACGCCCTATTATGTTTTATATGGTATTCTTGCCGACACATGATGTTTTTCTGACCTCTGACCAAGCCGAAATAGTATCCTGGGTATAACATTAAATTGCATTTAATGGTGAGTTTCCAATTATGGGAAATTTGGAGTACCCCTTCATTGCCATTACTTCCAGGTCCTCATTAACCAAGAGCAGTGGTTCTCAAACTTTATGCAGTCTAGGCTCACTTACAGTACTACAGATACTTGATAGCTCACTGTATACAAAATAGGACTAATATGTTATTAAGTTAACTGTTAAATATATAAAAAATAACACATTTAACACAAGCAAACTTAACATACCTCTATGAAGTTTATTCATACCTGTGTTAATGAGAAACATGAGCTTTATGAGACCTTGCGATTTCTTCAATGTTTGGTCTTATGTTTGAGAGACAAACTCTCATTTCCTCATCAATGCATTGAAGAGTTCCTCTCTTTTTACACTTAATTGTTGCGAGGGTTGAAAATCCCAGTTCACATAAATATGAGGTGGAAAATTGCAATAAAATAATTTTTCTCAATAAAATTGTTTAAAACCTGTGTTTTTATTTAGTTGCAAGAAAAGTAACTTATAACTATCATAATATCAATGTCGCAACGAAACAAGCAGAGTGTTCGTAAAGAAATGGTATAATATAGTAACTAAGTATACATTTGCTTTTCATATTTGGATTTTTCAGGAATACTACGGAACGCACCTGAAAAAGCTCTAGGGTACACCAGTGCAACCGGGCGCACTGTTTGAGATCCACTGACCTAGAGTGGTAGTACCTGTTAGGGTCCCATCTGTGGTTTACATTTAAAAAAATGAGTTTAAAAAATTATGTTTAAAAAATGAAGTTTAAAAAAATGAATAAATGAAACAAAACGTCTTCGGCATAAAATAACCCAAGGGTTGATATGCCGTAAAATTCAACCAGCTAACCAAGCCGAAATAGAAACAATATCATTTTATAGTAGAGAGTTACGCACCAATCGAGTGTGTATTTACCTCACTATTCCCACCGCATGAACAAAATGTAACACATGGTCAATTTCTTATGCAGAGTTTAGCAGGTTTACCCATAGCTGGACGGAGAATTGTCATACCTTTCCCAAGAGCAGGGCGTCCCATCATAGGTAAATATTTAGCAAGTTAGTCTCACAGATCCATTACTACTGAAAGTTCCATCCTCGCTGAATGCCCCGTACTTGCAACCTTTTGTCACATCCTACTCATGGCGAACGGGTTAGGTAAATACTTACATTTTTCAAGGGTATTGGCACCATGTGAAATGCAAGAAGCCTCGTCCAGGTTTCGAAAACCGGTCTCCAGGTCTATTTCTTACAATGATAAGCGTTACGTGATGAGCGCCTCCAATGGGAAGTACAACACAGGAAGTCTGCATCACAAAGGTTCTGCCATAATATTTACGGTAAACATTGTGGTTTGATGAAAAGATCTGATTTCCCTGTGGACAAAAACATTGAATATCAGTAAAAGGAAATGAAAGATCAACATTGAATTGACGCTGCTACGAAACTCCCCCTCTTTATATATATATATATATATATATATATATATATATATATATATGGCACCAGCACATGGGAGGCTTTTGCAGATGACCGTGCGACCTGGCGACTCGTTGTCAAACAAGGAACGAAAAGGAGTGAAAAAGAGCAACTCCAGCAGACATCACTGTTTGCTTGCAGTCACTGCACCAGATATGACCATTCAAGAATCTAACTGTTCAGCCCTCACGCAGCTGCAGATTTTTTTAAAAGTGGGCACTACGCCATCGTCTTTACTAGACGGAAGGATGCCAACAAGATATATATATGTGTGTGTGTGTGTGTGTGTGTGTGTGTGTGTGTGTGTTGTGGAGTCCACGTATGCTTCGTTGTTGGTATATCTGATGAGTCTAATATTCAGTGCATATATTATATCTGTATATATATATATATAAATATATATATATATATATATATATATATATATATATATGCGCGCGTGTGTGTGTGTGTGTGTGTGTGTGTGTGTGTGTGTCTATAATATATATTTTGGGGATTTAGTGCAAAGCATGAGTAACGTGTAAAATAAATGAGAAATTGAGTTGGATGTTATGTACCAATATTCCGAAGGAATGGCCCTTCTTTTACAACGATTTTTAGACTGGCTGTCTGCAGTGGTCGTTGGCGTTTTTATCTATACATCAAGAGGTGTCGCATATATATATATATATATATATATATATATATATATATATATATATATATATATATATAGTAAAAAATAAATATATTACTTTGTATGAGGAAAAATGAGTAAAGAAAAGAAAAGTAAATGGATAAAATGAATTTAATCGATATCACATTAATCGAATATCACTTACACATGTGTTTCGGTCAGTTTATGTGTGTGAAAATATTTCGCACACATACAAGAATCGACCTTCATCAGAGTGAACATTTTTTTTTTCATAAAAAATAAATGTACAAGCCGAATCACTGCTACATAGTCTGAAGAAGGCAGCAAGGAACATTGGTCTCTATATGAACTCCAATATAACTGAATTCATGTGTCTTAAACGCGATGGAGACATCTCCACAATCGATGGCAAGCCGCTAAAATCGGTGCACCATTTCACGTACCTAGGTATTATTATCTCATCCTCAGAAAGAAATATTAATGCACGCATAGGAAAGGCATGGACTGCTATACGAGGTGTGTCTGAAAAGTAATGAGACTTTTGTCACAAACAATTCATTTAAAATCCAAACAACAAACTAAATGTTTTGTCCTCCAAAGTAGTCCTCTCTTGAATCTAATGCACTTTCCCATCTTTCTCTGTCACGCTTCTCTGTCCTGCTGGAAGGATTCGTCTGATGTGTCTCCCAGCTCCGTCGTGACGGACCTCTTGATGACCTCAATGCACTCAAAACGGGTCCTCTTGATGAGCCTCTTAAGTTTTGGAAGAGCACGAGAAGGGACGATAGTTTTGTCTAGACAAATCGTGACTTTTTTTCTTTTTCCCAAATTGAAGGGGCTCATTAAGGGGAGCCGTTTTGAATGCATTGTCTCAAAGGAACGCGTGCTGCAGCTGATAATGACAATACAATCAATTTTTCAATAAAGTCGATAAATGCTAATATGTACTACGACTCTTGTGCAAGGACGGCTTTGGCATTAAATAACTCACGAAGTTTGATAGGCCATTAAACAGAGAAACAAAACCAAGAAGAAAGTAATATAATCAGAATCTGACCGTTTAATCTAATCACAACGTATTAAATTGGCCAAAGTATTGTTTTTATAGCTGAAAACTCAATCAAAAGTCCTGCGTCCGTTTCTTGGTTGCAATCAAGCAGTGATCATTTGAATAATTGTCCTAAAATAAAAAAAAACGGGTTTAACATTACTTGGCTTCGATTCGATCAGCGATTGAATTTATCACGACAGGAAACCACAAAGGAAACAAGATCCATTAAGTTCTGACATAGTCAACGGGATTCTGTGTTAGGATAATTCCTCATTTCGTTCAGCTTTCTGACCGGAAATTAAATGTTATTGAGTACAATGGATTCTTCGATAGAATAATATAATTTTCCAACAGTGACTTCCTATTTACATACATCTACGTACTGGTCACACACACACACACACACACAGGGCGCGCGCATGTACCCGCATATATATATATATATATATATATATATATATATATATATATATATATATATATATATATATATACAGTGGTGGGACAAAAATAATGGAAACGTTATTTTTACATTATTTTGTTCAACCCTTATATATATATATATATATATATATATATATATATATATATTATTACATTGTATATAGAAATAATCTATACACACTGTAATACTAAATACACTCTACTAACGTATTGAGCACTTTATATTGGTTATAACACTGACTTATCCGATTACGACTTGTATCAACCAAATATTGAAATTCAATATTTTTTTTTACCGGTAAGTCATTCTCTTTATATATATATATATATATATATATATATATATATATATATATATGAAAAATAGATGGAAATTAATCCGACTGTATGAAATTTAACATTTTTTTAAAAACAAATGATGTTATATAATTTCTGACAGAAATCTGTTTCGATCACTTCAATAGATCGGTCATCATCAAGAGCAACATATGAGAGAAAGACGGGAAAAATAACCGTTAGAAGAAATAAATTTTATTTTTAAAAATCAGAAGCATTATAGTTCATAATAAAACTCAAAAGAGTATGATATAAAATTATATAAAAGTGTATTATGAGTATCAAAATTGTTCATGATATATTCCAGCTATTAAAAAAGTAATTTACAAGTCCACAGCGTAATTGAAGAAAGTTGCCCTTAACGATGACCGATCTATTGAAGTGGTCGAAACAGATTTCTGTCAGCAATTATATAACATCATTTGTTTTTTCAAAAATGTTAAATTTCATACTGTCGGATTAATTTCCATCTATTTTTCATATTTGTCTAATGAAAAAACAATATATCTGGATTTTTACACCTCTGAAGGCTTTCATCTGCAACACTACGGATTTATCAACACCACAAGTGATTTGAAACTTTACATGTTTCTTCAATTACGCTATGGACTTGTAAATCAATTTTTTAATAGCTGGAATATATCATGAACAATTTTGATACTCATTATACACTTTTATATAATTTTCCATCAAACTCTTTTGAGTTTTATTATGAACTATAATGCTTCTGATTTTTTTAAATAAAATTTATTTTATTTTTAACACAGAACCAGCTTTGAATAATAGCGTTTGTTTGTACCCTGTGTCCTAACGGTTATTTTTCCCGTCTTTCTCTCATATGTTGCTCTTGATGATGACCGATCTATTGAAGTGGTCGAAATAGATTTCTGTCAGCAATTAACTAACATCATTTGTTTTTTCAAAAATGTTAAATTTCATATATATATATATATATATATATATATATATATATATATATAGTCATCCACAGACACGTGTTTCGACTTATCAAGTCTCTTCAGTGTGGCTAGACATTTTGTGAGCTACCCACAGCTGGGTTAGGAATCTGATAGTTTCATCGGCAGTCGGACAGCTTACTCTCTCGGCTATCATCCCCCAGAGAATATGAAAGTGATTTTAACTGTTTTAATATACACATCTGTATGTATGCTAAAACCGTCATAGAGTGCTCCATCCCATTTTATAGGAAATGGGAGTAAAATAGGAAATTAAATCCGACAGTATGTAGAAAATAGAAAAACACGAAGTGTTCCAAAAATATTAGTTTTATCCTTGATGGTGAAGTCGACGTTATATAGTTTCGTTTTTTTTAACAAACCTTCATCAGGACTGTGGTGAGGCCCATTTTTCGGAAGTCAACCATTCTCTATAAAAATGCACATATAACACATTCTTCAATAAATTTTACACTTCTCAGATATCAAAAGAGTTGATGACAAACCTTAAAGAAGCCTGGATCCCTCTGTTTTTGCCGCCATTTTGAATAGCCTCAAAACAAATATTTCTTGCGATATTAAATGTATTTTTGCTGTAATCCAATTCCAACAATACAGAGTTTACATTTATGGAAAAAATCTGAACATTTAAAGAAAAACTTTTTTCAAAAAGATCCCCTTATTTATTGAATGACCCATGTATAATCAAAAGTATTGCAATAAAGCCCCTCCCCCCACGCACTAGAAGGATGTGACATGGTCGATTTCTTAAGCCGGGTTTGAATTTAGAAAGTTCCTTCTCCTGGACTGGTTGCCTAGTATGTAAAAATAAAGTTAGTGGAATGGCCTATTGTCTGTCTCACCCAAATAGTGAGGAATTATATCCCCCTTTTCGCCAGCGCTATACCTACCGCCAGCTCCACACTTTACTGCCCAAGTAAGATTACCCAATCTGTGCTACTCATTCGCTGAGTTCGCCGTGACCGGTTTTGAATCCGGAACCTTGTGATTCCTAGACGGGTGCTCTACCGACTGAGCTAAATCGCACAGTCCGCCCGACTATTTACCCATAGCTGAAGGGAGAATAGTTGGATTCATAATGACGCTCATATATTGCACGAACATTTTTAAATAATTGTTTATTCCAATAATATGCATAAATTTTTATATTAGCGAAAAAATGCAATTATTTTTGTATTAACCTAATAAATATCAAAATAATAGTAAAAATAAAATAAAATAAAAATAACATATAATCAATAATGATAAATAATGATAAAAATAATAAAGAATAAATAAAATGATAATAAAAATAAAATAAAAATAGATAAATAAATATTAAAAGAAATAAAATAAAAAAATTAAGAAATGTATTACCCTAATAATAAGATCCTTATGATTATCGGGATTACTTTATTAGTGCTTAGTTTTGCGTCGTTAGAAAGAAGCAGTAATTTGATTTTAATAAAAGCGATTTTTTCCTATGTTGGACCGTCCCAAGCTGCGCATATTTGCCTGCCAACTGGTTAAACAGTGTCTGTTTAGACAGATATTGACATTTGCCAACGCGGCAATACTGTTTGGAGACAAGATTTGGTCTGAACGGAAAGGCAATAAAAAAAGTAATGGGCATTTGAATATGATGAGGGTTGCCCGGTCACAGCTTTTGTCATTTAGAAAGTGTTCAAACACACACACACACACACAGGCACGCACGCACGCACACACACACACATACACACACACACACAAAATCGACGAGACGGTCCATCATATTATATATATATATATATATATATATATATATATATATTATACGCTCCCAAATCTGGTAGAACACTTTGGAAGAGTATTTGGCTGATGGTCACCGTCATACGCCTAAGAAAATTATTTAACCTTATAACCTTGTTATATATATATATATATAGAGAGAGAGACAGACAGACAGACAGACAGACAGACAGAGGGACAGAGACAGAGACAGAGATGTTATATCTGCGTGTGTCGACCTTCACTGTTTCCACGACACAATACTTCCTATGCCAGATTCCTGGAACAAAATAATGTAATTTCTTTCTTCTCGAAAAAAAAAAACAAAAAAAACAGGGGCTAGTTGATTTTATTTACGTTTAATAATGAGATATAACATTTTCTTCCTATCATACAGAAATACATACACATACATACACACCAATCAGTTTGGAATGGAGGGATGTGATTACCTATGAATACGTAGATAAAGCGGAATCTATCTTATTAGGTAAATTTCTTCTGCCTGTTCGTGCGTGTTCGTTCAACGCCCATCCCCGTGTGACAAAAAGATCTTTCTTCTCTCGTTCCTTTTCTCCAACAGATTCTGACCCTTTCTGTGACGTCAGACCACGCTCGTCAATAATAACGAATTCTTACAATGAATTAGTTTATTCCCCACTGATTCTTATGCTAGGAACCAACTCACCCTTTCAACAACAATTTCACTTCCGTCCTCCAGGTCAGAAGGTTGTTTCCTCTACCTATAAGTAAAGAACGACGACAATTTCTTGTTACGTAATGGGCGTAGCGTGGAACTGTGAGGGTAGCCTGATGGAGGGATTGGAACGGAAAAGTGTAAGTGATGAGTTGGCATGGGCTTGGCGTGATTTGATTGGACGAGCGAATGGTACATGGCGAAGGGGAGAAAGGAGGGGTGAGAGGCGGGAGTGTAAATTGAGTGAGAGAGAATGCGTCAACGGAGTAAGAAATGATTTCTTGCTCTCGGCAGTTGTAATTTTGGAGGAAATAAAATACTCATGAGTGAAAAGATGCGGCCTTGTGTTATTAGTAAAAACTCACAAGGCAAGACAAACGTCAGCCCCAAGCTAGTCCAGATTCCATGACATCATAGAACTGCCAACAACTGAACAGCTGCCCAACAACAAGGATTTCAGCCTTCAATGTAGTACCAGTACATAGATAAGTATAGTGAATATTTCTTTATCCACACATCGTTCACTCCATTAGAAGTAAGAGTACCGTAAGCAACGTGGACACATAATCTCTCCAAGTGGAAATGAGTGCAAGACGTAATGAAGAGTTGACACATCATCATCTCAGCTATTCCGACTAATAACGGGTAAAGAAATAAACGTATTTAACACATCTCTCCATTCCGATAGGACAGTGTAGTGTTACATATTGTCTTAGCCCAAATTCAAATTATCTATACTGACACTCCGATTCTAAGGTCACAGTTGCACATCATTTTCTCAAAATTATGATATATCTCCTCTCCATTCTAAATAAAATACAAAATTTCCCCCAAACGAGATGCACCTATTACGTCAACCAGGTAACTTCGTTACAATAGTCGATGTGACATTGGCAGTAAGTTTCTTCAAGTCTTCAACATAATGAATGCATTAATCTGGCCCCTATAAGAGAAACATTTTACAACGTAAGTCGTATAAAAGATATGATTAAAAAAACTAAAGGGGACACAAAAATTTCGGTTAAATCGAACTTAAAGGACCTAAATTCCACCATCGTATGTCACCCCACCAAAAGAAAAAATACCAAAAATCAGGGAATTAACCGAATTTAATGAAATTTTCTGTGTTGATATATTAATGAATAAAAGATATAATGCACCCGTTATTTTATTTTTAAAAATTTAACATTTTTTCAGGTCAGTTAACTTTGAACTACGTATCTTTGAGGTGTAACATAGATTCCTAAAAATACGTGGTTCAAAGTTAAAATAAAATGGACTTATGGGTTGACATGCCGTAAAATTCAACCAACCAACCAAACAAACAAACAAACAATCTCTCCCCCCCCTCTCTCTCTCTCTCTCTCTCTCTCTCTCTCTCTCTCTCTCTCTCTCTTGCATGTGTTATTTGTGCGTGCGCGTGTGTATGGGAGTATTCAATGAATCATGGTGTATGGAAACAGTTTGAAGTGACAGTTGAACATTTATTAAACCTTTGCTAATCTTTCGTCGCTTATTAAAATTCTCTTTTTATTTGAGCAACACGCTTTGAAACTCGTAGTTTATATTGGCTTGTCACACGACGACGACGACGACGACGACGACGAGCCCGTGCTACATTCTTAGCTGGTTCCCTCTCTCTTTGATAGTAAAGGGATTGGCAAGCGTTAATCTCTAGTCTACCCAGCCCCCTCCCACTTTCTTTCTGCCTCTCTCTCCCACTCTCACTCCATTTTTTTATTTACTCGTCATTGATTATTGCCACCAAATATGGAAATTGTCACCTGATGAAGGCAAGAGTATAGTAACAGAAATAGAAACTCGACACTTACCGGTGCATAAAACATCTGGTTTTATTTACTTAGATTTTCGAAGGCACGCTTTTCTTCATGCATCAGTCCACACACCCACTCACTAGCATATTAATATCTGCGTTATAATAATAATAATAATAATAATAATAATAATAATAATCCAGACTACTGCATTGCTGCACTCGGCTAGAATACTCAGAAGAGTCCTGGAGACCTGAATAGACTTGTTGTCACTCACACTCCAGTGAAATACCATCAGCTAATGCTGATGTGAAAAACTCAAAAGGGGTGAAAATAATAATATTAATAATAATAATAACAATAATAATAATAATAATAATAATAATAATAATAATAATAATAACTAGCAAAACCTGTGGATATACGACAGTATGATAATATTATTATTACAGCGTTTGATATGTTTACTTAAGAGCTATTGTTAATAGTTCAATATGTAAAAAGCATAATAATCTTCTCACTCTATCTTAAAAGAGGGGCTGTAAAATATTTACATTGATTTGGGGGAAGGCAGCGTTTAAAATATCTACATTAATTTGCTGACAAAAAGTGACAAAAGCACGACTTGGAAAATATTTAAGTTGGGCTGGAAATTCGCCTTAAGCTGGCTTGCCAAAACAGTGTAAATTAAGGCAGGTGACCGGGACGACATAAGATCAAAATTACTAAAATATATTCCGTAATTCACAATATTTAAAATATTACAAATAAAACAAACAGAGTAATTCAATGTCAAATCATCCAGAAAAAAGTAAAATTGTTACCCACCCACTTCAATTTTTCTGATTTTTTTTTCAGGTGGAGTCTATGTTAACGTTAGACAATCCCCAAAATTTGAGTTTCTAATTCCAAAAATTGGCGGAGTTATGTCGATTTTTAGCTCTCTAAATTTGGTGGAGATGGTGAAAAATGACAACATTTTGTAATCTATTGTTGTCTGTAAAATGAGTTCGAGAGTTTCCCTACTTTTAAAAATTGGTTTATAAAAGCATTTTTACGCAGGGAATCCAAAAATGTTATCAAAAAAGATCACAGAGAGAATGTGAAAGAAAACAAAAAGATAGACAAATACCTGGATATTGTCAGAGAATTGAAAACACTTTGGAATATCAGAGTAAAAGTGATTATAATTATAGTTTGTTAATAATCACTGTTGTGATCGGCTAGAATTCTCAGAATAGTCCTGGAGACCTGAGGGGACTTGCTGTCACTCAGCCTCCAGTGAACCACCAGCTACGGTAGGTGTGAAAAACTAAATAATAATAATAATAATAATAATAATAATAATAAGCATGAATTCACTTTGCAACAATTCCGTCAGGTCATATTTTACGCATGAAATGAAGTTACAGCTTGATAGGTACGAACATATATCGTCTGTCGTACACTCTGCCCCCTCGTGACATCATTCCTTGTAATAATATAATCAATGAAATATCCATGTTTGTATCTCGGGTGTATCCAAGAAACCTTGAAGATTTTCTTGTGGAAAGATGCTGATGTAAATAACGTTAGAATTCATTGCAAAGCTGTAGAAGGTCAAGACTATTACCATTCATCTTAGCTAGACCATGCTTTCCACGTGCCCCCACCCCGGTCTCGTAATCACGTCCAACGCAGGGTTTGATGTCTCCAAGAAGGAGAATTTTGGCAGCGTTTGGAATGGAGGTCATAGTTCATCTTAGTTCAAGATAGAAAGCCATAATAGATTATCAATTGCTCTCGAGATTTTTTTCTTTCTTTCCACAATTAAAATTAGTGTTCTGAGTGCATTTGATTAAGTCCAAACAATTCGTTTTATTCAAATATAGTCCCAGCCCGAGTTTAATTCTAAATACTTAAAGGAAAGAAAATGAGTTATATTTTAAAAGGTATACTTTCCAGCTTCATTTCTTTCTAGATTTCTAGCCATTATAAGCTCTACGCATCAACAAATGCCCACGGACACACACACACACACACACACACACACACACTCTCTCTCTCTCTCTCTCTCTCTCTCTCTCTCTCTCTCTCTCTCTCTCTCTCTCTCTCTCTCTCAATGAAAAGATAGTCACGATTCGAAGTCGCATTATTCCCTTACAAAACCAAGGGGTTGTTCTAATTAGTTGGTTTATGTTGTCGAATCGCCAGACCAACGCTTCTCTCCCTTATTTCCTTTAGTTTACCTCTTCAGAATAAGGTGTACCTGCTCCTATTTCTGTCAGCTGATCTTACTCACTCTGATGGCTTTCTGAGAGCGCGGCAATAATAGCTCACTATGTAAAGTATGAAAAAGATATGATGATATCAATAGGGCCGGTTTAATTCAGTCGGTAGAGCACTTGCCAAGGAATCACAAAGTTCCAGGTTCGGTACCGGTCCCCATCAAGCTCTGCTCATGAGTATCACAGCTTGGGTAATTTGAGAGGTAAAGTGGGGAGCTGACGATAGGTGTGGCGCTTCACCACAGCAAACACAATCTCCCTGGTCTAGCACAAGCGAAAAGTGGATATACTCCTTTACTGTCCGACTGATGCCAACAAAAAGTCACTCCGCCAACTTTACTTATTTTAGAGAGTTTTACTCTCTAATGTATTTATTAATACACGTGTTCCTTAATTGTATAACCGTTATCGTCTTGCAACATCCACTGATTACAATTGAGACCGTTGAAATCCTCCAAGATGAAATGCAAAAAAAGTAAATCCTGATTATCTGTTGTTGCTTATCCACTGAATTCTTATTTCTTATGAATGTTACCACCTCAGCTAAATAATGGACAATTCCGTTTTTATTATAAAGAAAGAAAAGGAATAAAAAGGACATGCTACACAGAAAAATTATAACAAAGAAAGAAAGAAAGTGGAAAAGAAAGAGAGTAGGGTAAAGATAGAGGGATAGGGGATGAGCGCGCGTAGGCCATATCTGTTTCAATCGAACATAATGAAAAGATAAAAAGAAGGAAAGAAAAAAAAAGAGTGAGAGAGAGTTAAATCAAGATTATTATACTTTTTACATATTGAACTATTTTCAATAGCTCTTAGGTAAACATTGTAATAATTAAATTATTATACTGTGGTATATCCTCAGGTCCTGCTTGTTAAATACCAATATACCATTTTGAATGAGTTATTTGTGATTTATGCATATATCTGAATAATATATACAATATTTGTATGGAGTCATGCTTAACGTAACGGTTATCGTTGTAAGTAATGAAATCGGTACCGAGTTCAAATCCTGACCGCGTTAATGCTCATGGGAAAAGTATGAATACAGCTGTCTTTCCCGCCAGATATGGGTAAATAGTAGGGCAGACTGGTTTCTTTAGTGTTATGAATGAAACCTTTGAATTCAAACCATCCTTAACCCGCAAAAATGGCTTTGTTCCATTCAATAGCTCTTAAGTAAACCATATCAAACGTTGTAATAATTAAATTATCATACTGTGGTATATGTAGAGGTCCTGCTAGTAGAAATTATTTACACACAGTTGTATGGTTGCATTAGTCAACCAAAAATCTTAAGTGCAGATCAACGAAGAAATAAATGAATGGACACCACACGCAGAGGGAGTAAATTATTATAATTCCTGACTTTGGCGACCATTGAAGTTGATAAAGACGGTCGGGTTAAATCAATTGTAAGGATTTTTACATGACCCGAATCAAAAGTTTAACGTAATTAAGATAGTAACGCGTAGGTATCAAATTTGGAATGTTACAGAAACCAACAGAATTAAGATTAATGACATTTTCATTTAATATACATCATCATCATCATCATCATCATCATCATCATGTCGCGCAATTTGCACGGATATCCATGACGGTCTCTCGCCAACCCTCCCTATCACTCATCGACTCTGGGAGCTCCTCCACGCAGCATCCAGTATCTTTACATAGTTGGTCAATGTAGGTCCTGGCTGGGCGGCCTACGTTAGCATGTCCATGTGTTGGCCTCCACAGTAATACGTCGCTTACGAGCTCATCCCTACTTCTCCAGCAGTGCCCCGCATGCCTAGCCCTCCTTACTCGTATGGTTTGTGATATGGGAGGCAGGTGGTCATACAGCTGCTTCTTGGTTGGGTGCTGTTTCCACGACTTATTCAGGACTGCTCGCAGCATTCTTGTGCAGCTCCCATCTAGCTTATTCTCAAGGCGTTTCGTTAGGGTCCAGTTGGTACAGCCATACAGCAGTACCGATAGGACCACAGCCTGGAAGAATCGTCTCTTTAGCTTGTCAGGGAGGTCGGATTTCCATACGACTGATAGTTTATTGGTGGCCAACCATGCCTTTCCTATTCTTGTGTTAACATCGCTTTCTGTGGATGAGATATTACTACCTAGGTATGTGAATTTTCCCACTAGTTTAAGAGGCCTACCGTCTAGTGTGGAGATGTCTCCTTGCTTTTTGAAGCTCATGAACTCGGTTTTATGAGAGAGAGAGAGAGAGAGAGGAGAGAGAGAGAGAGAGAGAGAGAGAGAGAGAGAGAGTTATCACTAGCTCCCAAAGTTTTTGCGGTATTATTTGTGGTGTGCTCACTATCAATGATGGTGCTATTATATATATAAGAATACACACACAAACACACACAAACACACACACACATATATATATATATATATATATATATATATATATATATACCAACCCCTCCGCACGAGTCGGATGTGACGCAAGGTCAATTTCTTAAGTGTAGTTTAATCGGTCTGAATTCAGAGTTTTCCTTCTTCAAGACTGGTAACCTAGCCAAGGTTAAAGAGTCCAGTCTATCCTACTATTTACTCTTAGCTGGAGGAAGATAGTTGGATGCACACCTTTCCCAAGGGTATTAGCGTTATGTGAAATGCAAACAGTCTCGTCCAGGATTTAAACTCGGATCGACGATTCCATTTCCTACGACTGTAACCATTATACCACGCTCCCCCGACTACTTTATGATATAAGATGCTCAGTTTGCACACGTCTTTGTTTAAATTCAAAATTCAAAATTTTGAAAAAAAAATCAAATTAGAGCAAATAAATTTGAATTTATAAAAGATAGAAGATTCCATTTCAATACTTTTTTTATCATACTGCACACACACACACACACACACACACACACACATATATATATATATATATATATATATATATATATATATATATATATATATATCTTTGAAAAGAAGGATAAACTCAACACCGTTATTCCATAATAAATTTATTTCGACCAAGATTGGGGCCTTTATAATAATTTTGGTCGAAATAAATTTATTATGGAAAAACGGTGTTGAGTTTTCCTTCCTTTCAAAGATAAATATTGCTCTGTATATAATCTAAAACGTTTATTATACATTGAGCTTTTTTTTGGTGATTTAAAGATTCACTGTATTTATACATACTGGATCATACAATAATAATACAGTATGTCTTAGAAATCACATATAGAATCATCCCTTACTACCAAGTTTCGGATACCTCACATCTATATATATATATATATATATATATATATATATATATATATATATATATATAGTAAAACATAATCTTACAAAGAAAATGAACTTATTATGCTAATGTCAACATTTAATATAAAACCTTCTTCAGGACAATATGATAAAAAGAAGAGATAAAGATTTTTTGTTGTGATTTGATGTTTTTGAATAACTTGAGTTAGAAATATGTAGAAAAAAGCTAATAACCATTCATAGATATAAACCGAAACATTTAAACGTCGACATAAATATATTTTATTTTTCCTACTTCTATATATATTGTCAGATTAGATCTACTAATTAGATCTACTTAGTTCTTCTGAAGACGGTGTACTTAGAACACCGAAACCATGGTAGGGAAATAACTTTTCTACAACTATATATATATATATTCTACACACCAAGCGATCCTTTGCCGGGATTACACTTGTCAATTTCATTTTCTATAAGAAAAAGTATCGAATTTTATGCGATACATGCGTTGTAAGTGCCTTCAAGTAAAAATTTAATATATACTTTATTCAGCAACGTTTCTAAAAATAAACAAACATCCAAAAATCTTATTCACTTCGCCGAAGGCATACGGTCTGTTTGTTGTTATTATTCTCTCTAAAACGCCCCCTTACCTATTATGGTAGAGGCGTGTAGTATCATTTGACAAGCTTAATTTCGCTAGGATTGTTAGCTGTGTACTGTGGTCGAGGCGATAAAGTGTTTCACTATGCTCGCTGAGGTCCCGGTTTCGATTTCTGTCGGAGGGAAATCGTTAGTATATGTCGCTGATGAGACTTAATCTCTGTAAACAGTCTGTACGACATTCTACACACCAAGCGATCCTTTGCCGGGATTACACTTGTCAATTTCATTTTCTATAAGAAAAAGTATCGAATTTTATGCGATACATGCATTGTAAGTGCCTTCAAGTAAAAATTTAATATATATATATATATATATATATATATATAAGGGGGATTATTTGGGGTTTAATTGTGTAATAGGCTAGATTAGAAGTTAAATCTGAAAACGTTGCACAAAAGGGACTAAAAAGGGACGAAATGACCAAACATCAGAAAAATCGTAAAAACGATTTTGCCTAAAAAATCAACAACAACAACAAAAAAAAAAATAAGAACGAGCGGGCCAATTAACTTTTTCTTATGAATATTCAAATTTTAACAGAGAATGTGATTACCAAAGATGAAGCTGATTAGTTTTACTGTTTGCTGCCCGAGTGGTCTGAACTGGTGCATATCCGAAGATTAAGTTTATACGAAAATATTAAACGTTAAATAACAAACTATGAGAAATTAGGTTAATATGCATTTATTGGAGTTGTTTTATACACCTAATTAATGCTAATTGCATGAGATATGGTAAATTGGGATATAACTATTGTTTGGGTAAACAAGAAATGCAAGCCTAGGAACTTTCCCATGAACGGATGTGCCTTCGAAGTTAAGTGTTTCATTATATGATTTTAGTTGTGAGTGGACAGATTGTATATTAGCATAAGAGAGCAATGAATAAGGTATATATATATATATATATATATATATATATATATATATATATATATATATAGAGAGAGAGAGAGAGAGAGAGAGAGAGAGAGAGATTGATGGATAGATCAGGAGCAAAGTGGGTTAGAATATGAACAAACCTGGATAGATAGATAGATAGATAGATAGGTAATGACCAAACATGAATGAATACGTAATGAACTAACTTGCACAGACAAATAGATAGATAATGAACAACTGTGATATATAGATACAGATATAGATAGATAATTAACAAACTATTCATGTATATATATATATATATATATATATATATATATATATAGAGAGAGAGAGAGAGAGAGAGAGAGAAGAGAGAGAGATATTAGAAAACTGGGATAGATAGATAGATTGATAGATAGACATGTAAATAGATAATGAACGTGTACATAGATACATAGATATATAGATAGATAATGAACAAACTGCCAAATATATATATATTATATATATATATATATATATATATATATATATAGGGTGTCCGAAAATAATGTATACAATCTTTAAATATTAATAGTACGTTTGAATAATACGTTTTTTCTATTTCAGATTTGACTAACTGTTGATAATGGAGGATACTATATATTTTACCCTCAAATTCTTTAAATGTGTTTTCTTTCTCTTGTATCAATCTTATTTACAAGTCAAAATACATAAATTCAATAAGTTATAACGATTCATAGGGTGTATACATTATTTTGGAACACACACACACACACACATAGATAGATAGATAGATAGATAATGAACAGGTTGGAATAGATAGATGGAAAGATAATTATCAATTAGAGTGAGAAAAAAGAAAAAGAACAACGCTGTGATTTCAGGTGAAATAATAAATTGAGCAGGTTGTTCGTGAAATACAGAATCGGGAAATGTCAATGTTAAAGCTGACAACTAGCCAAAGTGACGCAAATTAATAAAGAAAATGTGCACATCATTTGGAATGACGTCACGCAAGCCGCTTGCATGTCGTCAAAGGATATCGTTAACATACTGACAAATGAAAGAAAGATTAACAGCTGGTAAAGTCAAGAAGCACTAACACACACACACACACAAAATACACTAACACACACACAAACACACTAACACACACAAATATTGATCGCAACGTCTTGTCAGGCGACTGCCACTCCTTCATTGATTGTCCGTTTGTGAGCTCGTTCATGACTTTTCAATCCTGCCAAAGTCTTGCATGACTTAGAACATATCTGGCACACATAACAATCAGTGTTGACTGAGTCGACAGGTGTTGTATACCCATCACTGTGAAATTTCATGTGAAGCTTGAGACCACCAGCTGTTCGGTACACTTTTGGGCAGCAGGAACATAAAAAGTTTTCATATCGGGATCATGCTGGGAATCAGAGTGTGGCATGGTAGAAACAACAATTGCAGAGACAACACACAATATATATATATATATATATATATATATATATATATATATATATATATATATAGGAATCACGAGTTTCCTAATTCGATAACAATCTCCTTGGTCTAGTGCCAATGAAATACCATATCCACAAAATAGTATATGTAGCTATATATTAATGTCATAGTTTCGATAGAATTGAATACTAACAAATGATATGTGTTTTAAATATTCTATAGATTGTTAAAAGTGTTGCATAGGGTCAAATTAGAGTTAAAGTCGTTAAACCGCAGAAACTAGAATTTCCGGTTTTATTTTTAACTTTAGTTCGGGGGTCATTGTTCGGTCAGTTGAATTCCAAACTTTAACCTCTCTTTGTTCTTATTTCTTTTTCCTTTCTTTCTCCAGAAATCCGAATACCTTTTTATTTTCAATCCCCAAATTCCCCGTAGATCATAATAAGTACGCTGCAAAAGTAAGTTTTTTAAATTTCATTTTATTGGGAGTTAAAAACACATGAAATTTTAGCCATAACTAATATAATTTCTTGCCAGGGCCGATGACCGATAGAAAGGACTGGGGAAAGAGAGAGAGAGAGAGAGAGAGAGAGAGAGAGAGAGAGAGAGAGAGAGAGAGAGAGAGAGGAGAGGGGGGAGAGATGATAAGGATGACGAATATCAATGAGTATGCAACAGTACTCCATCTCTGGGTCAGAGTGGGTCTGGAAGTAATGGCAATGAAGGAGTGGCCCCACATCCATCTTCATCCTCAGAGCTCTAGATTAAGTGTTTCATCACCGGATGCAGTTTAGTTTTATACCCAGGATTCTCTAGAATTAATATCTAATAAGTAACAACAAGATTTTTTAAAAATTGTTATGCTCAACATTAACGACAGGAAAAATTATAGTTGCGTTTTATAAACCGGAAAACTATAATTTTCCATGTATAATAAATAAGGAATATTAATGGACTAATATTTATTTATTTCAAAAAAAATCCAGACGCGTATTTTCAGGCGTTCTTTATTTATTCATGTCGATAGGTAGAATGATATACAGGATGCGGCAGAATTACCTACTACATTTTAAACTGTCGCCTGCACAAGTGAACTTAGGCCAGTGGTAATAGTAGCCCCATCTTACCGTTTTCTTGTCTTTTTTTCAGACACTATCAGTTACGATCTTGGGTAGAACCGGTGCACACCGTGCGTTTGCTGTTGAAACGTTTTTTGGGTTTTGTTTTTGCGTGCGTGCGTGCGTGCGTGCGTGTGTGTGTGTGTGTCTTTTGACTGTGGAATCTGTAATTGCTAACTTTTTGATCTCATTTCATGTTATGTCGGAATGATGATGTTCCCAATAGAAAATCGATACTGCTATGAGTTGTAAAATCAACCTAGAACAACATCATTTCGACGTAACATGAAATGAGCATGGAAAGTTCCCTATCTGCTCTCTATTATAGATTAGTTTCAAAAACTTACACATGCCGTTTATGAATTTTAAAACCGTTTATTCTCGCACGATGTATAAAAGATTAGACATATTGAAGTTGTTCAAAGGAGTTTTCTATATAATTTTATCAATGATTTAAAAATTTAGTATTACAGATTTTAAGTTTTATTGGGCAAAAACCTATGATTATTCCATTTTTTTATCTTAGTATTATGGTGTGAGCAAAAATATATATAGTAATTTTTATTTGTGGATTTATCATACTGTTACAATTTATGGGTGTCATGAATTGTTAGCAGACCCTCTAAGTTAGAAATTGAAAACAGGTCTCTTATATTTACAGTCAAGGGAGCCAGTGGATATTTAGCACTGATTGTTAATATTCCTTGACCCCTAGAGGAGTAAATCTCGGGAGCCATGAGAAACACGTGATTTAGTTTAGAGAATTAGATCCGACTTGACTTGAAAGCAGAGCAGACGTGCTCTGGGGTCGAACTCTCGTCCGCGCGGAAAATCATGGTCTAAATGATAAACTTGATCAAGCAAACAAAAAGGTCATGTTAGTTTAATTAAAAACAATGACCAAAATCATCCCAGAAGAAAAGAAGCCCTTAAATAGAAGAAGCAGTTAGAAGAATCAGTCAGCAACTAGACAACGAGATGGGAGAAGAATCAGCAAGAACCAGAGTAACTAGAGAAATGAAGTGATAAAGTAAGACCATCTCCTCTCCAATTAATTCTCTCTCTCTCTCTCTCTCTCTCTCTCTCTCTCTCTCTCTCTCTCTCTCTCTCTCTGTGTGTCATCTGAGAACTCTCACTCTCTCACCCCCTCTCGTTTATATACCCGATGTTCAATGTGGGTATATAACAATACAGTTTAAATTTAAATTGTTGTTATTATTTATTGATAATGTATCTTAAAAGATATTGTTAGTTTCTGGTTCGTAATTATAATCTGCGGCAGGTTCCATTTTTTTTATCCGCAATTTTTGTTTATTTATATTATTTATCATATCATTTTATTTAATAATGTATCAGGTGTCTGGTGAGAGCGAGTAAACACCAGCAGCTCAAAATAATTTTTTAAAAACAGTGTCTGGAAAAGAGTGGACGGGCACAGGGGGTCCCAGTGCCTACCCACACTGACAGTAGTGGGATTGATGTGCTTACTACATGCATAAACCCCCAAATTGTCCCTGATCGTCAACCTATTAAGGATCAGGAAGAGTCTGTTATGAAACCATCGCCCTGAGCAGCTTACACAATCCCGAGGAAGTCAGAGGACACTACTCCCTCGTCTCTCGTAGACGGAAAGATGCCAACTATATCATTTTATTTATATTATTTTATTTTTATATCATATTTATATCATATCATAGACTTATATTAATAAAGTTATTATTGATATTATTTATTATAATATTTTGTTTATATTATTTTGTTTATTCATATTAAATTATTCATATTTATATTTATATCATACTATAGATTTATATTATTCATAGTATTTATCATATCATATTACTTATACCATTTTATTTATCTATATCATTTTCTTCATATTTATATTTATATCTTATTATAGATTTATATTATTCATATACTTTATTATATTATTTTATTTATATTTTATATTATAGATTTATATTTTGGGGATGTATATGTCATTTATGTAGCGGAAATATCTACAATCTTTGAATAACATGTATTTAAATGGAACTGATTCAAGAAAATCTAGAAAAAGACATGCAAGGTCACTGCTAACAGAAAAACCCATGAGTACACCAATTTTTTAGTATTTTTCGGATTCATGTTTATAATTATATGCACAACGTTTCAGTCGTTATGCCCTCCTGTTATCGTCAGGTGTTTCTTATCAAACTCGGGAACGTTTTTATCGAACGCAGAAACCTTCATGTCGTAATAAAAAGCCTTCACAGAACTTTGAAACGAACTCTTTATTTAATCCACTGGGGTAGATTCTTGACAAACCCATGGGTAAATTTGATGATTTTTAGACATTTTGAAATATTGTCCTCATATTTACTGTAATATACACAACGTTTCGGCTGATGTGACCTCCGGCATTCTTCAGGTGTTTCGTGTCGAACTTAGGGACCTTCTTGCCGAACTCGAGAGCCTTTATGTCGTAATCGGGAGCCTTCTCAAAACTTCGAATCAAACTCTCTATTTAATCAATTAGGGTAGATTGTTCGCATTCCGTTAACCATGGTGTTATAAACTCTGTTAAGTATTCAATATTATTTTCGCTCGTAGTCAGGATTGAACGTGCAACCTCCAGATGATTGTCACTTCGAACTGTATTATTTTAACCATTGTATCCGTTGCGCCATGTTTCCAAATAATTAAGGCCGGAGGGCATATAGGTCTAAACGGTCTATAGGTCAGCAGTCCGAAAAAATCTAAATAATACAGATTATCAAGCCTCATCTAAAAAATTCCGACAAATAAAACCAATTTTTTGTTTGTAAAATGTACCATTACATTTTTAAAGCAGTATCTAGTTCAAAATGTACAAATCTTGATTATTTTATTAATGGATAGAAGTAAGGTGATGTTAATTATCATGAGATTTAAAAAAATGTTTAATGTATTTATTAACAGGAATATTTAATGATATTTTTTAGATTAGCTAATGATTTATTATTCTTATTTATGTTATTTATTCTATTGAGCAAATCACCAAAAGTTATAATGTGCAAACTACTGATGGTACTTAAACGAGGGTTAAAGACTCACACACGGACACACACACACACACACACACACACACACACACACACATATATATATATATATATATACATATATATATATATGTGTGTGTGTGTGTGTGTGTGTTGTGTGTGTGTGTGTGTGAGTGAAAGTTGATGAAAACAGGAAATAACAAAACATAGACAATTAAATTCAATTCTGTTGATTTAATCAGAATGGCTTAATCAGGATTTATTGCTAAAATTTGTAAAAAATTCTGATGAGGCCTCTGAAATTAGCAGAGGCGAAATATCAATTGAATGTGATTGTCTGTGTTATTCCTGCTTTCCTTGACTTTTTCACAGATTTTGTGGGATGTTTTTCCTTATCTGTTATTTCCTATTGATGTGTAAAGTTCCAAGCACGCTTCTTATAAAAAAATAGATAAAAATGGCACGGTCTATATGTCTAAGTAATGTAAATAACTAAAATAAAGTGTTGAAAAAATATTATGTACTTACAATCAAAGGCCGTTTGGTATGAATCATGAGAAAAATGTTTTTTTCTGTTACATTTCGGGAATCCGTTCCCTTCAACTGTCGGTAAAGAGATTGGATTCCCAAAATATAGCAGAAAAGACAATATTTATTCATTTTTTTCTCAAGCTTCATTCTAAAAAACATTTAATTGTAAGTACATCATATTTTTAAAAAGCTTCCTTTTAGTTATTTATATCAGTTAAATAGACCATGTCATTTTCATCAAATTAATACATATATATATATATATATATATATATATATATATATATATATGTAAGGTATCCAAAAACTGGTAGTAAGGGATGATTCTACATGGGATTTTTAAATTCACACTCTATGGTTATTGCATGTTTAGTAGACATGCAAATACATGTATTTTAATAATCCCAAATGAGAGCTCAATGTATAATAATCTGTTTAGATTAAATACAGAGCAATATTTACCATTGAAAGGAAGGAAAAACTCAAAAAAACATCATTCTGTAATAAATTTATTTCGACTAAAAATTAAGGGGCTTTTAGAAATTTAAATAAATTTCTAAAACTCCCCAAAGTAAATTTTGCCTCATTACCCAGAATTCACAAGTGTGTTAGAAGCAAATATCACATTGACACACACACACACACACACACACACCCATATATATATATATATATATATATATATATATATATATTAATGGTACAATAACCAGATTTGGTAAGTAGCGGATGATTCTATTGGAGATCACCAAAATCTCACTGTACATATATATATAAATATATGACCTAAGATAAGTTATATCTCTTGTCCCATCGAACTAATGTATATTGAACACTTACGTCTAACAACTTTACAGAGAAATATCTACAGGAATGCGTGTTGTTTATAACTTTTTTCTATTGTTAACTTATATTCGTGCAAGTTTGCTAGATTTTCTGTGAAAATGTCTTTGCCTTTTCCATAAATACTATATGAATAGAATTTTGAGTTGTTTCACCACATGCTACTAAAATTTGAGATAAGTTATATGCATTGTCCCATCGAACTAATGTATATCGGACACTTACGTTAATTTACAGAGAAATATCTATTGGAATCCGTAAGATTACGAAATGATATCAATTTTTTTTAAACACTCTGTACATCTCAAATTATATGAAGAAATTTGGAGACATTCGCTATATATATATATGCTAAAGCGACATTTCTTCCAGGCTGTAGTCATATGAGTACTGATGTATGGCTGCACCACCTGGACCCTAACGAGGCGCCTTGAGAATAAGCTGGATGGAAGCTGTACAAGAATGTTTCGTGCAGTCTTGAACAAGTCGTGGAAACAGCACACCACAAGGGAGCAACTGTATGGCCACCTGTCACCTATCTCACAAACCATCCGAGTGAGACGGACTAAACATGCAGGACACTGCTGGAAAAGCAAGGAAGAACTCATAAGCGACGTTCTCCTGTGGAAGCCAACACATGGACATGCTAGTGTGGCCGCCCAGCAAGGATCTACATTGACAAATTATGTAAAGATGCTGGCTGCTGCGCGGAAGAGCTCCCAGGGGCGATGAATGATAGGGAATGTTGGCGAGAGATTGTCATGGATATCCGTGCTGCCTGCACGACATGATGATGATGATGATGCTTATACGCGTTCATACTTCTCATATATGCTCATACTCACATGCGTAAAACTTATTGTATCTAAATGTGTACACCGAGGGAAAGATACGTCTATAATTTCAGAATCCTACACTATAGCGCCTTGGATTTTCATTCAGTATTACAGTTTTTAGATTTCAAGAACTGGTAGCCTACGGCATCTAAATAAACATTAGCCTACCAGACATTTCAACTTCGCATATTAAGCCAAACAGATTTCTAAGGAATTTTGGAGCAATGGAAGTATTTTTAAATCCATATAATGGCATATATATATATATATATATATATATATATATATATATATATATATATATATATATGGGCATGTATATGTATATAGGGGCTGGTTTAATACTATTGGTAGAACATCCACCTAAGAACGACAAGGTTCCAGGTTTAATACCGGCCCTCGCAAACCAAGGTGAACAAAGAGTGATAAGACAAAGATAAATATTTCTTTTATGCTATTTATTCTTAATTTTTCTCAACTAGTTTCGACCTTAGGTCATCGCCAGAGAATTTGTGTAAATAAATTGTTTTTAGAAACTTTAAATAAGTTTTCTAAGTGTTTGACAAGCCACAAAAATTCGGGTGAAAATATATTAGAAGTAGCGAGACTATCTCTTCATTGAAAACCATCTGATTGAATTCATTTGAAAGTTTTTTCATATATATATGATGAATTTTTGAAAGTTGTATATATATATATATATATATATATATATATATGATGTTGTTATCTATGTTGGGGTCTACGTATGCTTCTTTGTCGGTATATCTGATGAGTATATATGTTTATATATATATATATATATATATATATATATATATATATATATATATTAGAGAACATTTTTGGTTGTTTTAGAAGCATACAAAATTAAGATCTTGATTTTTTATGCTTCTATAACAACCAAGACATTTTCCCAAACATATATATGTATAATACATATATAATACATATGTATATATAATATAGATATATATATATATCATATATATATATATATATATATATATATATGTGTGTGTGTGTGTGTGTGTGTGTGTGTGTGTGTGTTGTGTGTGTGTGCGTGTGCGCGTGTTTGCGTGTGTGTATGTCACACACACACACACACACACACACACACACACATATATATATATATATATTTGGGTGATTATGTGCCTAATTGAAGTCATACCTAATTTGAACATTAATTAGTTATAATTAAATGAATTAGGCGTGCTTATTGGTTTAAATGTAAGGCGTAAACAAATCGAGAAAAGTCAATCTCTGTATGTACATTTTCAGCCTTTTTCTCGATTTGTTAACGCCTTACATTTAAACCGATATGCACGCCTAATTCATTTAATTATAACTAATTAATTTTCAAATAAGGTATGACTTTAATTAGGCATATAATCTCCCAAAAAATTGTCGGCTATCGCCATCTCAAACAGATTGTTTGTCCACTTCATATATATATATATATATATATATATATATATATATACACAAAGACGCTTAGACCAACTTGTGTCAATCCCCGTTCTGTGGATCTAGAGAAAAAACATTATGCGTGCCCAGAAAACATTGATTAAGCGACAAGTCGGAAAACGCATGTGGTCAGCCCAGTGATAGGCCGACAGAAAAGACCGGGCAGACAGCAGAAAACAATTCTCACAATACAACTGGATGAAATAATCCAAAAGAAGAGAGACTCAAAAAATACCCGGACAGAATCAAGAAATACAAGCAAAACAGGACTTTCAAAATGAAGGTGACAATGATACTAATTGTAAATGGCGCGTTTAGAATAGTCCCCAAATTCTCGAAAAAAGTAACTGTCTCTTATAATCTCAGCACAAGCAAAGATAAGACGCAACAGAATAGCAAGTGTGGAATGTGTGGAAGCAAAGACGATATGGTTAATCTATACATACATATATAAAGGGCAGTTGTGTGAATCTGTATGTCTGGAGGAAAAATTCGAAAATAAAACAAGTAACGACAAAGTAACTATATATACACATTAAATATCACCAAGGCTTGGTGTTTGAGCAAAAATAATGAAGGTTTGATTTATATTTGTGAAGATAAATAAAAAATAAAATTTAAATGATAGCATCGTAGAATTTCTTTTGTATTTAATATTCTAAATAGTAGACATTAATTCTTATTTTCAGATTTGCTGGTTAAACGCAATGTCTTCTGAGACATACTGCGAGGGTCTAATTTGTGATTCAGTAAGAATGGATCTTCGAGACTAAACTTTTTGCTTCCCCCTACCCAGGCGATGCCGGGTAGCCACTTCTAGTAATATATAAAGGGCAGTTGGTGTTATGTATGTCCGGAGGAAACCATGAAAAGAAAACAATTAACGACAAAATATATATACACACTCACTATTTTGAGCAAAATAATGAAGATTTTATTTATATTCGTGACAATAATAAAAATAATAATAAAAAATATTTAAAAAAAACAAATAGTAACAGCATGGATTTTTTTGTATTTAATATTTTAAATGTGAGACACTGTTTTTTCTTTTTTCGAGTCTCTGTGCACTTTTATTTTTCTGAGATTTAACCAGGCTGGATCAACACAAAGTCTTTTTATGTAGGATTTTGATGAGGCATCCAGCGATGATCCGACTAGTAATTCAGTTATAGTGGATCTGCAAGATTAATTTTCCCCCTCTATCCAGGGCACGCCGGGTAGCCGCTTCTACTCATATAATAAGCGAATGCAGCAAACTCGCAGAATAAGAGTATAAGACTTGATACGGCTTGATGGGAAAGGTGATCTACTGGGAATTGTACAAGAAAATAAATTTTCAACATGCTGCTAATTTGTATATGCACTAGCCAAATCGGTTCTGAAAAATAAAGACGCATGAAATACAGGTGGATCACCTAATCTCGGCTAGGAGACCAGACCTAGCGTTAATTAACAAGAAGATGAGAAATTGTCATCTCGTAGATTTTGTCATCCCGGTAGATCACTGAGTGAAAAGATAAAAGGATCGTCAAATATTTAGACCTTGCCAGAGAACTGGAAAAACTGTGCAACATGAAGCTAATGGTCATAAAATTGTAATTAGGGCCTTTGGAACGGTTTCCAAAGGTTTTGGAAAGAATCGGGGACATGTGAAATCAGAACAAGAATCGAGGCCATCCAAAAACAGTATTGTTAAGATCGGCTAGAATACTCAGAAGAGTCCTGCAGACGTAAGGAGACTTACTGATACTCTGCTTCCTACGATCCACCAGCGAAGACCGGTGTGAAAAACTCCCATTGAGTGAAATAATAATTCCAGACTTGGTCTTTGAGATACAAACGATCACCCAATCCCAGTCAGAAGACCAGACAAAGTGGTAATTAACAAGAAGAAAATTCTTTTACATAACTTAGTGAAAATACATTAAAAAAATTCCTAAATACATAAATCAATGAATAAATTCCCATACGTCAAATAAATAAATCTTTACGCATCATTCAAAGAAAAATATGTAATATTTTTCAGTATTCTTCTTCTTCTTCTTCTTCTTCTTCTTCTTCTTCTTCTTCTTCTTCTTCATTATTATTATTGTTATTGTTGTTGTTGTTGTTGTTGTTAGCTAAGAGAATTTATATTTTAATTATATAACAGTGAATACAAGATGGAGGAGGAGGAAACAGATACTGGGAATTCATTATCACCTGATGATCCTAAAAATATGAAGCTGTCAGCTGTGATTGATATGTTTGCATTACATATATATATATAATAGAGAGATATATATATATATATATTACATATATATTACATATATATATATATATATATATACATATGTGTGTGTGTGTGTGTGTGTAGGCATAGGTATTGTTATTTTGTATTGGAGAAATGAAAAATAAAGTGCTCGATTACAGGTGTAAAGAGCTCTATTTTTTTGTTATAGTGTACTATAGAACTAAATGGCGACAGTTACCATTGGTTTCAAGACAACACATTAGACACTTATTGCCGGGACATCGCGCCCTGGAAAACATTAGAGCGAATATATATATATATATATATATATATATATATATGTGTGTGTGTGTGTGTGTGTGTGTGTGTGTGTGTGTGTTTTCAGATGTGAGTTTGATGTGTGTGTGGATGTAGTTATTGAAAAGAAAACCCGACGTCAAGGGTTATTCAATAAATAAACTGAATTTTATCAAAGGAATTGTTAGTAGAAAGCACTACTTGGTGTTGGACTTTTTCATGGAAATCATTAGTGAAGGATCCTTTTATGTCCTATAAACTGTCATTGTGATATTCTTTAATGATTATTGTACCTAGAACTTTTTCTTTGCCGAAGAGTCAGTTTTCTTCCACCCCATAGACTGTCTTTTCGACTCAGGCTTATAGTGTCATATGCCCACTTCATCTTCTGGGTATATATTTAGGAGGAGGATAGAAGTTCTTGGGAGATTCTATTTCGGTGACTGGCCATCTCCTTTTGGGTCACTTTCCTTCTTTGGTTGATACGGCTTTTATTGTGCTGGGCTTGTTTGTGCTCATCTTCTTTCTTTTTAATAATGAAGCAAGACTTTGTTTATTTTTCAAAGACGTTTTAATTAAAACCGAAACCCAAAAGCGTTTAACTTTAACATGAGAAGATGGCTTACCTGGTACACACGACCATATTATGTCTGACCTCTGACTAACCGCCAAATTCTAACTAACTGTAACTCAGTTACCTTCACACGCCTTGCCTTCAGCCAATGAGAAGTCAACGGCTCGGTTAGTGAAAGGTGAACACTTTGTTAATCACTTCTTATAATAGTAACTTTCCACTTACCATACCGTTATTTGAATTTTAATTCACTTACAGTCATAATTCGTAGGAAACCCACGAATTATGTAACAGTAGTGGCAAATCCATGTTTAGTCTATTTTAAACAATTTCGATTAACTATGCTTCTTTGTATACCATAACACATTCTGTAAATTTCACATGTTTTGAAATTTCACATCTTTTGCACTTCTCAGACCTCTGTTTAAGACTGAATATGATCAAAAGGGTTGGGGGTTTGCCGTAAGGGCAATAGTGTCGGGACAATAAAGTAGGGGCCAAGTGCAGTACTGCATGTCATGGACTGCTCATGCACTCGGATTCCATCCATGAGCATCGCTGGTCGCCATCTACTGCTTTGATGTTAACGGGGGTCACTTTCAACATGGTTTATAATTATTATTCATATGTGCCACCTGTATTCTTTATTGAAACATGTCCGTCAATAAAAAAAAAATTTATGGGGCCAGTGACTTTCCGAACACCTCGTACATAGAAAATCAAAACTGGCTGTCAGCCATGTTGTCAAAATCTTGGCATTATTTCTATGAATCAATAATTATCCTTTCCCGCGTTTTCCTATTTCAACACAAATTATTCATCCAAACTGCGAATTATTGTCCAATCAACAATAAAAAGAAACAATTTCCCTCTCCATCTATACTCTCTCTCTCTCTCTCTCTCTCTCTCTCTCTCTCTCTCTCTCTCTCTCTCTCTCTCTCTCTCTTCTGTCTTTCTCTCTCCTTACATACACGCACACTCACACACATACATATATATAAACACACGTATATATGTATATATATGCGTATGTATTTATGCATATACATATACATACATCTATATACATATATATACAGTATATATATAAATCTATGTATATATACACACATATATATGTATACATGTATATATATATTATTTATTTATTTACATAAATATGTAACCACACATATATATATATATGCAGATATTTACATATATACAGATATGTACATATATATAAGTATATATATACATACATATATACATATATACATATATAAACGTATATCTATACATATGCATATATGTACGTACATTTATATTCACACTAAAACGCACACACACACACACGCACACACACAAATATATATATATATATATATATATATATATATATATATATATATTGAATTCTTATTTACTTATTTCTATCCGTAGTACTATCCCTTATGTCCTTTCCGTCTTTATTTCCCAGTTTTTCTCTCAACCTTCCACCTTCTTATATTTTGTATCTTCTCACTTTCTCTTCTTTTTATTCAAAATTTGTGTTGACTTAAAAGAATGGCCGACAACCGGACGTGCTGTGCAGAGTGGAATTCAAGATGGATACGAATTATAGGGAGGAGGAGTTTCAGTGGAAGTTTTCGCAAGGAAATATGAAATAAAAGACAATCAACAATTTGCAAATTGATAAAATTGATTTTTATTTCGCATAGGTTTCAATGAACCGACAATTTTGATTACTCTTTTTTCAATAATTTTTCTTCTCATAGTTTCTTTTACATTTCTAGCTAATTGCTTGTATTCAGATATTTTTGAGTATCCACCTTGGAACGACAAGGTTCCGAGTTCGATACCGAGTTCGATACCGATCCTCTCCAACTTAGCGTATGAGTAACACAATTCTGGGGAGTGTGGAGTACCATTTCTTCACCATTACTCCCAGGTCCTCTCTGACCCGGAGTGGTAGTACTGTTACCCGTTATGGGTTAAATAGAAAAAAATGTGTTTACAAAACAAGTCTTAAAGATGTTTAATACCCATCAAGCATGAATTAAAAAAAATGTCTTCAGCATAGTATAACCCAACAAGGGTTGAATGCCGAAAAATCCAACCAACTAACCAACTAAATGTCTTTCTCTTAGTCTCTTTTACATTTCTAGATAATTACTTGGATTTAGATATTATATACCCGAGTTAAATAAGTATATAACAAGAGAACTCAAGCGGGCGTATAAATATCGTTTACAAACACACACACACACACATGTATATATATATATATATATATATATATATATATATATATATATATACACGCACACACACACACACACACACACACACACACACATGTTTATTTATGAATGAGTATTTATGTCTATATTCTTGCGTTTCGTTTTTTTCTTTATAAGATATTGAATATATCAACCCACCACTCGGGAAATACTATAGAGCTTTGTTATGAATCTACCAAGAAAAAATATTTTTGAGTGAAAATGAAACAACAAATTGTGACAAATCTTTTATCCCAATCAACAGCATTTCTTTTTTTCCCAAATATAATGACGTCATGAGAGTATTTAATTTTTTTAAATTTAAGAATAGCGTTCATTACAGACATTTATAAAAATCTTTGATGAACTTTCTGAAGAAAAATCATTTTTATATTTGTTATTCTAGAATAAAATGAAATTACATCAATTGTGGTGGTGTATTGGTGTTATTTTGTTTTAATTTCAAATATCAACTATAAAATATTCTTACTTCTAAAATTGGTATTTTTAAAAGATTTTACTAGACTACATAGTTATGGGGTCTTTTTTTAAAGAATTCTTTTTAGAATTTTCTGCGTAAAATCTTCAAAGAGAGGACTACCTGCTCCACTGCCTTGAAAATCGGCATCCACACTTTTGGCTTTTACTTTGATTTGAAAACTAGAGCCAGTTTTTGTGATAAAAAATTATACAGTATTAAAAAGGAATTGTCCGATTAATTTCACAAAAGACACTTCTAGTCTTGGAGATATTCTCTGGAATAATACCTTGATGTTTAATACTGTGTCTCTTGATAATGGCACATCTACGCCTGTTGGGACACAAGGTGGCGGCGATGACAGGCAGAAAAAGAAACGCTGTCAGTTGATTAGCACTTCTCAAAGACAGACAATCTGGTGCAGATGAAAGTGTCTCACTTCCAGTAATTTGTTTACGAACATGTAACACGCCTGATTGCTAAATTTACTTTCTATTTATACAAATTTCTCTCACATTATTGCCAATCAGGAAAAACGTCCTGTCGTGTTTTAATGGTTAGCAAGCTAGTCTCGCAGATTTGTTACGACTGAAAAGCGAGTTAGATCCACGCTGAATGTCCCATACTTTTAACCTCGTGTCAAATCCTACCCGTAGGACAAATCATTTTTTTGCAAACCAGGAAAACCTGGTTGAAATGACGAATTTGGGTTGCTACACGTTCGATGCTTTGTATCAGGCTCCACAGTTCGGCAAGTAAAGGCAACACGACACCGATGCGTTGATGGACGCACCTGGTGTAACGATTATCGTCGAAGGATATGGAGTCAGCCAGCTGAGTTCAAATTCCGGACGAGGCTGTTTGCATTTCAACATAGCGCTAGTGCCCTTGAGGAAGGCATGCATCCAACTATTCTCTCTCCAGCTATGGCTAAAATAGTAGGACAGACTGGGCTTTTTAACCTTGGTATGGCAACGAGTATATGGGATGGTCAAATTCTGAATTCAAACCTGTTAAACTCAGCTTAAGATATCGAACTTGTGACGCATCATTCTCGTGCGGAGAGGTTGGTAAATATATATAACCGAAATGTACTCCCTGTCTTAAAGTCCAGATTAAAGACACGGTAAGCGTAACCCAAAGCCGTGTATTTTAAAAACTTTTTTCTAGTAGAGGTAACATTGAGGAAGAACAAAGATTTTTGTAAAAGGGCCAAAATCTGTCCCGTTTACCAAAATTTCGGTTTCGATTTACCCTTAGGGCGCTTTTAACATGGTTTAATAGTGGTCCATGATGACATTGATGCTTCTATTTAGGAAGAAGTGAATGATTCTTGTAAGTATTTCATTATTAATTGCGTTCCATGATTATGTTGATGCTTCTATTTAAGAAGGAGTAAAGGATTGTAATTAGTATTTCATGGTTAACAGCGGTCTATGATGATATTGGCGCCTCTATTTAGGAAGGAGTGAAGGGTTCAAATTAACATTTCATAGTTAACAATGGTCCCTGATGATATTGATGGTTCTATGTAGGAAAAAAGTGAAGGACTCTTATAAGTATTTAATTTAATTTATTTAATTGCGTTCCATGATTATATTGATGCTTCTATTTAGGAAGGAGTGAAGGATTTTAATTAGTATTTCATGGTTAGCAGCAGTCCATGATGATATTGATGCTTCTATTTAGAAAGGAGTGAAGGATTCTAATTATCATTTCAGAGTTATCAGCGGTATATGATTATATTGATGCTTCTATTTAAGAAGGAATAAATCGTTTTAATTATATTTCATAATTATCTCCATTATTTCAAGAATTTGGACGATTCACGATTGGATATATTAAGAGACCTATATTTGGACGTGGGGTCGCTATTCATGTAGCGTGAATTGGGCATATCTTCCCCAAGAGTATTAGCACGAGGTGAAATGCAAATAGTCTCATTCACGATTTGAACAGGCTGCTGAATCCACTTCCTTCGACGATAACCGTTACATAACTACCGCATCCAAATTAGTTTAATCTAAAGTTAGATATGAAGAAGGGCTCTTTAATGTTTAAATCTTAAATATCTACAAAAGAAAAGTAGATAAATAGGTAGATAGATAATATAATCTTGTTATAGATAGATATTGTGATAGACAGATAGATTGATACTACTAATAGGTAAATAAATAAAGCCATCTTGTGATATATATATATATATATATATATATATATATATATATATATATATATATATAGATAGATAGATAGATAGATAGATAGATAATGAACATTGTGAGCTAGATAACTAGATAGATAGCTACTGCCATCTCGTCATTGATATATATATATATATATATATATATATATATATATATATATATATATATATAGAGAGAGAGAGAGAGAGAGAGAGAGAGAGAGAGAGAGAGAGAGGGAGAGAGAGAGAGTGAGTGGGTGAGAGGGAGCAAGAGAGAGAGAGAGAGAGGGGAAATAGATAGATAGATACTGATATCTTGTTATAGGTAGATAAATAGATATATAGATAGATACTGCTATTTTGTTATATGTATTTTGTTTTATTTTGTGTTATATCAATCCTTTTCGGGTCATTTAATGCTGAATCATGACGTATTTGATGCCAGCTCACTTACAGTACCTGCTGTTGCTTAGTCAGTCATCTAAGTATTGAACAGGTTAATCACTGTTTGACTTCAGTAATCCAGCGCGAATCGGTGATGTCAATGTGACTTTACCGTAAGCATATGAATAGATACTGTAAACTTATGATAGATAGATAGATAGATAGATAGATAGATAGAGCAATCTTGTAATAAATAGATACTGCCATCTTGTTATCGATTGATTGATAGATAGATAAATAGATAGATAATGTCATCTTGTGATAGATACTGTCGTCTAGTGATAGGTTGATAGATAGTACCATCTTGTAATAGATTGATAGGTACTGGTATCCATTGGTAGATAGATAGATCGATAGATAGATACTGTTATCCTGTGTAAGATAGACTGTTTCTGAAATTTTTAACGGATACCAAAAACATCGACGACGATAGCAACGATAATGAGTAAATGTGTATCGCCCCAGGTAAATCAGCAAGAAAACAGGAAAACAAATCTCGTCGGATGCAAAGAGAGGAAACGAGTGACACTTGTCTCACTCTCTCTCTCTCTCTCTCTCTCTCTCTCTCTCTCTCTCTCTCTCTTTCTCTTTCTCACTCTCTCTCACTCTCTTTCACTCTCTCTCTTTCACTCTCTCTCTCTTTCACTCTCTCTCTCTTCTTTCTTCTTCTTCTTCTTCTTCTTCTTCTTCTTCTTTTTTTATTATTATTATTATTATTATTATTATTATTATTATTATAGAGTTTTTCACACCGGCGTGGCAACAAGTCTCCTCAGGTCTCCAGGACTCTTCTGAGTATTCTACCAGATTACAGCAATGCAGTATTCTGGATGGTCTCAATTCTTCCTCTGATTTACAGATTCTCCAGTCTTTTTTCCCAGCTTTTTGGGACTATTCCAAGTGCACCAACTACAATTGGTATCACTTTGACCTTCATATTACATAGCTTTTTCAAGCAAGGTCCATGTATTTGTGTCCATCTTTTCGTTTTCCTTCATCTTCACCCTATGGTCTGCTGGAACTACAAATTCCACCAGATAACAAGTTCTTTCTTTTTTGTTAATCAACACTAATCAACACTAGGCTGGGATAAGGTGATCTGTCTTTATTTTCGAAGTCCCAGAGAAATTTCACTTCTTGTGATTTTCCCCATCAGCATAAGCTGATGGTTTTTCACTGGAATCTGAGTGACGACAAGTCACTTCTGGTCTAATGAACTCTTCTTAGTATTCTAGCCAATCCTAATGCTGTTGTCTGAGTGGTCTCAATCCGTCTTCTGATTTTAAATTCCTCTATTCGGTTTTCTGGTGATCGTTCCCAGTTCATAAATTACAATTGGTAACAGTTTTGCCCTCATATTCCAACGTTTTTTCAATTCTCTTTTTCTTGTTAATCAATACTAGATCTGGATTTCTGACTGGGATAAGGTGATCCGTCTTTATTTCAAAGTCCCAGATAATAAAATCACTTCTTTTGTTTTTTTTTACATCAGCGTTAGCTGATGGTATTTCACCGGAGTCTAAGTGACAACAAGTCTTCCCAGGTCTCCAGTACTCTTTTGAGTATTCTAGAAGATAGCAGCAATGCAGTAATCTGGGTGGTCTCAATTCTTCCTCTGGTTACCTGGTCCTCCAGCCTTTTTTTCCAGGTTTTTATTATTATTATTATTATTATTATTATTATTATTATTATTATTATTATTATTATTATTATTATTATTATCACTCCTTGTGAGTTTTTCACACAAGCGTTCGTGGATTATTGTTGATAGATTTTCAAGATAGATAGATACCGCCATCATCATTTTCTTCTGATAGATAATTAGATACATCCTCTCATCTTGTGATAGATAATCATCTTTTGTGTCTTCAGAGATATTGATATAAAGATTATTATAGATGAATATTCTTCTTGTTCTTCTTGTTCTTCTTGTTCTTGTTCTTCTTGTTCTTCTTCTTGTTCTTGTTCTTGTTCTTGTTCTTGTTCTTGTTCTTCTTCTTCTTCTTCTTCTTCTTCTTCTTCTTCTTCTTCTTCTTCTATATAGATAGATAGATAGATACTATCATCTTGTGATAGATATATACTGTGTTCTTGTTCTTGTTCTTATTCTTGTTCTCCTTTTTCTTCTTCTTATTGATAGATAGATAAATACTATCATCTTGTGATAGATATAAACATGTCTTTTCTTCTTCTTCTTCTTCTTCTTCTTCTTCTTCTTCTTCTTCTTCTTCTTCTTCTTCTTCTTCTTCTTCTTCTATTGCATAGATATATACTATAATCTTATGATAGATATATTCTTTCTTCTTCTTCTTCTTCTTCTTCTTCTTCTTCTTCTTCTTCTTCTTCTTCTTCTTCTTCTTCTTCTTCTTCTTCTTCTTCTTCATAAATAGATAGATATTGTCAACTTATGATAGATATGAACAGATTTAAAGCGTAATACAAAGAGAGATATTGAGATGAAGATGCCAATGCAATAGCCTATTTCCCACTTATTTTCTAGCGTATTATTTCTTTGCCAACGGCTCTTTGACTTTGCACGAAGAACTCTTTACTCATAACATGAGATCATCTGATACTTATAGGACGTCAATAGTGTATTTACTTTACTCCCTCTATGAAGCCCAAATTTTACACAAGATCGGTTTAATGTGGGGTCTGCCCCACAGGAACCAAATGAAATCTTTCTCCGTATATTTCCCGCCGTTGCTGGGGTCTCTTCATTTATGTTTATCTTTGGTTTTTCTATTTTGAATAAATGTTTTCATTTTTGTAATTAACTTTTTCGTAAGCCCCTGCATAAATATCTGCCCATTTTGCAACAACATAAGGTTTTTTCCACTGGATATTTACTTAATATGTGAACTTGTGGCTATGTGGACCCCAGAAGGTGCTTGTATCATTGTAGAAAATGAACACGGCAAACCGAGTTCAAATCCTATGCGAGGCTACTTGTATTTCACATAGCACTAAAATCCTTGAGAAATGTACGAATCCAATTATTCTCCTCCTGTTATGGGTAAATAGTAGAGCAGAGTGGGGTCTTTAATCTTGGTATGGCAACCGGTTATCTTATAGAAGATACTCAATAAGGAGGTTGTTGTTATGTAATGGTTATCGTCGTAAGAAATGGACATGGCGACTCGTGTTCAAATCGGGGACGAGGCTGCTTGCATATAATGACTATAATTGGTGTGTGGTGTAATGATTATAGTCGTAGGAAATGGACTCATCGACCCGAGTTCAAATCCAAGAAAGTTATGCATCAAACAACTCTCCTTCCAGCTATGGCTAAATAGTAGGGAAGACTGAGCTTTCTAATCTTGGCTAGGTAACCAGTCTAGGAGAAGGAAAACTCTGAATACAAACGCCGCTTAAGATAGTGACCGTGTGTCATATCCTGCTTGTTCGAAGGGGGTGGTATATATATATATATATATATATATATAAATCTTCTACAGACACGTGTTTCGATGTTTCCTGCCTCTTCGGTGTGGCTAGACACAACAACTACCTCTGACCAGGAGCGAAATCCAACTGACTTTTCGGAAGCCCGATTTCTTCATCTCTCAGCCTTTGGCAACTGCCGTAAAATAAGTTTGTTTATATATTTTACGATCACCTAAGAGATCCAGTCTGTCAATAGACTATCATTGTTTATTATATATATATATATATATATATATATATATATATATATATATAATGCCTAATAATCTTACACATGTACATGCACTAGTGCACATACAGATACACATTTAGACACAGAGACGCATACGCACAGATGCACTCTTAGACACCGGCATATCCATACTGATACACTCTTAGACGCACGTGTGAGTGCGCACGCACACAAACACATAGAAACAAATACATCCTCTCATACGCAAATAATTAAATACATACGCATATACATATACGCGAATATATTCAGACAGGCACGAACGCGCGCAGATACACTCACAAATGGGGCGTACACGTACACACTGTGATACAGACGCACACGTCCGCACACACAAATAGATACGTACCTGCACAAACAGACACGTACATACTCAGATCAGTTATTTCCTATAAGTCTAACATGATCAAAGGGGAACCATTCTTGACTGATAAATTATTTATTTATTTATTGATCTACTAGGAAAAAAGGGTTTAGGGTTAGGGTTTAGGGTTAGGGTTAGTTTAATGGGAAAATAAATAATTTATCAGTCAAGAGTGGTTCCCCTTTGATCATGTTAGAATTATAGGAAATAACCCTGAAATCCACATGCACATAAACGCACACGTACACATACACACTTAGAACGCACGACATAAATGCATCCTCATACACACACACACACACACACACTCTATCTTCTCTCTCTCTCTCTCTCTCTCTCTCTCTCTCTCTCTCTCTCTCTCTCTCTCAGATACAGGCACATAGACACACACACAAATACACTCAGGTATGAATTAACGCACACAGGTACACTCACTAACTCACGTACGATACACAAGCACGAGCGTATAAAATACAAATGCACCATAACACACGACATTTACACTTACACACTGAGATGCACTCACACAAACACACACACAGAACGCATGGCTCACATACACATACACACAAATACATACTGAAATACTCACACACGCACGCACATACGCATACGCACGCATTATACAGATAGATAAACAATCATATAGACACGCGCTCACCACGCACACACACATACATGCATGCATACACACACATGCATTCAGATATCAATGTGCACATACACACACATAAATACACACTCGAACACGCGCATGCGCACATGCATAAATAAACACACAAATACATCCTCCGATACACACACACTCAGATACAGACGCATAGGTACACACGTAAATACTCTCAGGTACGCATACACGCCCTCACGCACACAGATACACTCACAAACGCACGTATGATAAACATGCATACACTGAGAATGCGCTTGCACACGCACACACACACAAACACGCACATATTCAAATGTGCACGCTCACCCACACCGCACACACACACACACACACACACACACACATACAAGCACATCTATAATGAATATAAAGGAAATGTTAAAACCTTTGCGAATTTTGAAATTTGATCAAAGATTACATGAACAAAAATTCTACCTGTTTTTCTTGAATTTCTTCATACAATTTCAGATTCAGTTAATACCCAAAGCAATTAAGACATGCTGAGTTATCTTCTCCTTTTGCGTGGGTTTCAATTTTATTTGAAGGCAAATCATTATAGGCCAAAACACATTCAAATTGAATATAAAAAAATTAATGGATATATTTGAATGTCCATGAGATTATTCTTAAACTATTAATATCAATCAGATATGGTTTGTTTTAAATCTTTTAAAATTATAATCGCGATGTTTTCAAGGCTTTGCCATCCAGCGGAAAAATATTCATTTTTATCTAATTTCCTTCTTTCCCATTCTCTTCCCCCCCTCATCTCTCTCTCTCTCTCTAGCCCTCTCTCTCTCTCTCTCTCTTCTCTCTTCTCTCTCTCTCTCTCTCTAGCCCTCTCTCCTTCTCTTTCTCACTCTCTCTCTGTCACTCTCTTACTCTCACTCTCTCTGCCACTCTTTCTCACTCTCTCTCTCTCTATCTGTCTCTCTCTCTCTCACTCTCTTTCTCACTCTCTCTCTATATATATATACCCCTCTCTCTCTCTCTCTCTCTCTCTCTCTCTCTACCTACCTACCTACCTACCTACCTACTTACCTTCAAGCCTGGAAGATCTGGCCTCCAGCAGACAGGGTTGGCGAAATACGTGCCGCACGGAGAGGCTCAAAATCGATATTAACAGGGCAGAAGAGTGCAGATGGAAATGTCCCTTACAATGTGTGTAACTGCATCTGTAAGCCCAGAATTGGACTAACTAACCACCAGGGGGTCTACAACTGTTGAACGACATATGCCGTAAAACAAAACAATCAAGCCAAACCAACGCAACCAATTCACGCCGAAAGCACCGGTTCCCGCTAGATCACCGAAGTTAAGCAACGATGAGCTTGTTCAATATTTAATTGGGTGACCACTTAAGCAACAGCAGGTACTGTAAGCAACCCGAGTCATTTGTTTATCAAAATGACTTGATTCGGCATTAAATGACCCGAAAGGGGTTGATATGCCGTAAAACAAAACAACCAAACCACAAATAACTATCTATCAGCTAAGTTTCATTTACAACTCCAAACATATTATTAAATTATTATTTATATTATTTTTAACTTTTTATAAAATACCTTTAAATTATTACACTTAAATTATTATTATCGAATAACTGAAACAGATCACTAATTAGGATTGAGACTATTATACTAGTGACCACTCCAAGCAGAGTTTAACAGGTTTTAATTCAGTTTTCCTTCTCCTAGAGTGGTTGCCTAACCAAGGTTAAAGAGCCTAGTCCGACCTACTATTTACCCATAGCTGGAGGGGAAGTAGTTAGATTCATACTTTTCCGAATAGTATTAGCGCTATGTGAACTGTAGCTTCGTCCAGGATTTGAACTCGGGTCGACGAGTCCATTTCCTACGACTCTAACTATTACATCACGTACCTCCAACACCTACAACATGTCTCACTTATACTTTTCCAGCTCCATCGGTGGGGCTTAGAATATGCGGACTGTTTCCATTGCAGAGAAGTAAGACTCTCCTTTCCAAAAAAAATGTGGTGTTCTGGGTATGAGGTTAAACTGAATCTGATAGTGAGGTTCCAGTTCTTGAACTCTAGGGAGTATGGATTTTATTTGAAGGCGAATTATTATCGGTGAAAAGAAATTCAAATAAAATTTAAAAAATAATGGATATTTATTCCCATTACTCCCATGTCCACTCTGTAGCGGCGATTTCAAGGTGGTCATCGATTTTTGCATTGAACAGTCTCCGTACCGCTTAACTTGGGTGGTCCGGCGGAAAACGTCGAAGCCGCTGATGAGTATTGCTTGTTTTAATTTTACTTATATTTTTAATAGTTTTTCGGGTAATAGTTTGTTGGTTGTCGAGTATGATTAAGTTAACACGGTTTTCCATTAGAAAATTAGAGCCGAAACATGAACGAAAAGTGAAACATGAAAGAAAAAGAAAAAAAAAGAAAGAAGAGAAAAGAAAGAAAAGAAAGCAAATCAAAATCCAACAGCGGTTAGAAAAAATTCAGTAATGAAAGTATTAAGGTGATTTTGTCACGACTTTGCGAGATTTGATCTGATATCTCGTGTGATCCGACGAGAGTTGTCATTTCCCACTGGTTATCAATTAATCTTGATAGATGTTTGGTTTGACATACGAAAATTCACTTACCGGATGGCATTTTATAAAATGTCCGTGTGTCTTTGGTTATCTCATGTTTTTTGCTGCCTCCCCTGAGAAAATTATATATAAAGTTAGACATGTATCAGATTTATAGTTATTTAGCTTTTATTAGTTGTGGCACAAGGCCAGAAGAATAGAGCACCCAGTGAGAATCTAATTCATTAGTAATTAGTTGATATATATATATATATAGTGTGTGGAATGTCAGCAGGTCCTGCTTGTTAAATACCAATATACCATTTTGAATGATTTATTTGTGATTTATGCATATATCTGAATAATATATACAATATTTGTATGGAGCCATGCATAACGTAACGGTTATCGTTGTAAGTAATGGAATTGGTGCCCGAGTTCAAATCCTGACCGCGCTAATGCACCTGATAAAAGTATGAATACAACTGTCCTTATCGCCAGATATGGGTAAATAGTCGGGCAGACTGGTTTCTTTAGCATTATGAATGAAACCTTTGAATTCAAACCACCTGCAATTCACTAAACGAATTGTCTTTGTGTCGCATTCTGTCCGTGTTTAGTAAATATTTACTTTATCGTTTGTGTGCGTTTTACTGTGTTCTAAAAAGTCGTTTTGTACACTAGCCAGATAGGTAAATAAAAATCACAGGAATACATGGTTAAAGATCCCAGTCTGCCCTGCTATTTACCTATAGCTGGAGGGAGACCTGGATTCATACCTTTCCCAAGGTTATTAGCTCCATGTGAAATGCAAACAACTTTGTCCAGAAACTGAACTCACGCTAACGAGTCCTTTTCCTACGTCTCTAACCATTAGACCACGCGCCTCCATTAATATTTGGCTATGTAAGTTGTGCTGGAACCCACCACCTAAACTTATAGACTTTGCGTGGCTGTGTGGATTCAATCAGCCAATCAGCACGCTCGAATACGTGGTTAATTAACTATTTAATCGCCGATCTTCAAATTCGTTCAGTTGCTCGTAGTTAACACGGACGAACGGGTAAACAACCAAAGATTCTGCTTAACACTAAGGAACAACCAAGATTCTTCACTAAGGAAAACCAAGGAGTCTGCCTAACACTAAAGAACAACCAAGGATTCTGCCTAACACTAAAAAACCAAGGATTCTGCCTAACACTAAGAAACAACCAAGGATTCTTAACACTAAGAAACAACAAGGATTCTCTGCCTAACACTAAGGAACAACCAAGGATTCTGCCTAACACTAAGAAACAACCAAGGATTCTTCACTAAGGAACAACCAAGGATACTGCCTAGAATTAAGGAACACACGGGATCTCCACTGTAAAGTGCTCTCACTTGCAGCCTAAAGATGGCCACAAAAATCGTAACAATCTATACCCCCATATAATGCAATTGATGCGAATGTTAGTGAGTCAATGTGTCACACTCTTTTAACTTTATTCCTAGAGGGCGTATCCCAACATATCATGCTGTTTTGGAAACCGGTAGACGCCGCGAGCAAATTAATTTGGATTCGCAATCCATAAATTTTGGATTCCCAAGTTTCAATTACTGCGATTGTTTTCGGCGATTTTTGACGTGACTTTTTGCCACGAATCTTTTCGTACGATAACAAGTTTTATAACTTGGATATAAATTTGGGAATAGTCGAAATCCAGCAAAAGTCACCAAGAAAATGGAAATAATTGGTTGTACAGAAAGTAAGGACCTACGTACTTCAAATTGTCTTTAAATTAAGTGGCAGCAGAAGAACTATCGTCAAACTTTTAAACGGTAAAGTTTTGAATGTTAACACTGTTACTTGTTTGAAAAATATTGCTTAATTTTAATACAACTCAATATGTATTCAATACCTGAAGTGTCATTGTTGAGCCGAATGACCAATCAAAAACCCTTTAGAAGGGCTAGCTTAATTGCCGCCTGATATAACGGCTTTTAAGCCAATATAACTATATATGGGGGTATATTAACTTAAGTTATGGGGTTATATTAACTTAAGTTCACATTGCAAAAGGCATATGATAATTAAATTAAGATAAATGACCAAGAAGGGTGATCGACATACACGAGTATCACAGGCATTCCTCTGATGTGCTTCTACGTCAATTTGGTCTCAAAGATCAATCATCATCATCATCATCATCATGTCGGGCAATTAGCACGGATATCTATGACAATCTCTCTCCAATCTTCTTTATCATTCATTGTTCCCGGGAGGTTCTCTGCGCTGCCTCCAGTACCCGCACAGAGCTGGTCAATGTAGGCCCCTGCTGTGCGGCCCACATTAGCATGTCCATGTGTTGGATTCAACAGGAAAACGTTTTCCAAAGATAAATATACTGTTAGATTTGTCGGTGTGACAGTTACATGTCTACATTCGCACGTCAGCCTTCAAGTTTGCATGATCTTGAAAGTTTCGTTTTTATTTTACCAGTAATGTCGACAGATTGACAAGGAAAGAATAAAAAAAACACGCAAAATATTTTGATGGATGTTTGAAAATGAATGAGATGAAAAAAAAGATTTTGAAGTAAAATAGGATTAAAAAATAAAACAAAAGAAAATGAAACCTCAGAAATGCCGCCAAGATATCCAAGCTCAGTTCATATCTATCTATCTATCCATTTTTTTTTTCATATCTATTTATCTATCTATGTATATGTCTACCCCATTTTGTCCATTACTTATCTATCTGTTCCCACAAAAATATCGAATTTAAGCAGCGATTGGCCTTTTCAATACTTAATTGGGTGACCATTTAAGCAACCCGGATCATTTGTTTATCAAAATGATTTGATTCGGTATCAAATGACCAAAAAATGGTTGATATGCCGTAAAGCAAAACAATAAATCAACCATCTATCTATCTATCTATCTATCTCTCTCTCTCTATATATATATATATATATATATATATATATATATATATATATATATATAAATTAATAAGTCATCCACAGACACGTGTATTGGCGTTTCACGCCTTTTCAGCGTGGCTAGACACAACAATTATCCCTGGCTAGGGTCGAACTCAGACCGGCTGTTTCCCTGTGTGATATCTATTTATCTATCTATCTCAGCCTATTCATGCCTCTCGATCTACCTCTCTCTCTATATATAATATATATATATATATATATATATATATATATATATACCTTACTCACTGTGAACACTTATGATAACGTACAATCTTATACATTCACAACTTAACTCTTAGCTTAAAACATATTTCTCTCACTCTGTCTGTCTGTCTGTCCCCCCCCTCTCTCTCTCTCTCCTCTCTCTCTCTCTCTCTCTCTCTCTCTCTCTCTCTCTCTCTCTCTCTCATACAACGACTGCTGTTTAAACAGAAGCATTACATCTAACAAAGCCTTAATCAGATGATGACTGGGTTCAGGCATATATTCCAATTTTTCACATCTATCTATTAATCTCAGCCTATTCATATCTATCTATCTATCTATCTATCTGTCTGTCTGTCTGTCTGTCTGTCTTTTTTCGATCTATATTTGCCTATTTATATCTATCTATCTATCTTTCTATCTATCAATAAATCAACCAATCTATGTCTGTCTGTCTGTCTATCTCAGCCTATTTATTTCTCTCTCTCTCTCTCTCTCTCTCTATATATATATATATATATATATATATATAATATATATATATATGTGTGTGTGTGTGTGTGTGTGTGTGTGTGTGTGTGTGTGAAAGATGATAATGTGGGAGGATAGACATAAGGAAGAGAAAAAAAGGAAGATTAGAATCAAATGAGAATGGACGGAATCAATAATCCCCACTAAAATCGAAAATGACAAGAAAGGCGGTGAATACCAAAAAAAAAAAAAATCTGTCAAGAATGAGAAATTGGTCATCAAACGAAACGAAGAGGAAATGCCAGATTTTGACGGCAGATCTTTTGAAAGACGGGGACGTTGTCAAGAGACGCTGCTATAGAAATGCCACCACTCACACCCCCAACCCCACCTCCCAAAAAAGGGAAGAAAGATAAACGATGGGGAAATTAGTTGCTCCCTAGGATAGCCGGTCGACAAGATTATGTATTCGCCTCGGTGTCTGTCCTGTAGAGGTCTGTGATGACTGCTAGCTCTTTTGATATCTGGATGTGTCAATCTCAGCCTCCGACCCCGAATGTTTTTCTATTTTTTTTTTTTTTTTTTTTTTTTTTTTTTACTTTAGAAACTATTCATATGATATTTATTTTGTTTTACTTGTTCGTCTTTAAAGGAAGATTAACAGAAAGAAAAACATTTTAAAAAATCACGAAATACATAAAACATTTAGAATATCAAAAGCGGAATAAGCGGTAAAAAATGATAGAAAACGCGGGAAATAAAAGGAATTAATAAATCAATAAATGTAAAAGAGAGTAAAAACATTAAAAAACGGTCAACAAATAGCCACCATATATATATATATATATATATATATAATATATATATATATATATATATTAAAAGTAAGGAAATGAATCCGACGGTATTTAAGAGTAAGATAATATGAATAACGCACAGATGCTGTTCAAGTAAAGTTGTTTATTGTGCTGATATTGCAATATTTCAATCTATTAAAAATCTTCATCAGAGTATGTTGCATTGTGTTGAAGAGAAGACAATGTATGAAAATTGTGACCGTTTTCAACACAACATAACATGCTCTGATGAAGATTTTTAACAGATCGAAATATTGCAATATCAGCACAATAAACAACTTTACTTGAACAACATCTGTGTATTTTTCATATTATCTTACTCTTATATATATATATATATATATATATATATATATATATATATATATATATGGGGAGGAAATGTAGACGAACACGGGATGTTATTCTGGATGGAAGTTTATTATTAGTCGTAATATCGACGTTCGAACTTTTCAGTATATTTAGAAACGTTTTTCAGGACAAGGAAAAAAACTTGTTAAAAAGGTGATAGATGTTTTTGAAAAAGTTTTCAAATTTTACTCCCATATATATATATATATATATATATATATATATATATATATATATAAACTGCTTGAATATCACAGTTATTAATAGTTATAATTCTATTTCAACTCATATCTCATATTCGAGAGTAACGGTCTCCCCAGACTACTATATTAGCAAGAAATTTGTTGGGACAGTTCATAAATAGAAGTGACGATTTTTCGTACATCTTATACCTTATCCAACAATTTGTACTTAGAATAATTACTTGAAGGTTAAATATTTTATCAACAATTATAATTAGTTACTTTGAAACCTGATAACTGTTTGGAAAAATGATCAGAATTTAGAAATTATATATATATATATATATATATATATATATATATATATATATGGTATTTGTGGAAAAAGTGACTTACCGGTGAAAATGGTCACAGGGGTTAGTTGATTCAATTTTCACAATGATAAGACAGCGATATAACAAATATGAAGTGCTCAATACTTTAGTAGAGCAAATTCATTATCATAAAGGTACACGGTAATAACCTACTCGAGTTTCACCATAAGGATCTTCAGGGTTAAATCCACTGGATTAATCAAGATATTGATTAATTGCAGTCGATTTCACGTGTGTGTTTTTTTCGCGATAAACGGTTGATTATAGGTCCGCGGTCGAAGAACGCTGGCTTGAAATTCCAGTGGATTTAACCCTGAAGATCCTTATGGTGAAACTCGAGTAGGTTATTACCGTTTACCTTTATGATAATATATATATATGTATTGTTGTGTCTAGCCATACTGAAGAGGCGTGAAATGCCGAAACACGTGTCGGTGGATGACTTTATATATATATATATATATATATATATATATATATATATATATATATATATAGAGAGAGAGAGAGAGAGAGAGAGAGAGAGAGAAAGAAACAGAGCCTGAGATAGCTAAGCTAGCAGGTTCACGAGGTCACTTGATAAACAGATCTGAAATGAGATAGATAGATAGATAGATAGATAAACTGAGATCTGAACAGATTCCTGAGGTAGATATAAATCCTCTCCATAATTGCTTTCATTAACTTGGATGTGCTTTAATGATGCCTAAAGCCCAAACAATGCAAACATTCCGAGGATGCAAACCGAAGTTCCGATGCATCTTCAGCGTTAAAGTTACGCAACTCAAAACAAACAGGTTTACTCGCTCGCCTTACACTTTTGCAGCAAAACTGTCAAGAATGTCTCAGCAACAAGAGGATGCATCCGCCATGATAGCTTTATCAATTCTCATTCACTGAACTCGGCGTTCGTATTGGATGTTTGCCGACAACTTCCGGCCCAACAGAACGCGCTACTCACAACGATATAATAAAATAGTAATATTTTTTCTTTTCTACTTTTATCTTAAGCGTGCCTGTTGAAAAGAAATGAACGTTTTCATCAGCCATTTCTAGTGAGTTCTATTCTCACTGGGTGCTTAAGGAATCTGGCCTTGTGCGAATCAGTGTTTGTGCATCTCTAGTGGTGGATATTGAGGTCTATAGCTAAAAAGGGTGCAGTACAAACCCGCCCAGCAGATGGGTAATACTGGCCACGAGAAGTATACCTACCAAACCAGTTCGTCACGGGTAGGATGTAACATATGGTCGCAACATAGTAACGACATCATAGTAAACTAGTTCGAACTCTAGTCTCACTGTTACGTTCACTTTCAGAATAATACCCTTGGGAAAGGTATGAATATCGTTATCCCACAGCTCTGGGTTGAAATAGTACAACTGCTGTTCCGTAAAGATTGATATACCATAAAAACAAAGAAACCACAACATAACAAATGAAAATATATATCTATATATTAATACTTGAGTTCCTTAATTGTACGACGGTTATCATCTCGCAACACCATCTGGTTAAAAATGAGACCGTTCAAAATTAAATGCAAAAGTGTAAATCCTGCTTGTCTGATGTTGCTGAATTCTTATTTCCTATGAGCCTCAGCTAAATAATTGACCATTCCGTTTTTATTATAAAGAAATGGACATACTACACAGAAAAAAAAAAGAAGAAGAAGGAGAGAAAGTATGGGGAAAATAGAGATGGAGTGAACGTGCGAAAGCGATAACGTTAATCTGTGTCATGGAATATAATGAAAAGATGAAAAGAAAGAAAGAAAGAAAGAAAGAAAGAAAGAGAAAAAAGAGTGTGAGAGAGTTAAATCAAGAGTATTATGTTTTTTGCATATTGAACTATTTGGCAATAACTCTTAAGTAAACACATCAAACGTTGTAAATTTTTTATTTAAAATTGAAATAGATCACTAAGTAGGCCTGAGCCTATTCTAGTCTAGTAGTGACCACCCCTAGCGGAGATTTCAGAGATTTGAATTCAGAGTTTTCCTTCTCCTAGACCGATTGAATAAAGAGCTCAGTCTGTGCTACAATTTTACCCATAGCTGAGGGAGAATAGTTGGATTCATCAAGGGCATTAGCGCTATGTGAGCTGTGGCTTCGTCCAGGATTTGAACTTGGGTCGACGAATCCATTTCCTACGACTCTAACCAGCATACCATAGCGCTCTCCAAATAATAATAATGTAATTATCATACTGGTCCTGCTAGTTACGATAAATGTAACTTTTGGTCTGCCCTGTATAGATTCCAGCTGATAGAAATTTGTCTTTCAGTGTGACGTCAATAATCCATTTTAATAGCCGAGTCTGTTTACACTAACATTTATAATGACACAGTTCAGTCCTTCTAGAGTATAAAAAGTGGAAATCTTGTCTCAAATAACGGTAAAGTGTTTTACTGTCAGAAGTGTTTACTGTCAAGTATTTGACTAAATGGAAGTCGATACATTCTTGCGATAAGAGCAGCGGGAATCCCCAGCACTTGCGAACACATCTCCAGGAGAAGGCAGCTGATCGCAAGGTTCTGCTATTCATGGTCTTCAATTTTTTCTTGTCGCAAACTACTAGTTCTATAACGAAGGAGTAATAGCTGGTTATCGTCCTAGGAAATGGACGCGGCGACTCGAGTTCAAATCCTGGATAAGTCTAGGATAATTTCATGTAGCGCTAAATAGCCTTTGTAGAAGCACGTAGTATAATGGACACGGTGACACGAGTTCAAATTCTGGATGAGGCTGGTCGTATTTCACATAGCACTAAATGTCCTTTGTGAAGGCACCTGGTGTAATGGTTGTTGTGGAAACAACAAAACAAATTCAAATCCTGGACGAGGTTGGTAGTATTTCACATAGCGCTAATACACTTGGTGGAGAGATTAATCCAACCTTTCTCCCTCCAACTATGGGTAAATAGTAGGATAGACTGGGATCTTTAATCTCGTTATGACAACCAGTCTAGGAGAAGGAAAAGACAATATTCAAACCTGTTAACTTCTGAAATTGACTTTGTGTCACACCCTGCTTGTGCAGCCAATTAGAGATCATGTCATACTGCATTTTATTGGGCAGCCAAAGAGGACCTACGTTTCATTCATAGAGATCGGGAGGGGAAGAGCAAGTTATCCCTCGCCTCCTTTTATTGGACAGTGCATTCTCGTGTCATATTGAGGGAGAAGTGAGCAAAAACAACCGCGTTGACCAACTCAGTGACCATTACATTTCGAGGTTGATTGAGTTGATAGAGAGGAGAGGTCACTGAGTGTGCGATTGGCCTTTGATTAAAGTATCGCCTGCAACTTTTGACTGCTTGTAGCTCCTGTGACCTTTGCCTGAATTTGTAAACTCAGTTAGAAGAGTTAACCTTTTTTAAAATCAAGGTTTTAATACGCTTTTTCATTTTAACAAAATTACTTCTTTTGACTTACAAAAAAAATAGACACCCGACAAATATATTTTGTGTCGAACTTCCGATTATATATATATATATATATATATATATATATATATATATATATATAATATATATAAGAGAGGAGAGAGAGAGAGAGGAGAGAGAGAGAGAGAGAAATAACGTTGCGTTCAACCGTTATTATCCGAAAAATATCTTTAATTTAACTAAGGAATTACATCAACCTAGTTAACGGGTCTGTCTCTCTCTCCCTCTCTCTCTCTCTCTCTCTCTATATATATATATATATATATATATATATATATATATATATATATATATATATGCAGATCGATTTATAGATAGATAAATGAGAATAAACGTTTGATGAATTCAAAAGTTCTCAAATGCTGACCATCAGTGATGTTTAAGAAATAAAAGTAATTAAAATCTCATCTTACTATTCTTTCCTAAATATACGCTCCATATTTCTATTGGACAGAAAACCCAATCACTAAATGAAACTTTATAGCACTATATACAGAATTTTAAGATTCCATTTATGCTGCTATTTTTATATAGCGCAGCAATTTCATATTAGCACGGTGAACTTGTTCCTTCTCCTTCTTCAAGGACTAGCTATTCAACAATCTTAGTAATCTACATTGAATTTACAACCAATAAAAATATTCCGGAAAAAACGTATTTTTTCTCCTTTTCCGGCTTCTTTTCTCTTCCGCTCCTGCAATGGGCAGCAATTCATCTAACTATACTGAGATCTTTTTTAATATTTATAATTCATCTATCGGCCATTTATTTCTAATAAAGTTTCATCTGATGAAACATAGTTACAAAACAATACCCAGAAGATGAGATCTTATTTACCTTTCATATATATATATATATATATATATATATATATATAATATATTAGTAAAGACAAAAAGCTGAAAAATCGGGTATTAAGTGATTATGGTTCATTTCCACCCATGAGTATCTGAGAACACTTTGGGTTTCTTCAGATCACGCTCTTTATTAAAAATGGTATACAAATAAATCCAGCTTACTTTTATACACTCTCTCCTGATCCCAGTGATGGTATCGGGTTTCATCTTATCTTCTTCGGAGTGGCAGTACTTTGATCTTGTGGCTTCCCCACCAAATTATATATGTATATATATATATATATATATATATATATATATATATAAAGTGAAAAAAATGGAAATGATTCCGACCGAAATGCTGAAGAGATAATTAGAATAAAAATATACATACACTTTGATATGGATAAATTTTGTTATTCTTATTTGTGTTTTGACCAAAACACACACACACACACATACAAATATGAATATGCCTATTTATATAATAATATTGATAATATAGGGTGCTATATTTATAAGTACGTAGTGCTCAATATCGTGGATAGAGCAATTATATCTAAGTTAGGGCGCCATGGACATGAAGTCAACGGCGCTAGGTTATTGGTAGTTTCTCGCCTATTCGATTTTCAAACCAAGTCTTGATTTGAGAATTCACAAAAGCATGAAAATGTCAGTAACGAACTGCCGTTGACTTTACGTCCCCGCTACTCTAACTTATATATATATATATATATATATATATATATATATATATATATATATAATATATATATATGAGTGTGTGTGTGTGAGAGAGAGAGAGAGAGAGAGAGTGTGTGTGTGTGTATGTGTGTTCCCAACTAAAGTTTCTTAATAAATTGTTCATAGGGTTTTTATCTCTGAATAACTAAAGCCGTCTAACCCCTACCTTCTATCTCGCACGGTGTAATTCATTTACAAGGAAATATTGAAATGCATTACAGTAAACTGGGAATAGTGGGGAAAGAAAAAACACTGGGACGCATGGATTCAATTTTACTGCGTCCTTTTAGATTTTACATGCTTCAGTGACGAAGATCGCGTATATATATATATATATATATATATATATATACGGGATGGAAATTTTGTGGATATTAGAAGCGTTAGATTTGACCTTTGGCTTGATGCATGTTTATCAGCCCAAACTGGAATCTATATTGTTCATTCTATTGAAACTTCAACGAAGTGTGTGAATGCGTGGGTGTGTGTGTGTGAGAGTGAGAGAGAGAGAGAGGGGGGAGAGAGGGGGAGATAGAGAGAGAGGAGGGGTAGGAGGAGGATATAAAAGTCATATCTGTCGTTCTCGTCTTATTTTGCGTTGCGCATTTCTGTGTATGTGTGTTCGATCATGTTTGAGCTCAGCCTCGTTGCTAGGCAGGTCGATGACGCAAGACTCGTCCTAGCAACAAACGGCCAACCAAATTACCTGCGAATACACTTTTGTGACATCTATTTTTAGCCCTCAGAAGCGGATGAATGCATATAC
>CM042142.1:89602709-89690209 GCA_023376005.1 Doryteuthis pealeii | reverse complement strand
TGGTTTCTTGCTGTGTAGCAATCATCAGGCAACAGAAGTGTTTTGAAATTGATGCAAATGATATAAATATGGTTAAATGTGTGCGTTTGGTTAACTGTATATATATATATATATATATATAATTATATATATATATATAATTGAAAGAAAGAAAACTTTTAAAAATCTCATTTAGTAAATTAAAACATGTTAGAATTCTTTCGGGTGTGTTAAACACATGATTCAGAAAAGTATGAGATTTCGATTGAGGATTTAAAAAGAAAGAATGTAAAAAAGAAAAACAAAAAAAAAGTAAAAAGAAGAAAACCAGAAAAGAAAAAGAAAACAGAAAAAAATTAGAAAGAGAAGAAAAACAGAAAAGAAAAACCGAAAGCAAATAAGAACATAAACAAACAAAAAACAAAGAAAAGAAAAGAAAAAAGGAAAAAGAAAAAAAGGAAAAATAAAGAAAAAACAAAAAAAGAACAAAAAGAAAATGAAAAAATGAAAAAAGAAAAAGAAAAAAGTAAAAAGAATAAAGAAAAAGAAAAAAATAAGAAAAAAGAAAAAAAATGGGAAAAAAAAAGAAAACCAAAAAATACATTCAAAAAAGGTTTCTCGAAAAATCTTGTATATTTCTTTTAATCAATCTACCTCAGTTTCACACGATAAATCCCCAACTAATTCATAAGACCCATTGGCTTTGTTTCTTTTAATTATCTTAAACTCCTTTTTATCTTTTCAATTTCCCGCTAAACTTCATTAATTTCTTTACATTTGATTGAATGTCAGAAAATTCTTTTCTTTTCTTTCGTTCAACATAACAACGGACCAGATTAAGATGTTGTCCAAAACGAACTAATTTTCAATTAACATGACAATCAATCTAATCAAACTAAAAAAAAATTCCAAAAGATTTCATTTTAAATAAAACATCTATCTACAAAAAACGCCTCGAAACTAAAACTTCTCATTTATTTCCACGGAAACTATAACAGACGCAAGGGACGCAGTTATATAGAGCAAGTTATCATTTTCACTCCTTTTGAGTTTTTCATATCAGCGTTAGCTGATAGTATTTCACTGGAGGCTGAGTGACAACAATCTCCTCAAGTCTCCATGACCCTTCTGAGTTTATTGGGACTGTTATAAGTGCACTAACTACAATTGGTATCACTTTTACTCTCATATTCCACAGGTTTTTCAATTCTCTGGCAAGGTTCAGGTATTTATCCATCTTTTCATTTTTCTTCAGCTTCATCCTGTGATCAGCTGGAACTGCAAAGTCCACCAGTTGACACGTTTTCTTTCTTTTTTTTCTTTTTTTTTTTTTTGTTAATCTGGTCTGGTCTCCTGGCTGGAATAGGATGATCCGTCTTTATCTCAAAGTCCAAGAGAATTTCATGCGATTCCTTCGCAAGAACAGATTCTGGTTTATGCATATACCATTTTGTTGTATGGTCAAAATTTAATTATTTGCCTAATTCCCAGTGGATAACCTTCCCAACCCAATCGTGTCTAGCTTTGTATTACCGCTGTGTATTATTATTATTTGCTCCTTTTGAGTTTTCACATCAGCACTAGCTGATGGTCTTTCACTGGAGTCTGAGTGACAGCAAGTCTCCTCAGGTCTCAGGACTCTTCTGAGTATTCTAGCAGATTGCAGCATTGCAGTGTTCTGAATGGTTTCAACCCTTCCTCTGATTTCCAAACATTCCAGACCCTTTTGGGACTGTTCCAAGTGCACCAACTACAATTGGTATCACCTTCACTTTCATATTCCATAACTTTTTCAGTTCTCGAGCAAGGTCCAGATATTTGTCTATTTTTTAAAATTTTGCAAAATCCACCAGTTGACAAGTTTTTTTCTTTTTTGTTTATCAACACTAGGTCTGGTCTTCTTGCTGGGATAAGGTGATCCGTTTTTATTTCAAAGTCCCAGATAATTTTATGCGTTTCGTTTTCAAGAATAGATTCTGGTTTATGCATATACCATTTTTTTGCATGGTAAAAATTAAATTTTTTGCACAATTCCCAGTGGATCACCTTCCCAACCCAGTCGTGTCTAGTTTTGTATTCTCGTTGTACTAGTTTGCTACATTCGCAGAGTATATGGTTTACAGTCTCATCTCTATTCCCGCAAAGTCTAACATTTACTATTTTGTTGGGTCCTATCAAATTTCGCTTTGATATAGTTTGTCCTTATGGCATTATTTTGTGCAGCAATTATAAGTGATTCCGTTTCTCTTTTGAGGTTTCCTTTTCTTAACCATGTCCAAGTCTTTTCATGGGCAACTCTTCAATTTGTCGTTTGAAGCGTCCATATAATTGTTTTTCTTCTCATTTTTGTTTTCTTTGTGATCCATCGGTCGCCTCTACTATTGTTGGCCGCCATAAGTAGTTTGTCTTTGCTCTTTCTTGTGTAATCTTCAAGTTGTTGGATTGTGGTTTCTACGCATTCCTCTATGTTGGCAAGACCTCTCCCCCCTTCCTTTCTTGACACATATAATCTATCTCTATCATCTCTAGGGTGGAGAGCTTTGTGCATTGTTATTAATTTTCTCGTCCTTTGGTCAATCTGTCGGAGTTCTTCTTTTGTCCATTTTAAGAATGGTCCTGAGTATCTTATAATGGGGACAGCCCAGGTATTGATTCCTTTGATCAGATTTCTGTTGTTAAGTTTGGTTTCTAGAAGTTTTCTAGTTCTCCTGAGATATTCTTTTTTAACTTTTCCTTTCATTTCTGTTTGCATATATTGTCCGCTTCTAGAAATTCCAAGTATTTGTAGCTTTCATTTTCATCAAGTGATTTTATAGTTTCCTGATTTGGCAGTTGTATTCCATGCATTAGTTTTCTTTCACTGCGTTTTATTACTAGCGTAGCACACTTTTCAATTCCAAATTCCATCCCTATATGCTGGCTATATATTCTAATAGTTTGTATTAGGCTCTCCAATTCTTTTTCATTTTTTGCAAAATTTTTTATGTCATCCATGTACATAAGGTGGTTTTCTTTTCTTGTGAGTTAGTGAATTTGTATCCCCCTGTACATTTTTAAGTATATGATTAAGCGGCATCATTGCTATATTATTAATTATTATTATTATTATTATTATTATTATTATTATTATTATTATTGTTGTTGTTATTGCTATCCATGAGATTTTTTTTACATCCGTCCAAGCTGGTGGTTCATTGGAGGCTGTGTGACAACAAGATTCCCCAGGTTTCTAGAACTCTTCTGAGTATTCTAGCTGATCTTAACAATGCTGTTTTTGGACGGTCTCGATTCTTCCTCTAATCTCCAATTCACCCACAACTCTTTTCCAGACCCTCTGGGATCGTTCCAACAGCTTTCTCAGTTCTCTGGCAAGGTCTAAGTATTTGTCAATCTTTTTGTTAGTGGCGTAGTGGGTAACGTGCTGGACTGCGACATGAAAATAAGCGAGTTCGAACTATAGTCGTGTTATTACCTTCACTTTAGGACTAATACCCTTGGAAAAGGTACTAACTTACTCGTCCCCCAGTTATAAGTTAAATTGTATCACTTCTGTTCTTTTACAAGGATGGTTTTGGTATTAAATAAACATGAAGGTTGATGTGCCATTAAATAAATATCATGAGAAATTATTTCACTCTTGGCATGTTTTTCATACAGTTTTAACTAATGGTCTTTCACTGGAGTTTGAGCAACAGCAAGGGTCTTCGTGTCTCCATGTTACGATTTTTGTGGCCATTTTTAGGCTTCAACTGAGAGCACTCTACAGTGGAGATCCCTTGTGGTAAGCAGAGGCTGATCCTTAGTGAAGAAACTTTTGGTTGTTCCTCGCTGTCCCTTAGTGTTGGGTAGAATCCTTTAGTTGTTCCTACGTGTCTCTTAGTGTTGGGTAAAATCCCCGGGTTGAGCAAAATCTTTGGTTGCAGGTCCGTTCGTTAATGAAGAATACGTGCAAATGAACGGCTTTCCAGATCGTAGATGAAATAGTTAACTAACCACGTATTCGAGCTGTTGTTTGGCTAGCTTTAACCACGCGCCCAGGCAGAGTCTATAAGTTTAAGTGGTGCACCTCCGCACACCTTATATTACAAAAACTCCAATACTCCTCTGAGTATTCCACTCGATTTTTAGTCTATATGGTCTGGATTTCGGTGTCCAATTCCTTTATTTTTTCCAGGCACAGCCACTTAAATTAGTATACCATAACAGTTTCTTTTTATCTCTCGGGCAAAATTTACATATTTGTCTATCCTTTCGGTTTCTTTCATTTTCACTCTGGAGTTCTTTTCTTATTGTTAATCAACACTGGGTCTGGTCTTCTGGTGGCGATTCTAGAATCCGTTTGTATCTAATGAGAATTTTATGAGTCTCATTTCCCTGGGCGGATTCTGGTTTGTGCTTATACCATTTGGTCGTATTGTCAAATTTAATTTCTTGCACAATTCCCAGTATCACCTCTCCTATCCAGTCGTGCCTAGTGTTTAATTCCTTTTGTGTCAATTTACTGCATTTGCTTATTATTTGATTAATAGTCTTATATCTGTCTGTACATAACATACACTATTTTAGTATTATTTGGATTATTCGGACTATTGTCCTCATCTTCATTGCTATCTGTACAACGTTTCGGACGATGTGTCCTCCGGCCTTCTTCAGGTATTTCTTCTCGAACTCTGGAATCTTCTCGGACTCGTGAACCATCTCGGACTCGGGAACCTTCTTTTCGAACTCAGGAATCTTCTTGTAATCGGGACACATAGCCTAGTGGATAAAGGAATTAGGTTAAGACAGTTCTAAATGACAGTTATCTCTAGACCGCAGGTTCAATCCTGGTCAGAGGCAGCAGTAACATAGAATAATAATTAACACAGCTTAACACCTATACCCCAGCTATGGTTAGCGGAATGAGAACAAGATACCCTCGTGGGCTGAATAAAGGGTAGGGTTCAAAGTTCCGTGATGGCTCCCGATTACGACAAGAAGGTACCCGGGTTCAAAAAGAAGGTTCCCGGGTCCGAGAATGTTCCCGAATCCGACAAGAAATACCTGAAGAAGGCCGGAGGGTACATTGACCGAATCGTTGTACAGATCACAATGAAGATGAGGATAATAGTCCGAATAATCCAAATAATACTAATTATCAAGCTTCATCTAAAAATTCCGAGAAATACACTGTTTTATTCTGTTTCATATTATCAATTTACGCTTTAATATAATTGTTCCTTATGGCATTATTTTGTGAGGCTATTAAAAAAGATTCATTTTCTCTCCTGAGGTTTCCCTTTCTTAGCCGTGTCCAGATCCTATCATGTACATTCTCCCCACTTAGTCACTCGAAGTATCCATATAGTTGATTTTCTTCTAATTTCTGTATTCTACTTTTTGTTGTTTTTCTGTTTGTCCTTATGCTGCAATTGCTTTTACTGGCTGTTGTAATTAGTTTTTCTTTGCTCTTCTTAGTGTATTCCCTAAGTCCTCAAATTATCATGTCAACACATTCTTTCTTTGCTTGACACATATAGTCTGTCTATTTCATCTCTGGCATAATTATTAAAGTATCCATGCAATTGTTTTTCTTTCCTTTTGTTTTCGAGACTTCAGTTTTTCATTGGTGCTGTTTATTTTATCTTTACTTGGTGCTCACTTTTTGGTGATCTTGTGGCCGAAATAGTGTCCTGGTGTTGGTTTTTTTTAGCTTTTCTATATTTCCGAAGGTAATCCGTGCTAATCTTAAGGGATATTTATATCGTGTATTTTATTATTAAATAAAGAGAACTTTAAATTAAGACAACTTATTCACTCAAGTCACGAACATTAACTGCCACTTAAAAGAAAATGAAAAGAAGAAAAGAAAAGAAAAGAAAACCTAGAAAATAAAAAAGGAAGTCTTCTATGTTCGATCGTATTCAGATTAAATCTTTTTAGCTTTTACAGGGTGGCCCATAAAAGACAGGTTGGTTGCTTGTTTTGCGGCATATCAACCCTTTTCAAGTCATTTAATGTGGAATCAAGTCCTTTTGATAAACAAAGAACCCAGTTAGTTGTTAGTTTCAAGTGGCGACCGCAATAATCAGATTCTTCAACTGATAAAAGTATTCTGCCGTCAACACTCCCAGCAGTTCCTACACAATTTATCAAAAGTTCACTTTACTTTAAGATCGAAACAAAACACACCGTTCTCTCCACAGAAAAAGGCGTTCTCCCCGAGAGAACTCGCCTCAGCATTTATTTCTCTCAGTGGCCGAAACCACTCCAGCTAACAGGGGTGACACCAATTCCTCCACTCATGATCAGGAGATTGCGAGTTCAATCTCGAGTCACTCGCTATACCCTCACCTCGCACAGGCCAGACACACACGGACACGCTTAGACCTCGAGGACAGGGAATTCTCCACTCCACGGTCCCCAACTCCGCCACTCTCCCCGTGCTCTCTGTTACACTCTTTGCTGTTCCTGCAGCTTGCTTAAGTGATCACCCAATTAAGTATTGAATAAAGTCATCGCAGTTTAATTTTTGTGATCTCGCGGGGACTGACATTTTCAGTGTTACTTGACCGTAATATATTAAAAAAAAACTGATATATAGAAAAATTAAACAGTTTAGTCTGAAAATAAAACCCAAGGAAATATATGTTTAGCTATTTGTGAAAAAGGGTATTTTGTACATTGCTTCCATTTTCACTGATACAAAGTTGCACCTTAATTTGTGCACTTTGTATGAATTTGCTCAAGGTTTTTGGTATCTGTAACATGATAGGATGGGAAAAGACAGGAATACAAGATATTACGTATAATTAATGTGGATATATTTCGATGACGAAGCACTAGGCCATTTGTTGAATTCTGATTAGTTAAGACAAGGGAGTGAGGAGAGTGAGAGAAAGAGAGAGAGAGAGAGAGGGGGAGGAAATATCAGTTTGGAACTAAGCAGTGGCAGACGAAAGATGTGTGTCTGTCCCCCAATGCATTTTGACTTGAGAATAAAATAAAATAGCTCACGAGAAAAAACTAGAACGTCTTGTGTTATTATTAAGAACTATGAATAGCTCAAGGCAAGATATCCTCAACTGAATCCCAACTTGTTCCAGATTTAAAAGAGCAAGAATGCTAGCCAACTTAACATCAGATCTAACAATCAGATTCCAGCCTCTCAAAGTAAAACAGGAATAGAAGATAAGTATTTTACGATTATCATTAACACGTCGTCATTTATTTCAAATAAGACCCGCTACGCTACAAATATTCTTATGTCTGAACGACTATTATTCTTGAATTGTAGAAATGTCCTAAGCTTATTCAAATATACACACTACTTTAAATAACCCCATAAAAAGAAATCTGCCAACGCCGATGAGTGGAGGAGGCCATTTGAATTCTGAATGTTTTAAAATCATTAAAAAAATTTTTGTTGATATTATAAACCTCTCAGTCGAATTGTAAAATACTATCATTTCAATTTGTTCTTTCAAATTATAACTTGATATTTTTAATTTGTTTAGTGGTGCTCTCGTGGCTAACGTGATGGACTGTGACATCGTAGTAAGCGAGTTCGAACTCCACTCCCGCTATTACGTTTACTTTCAGGATAATACTCCTGAGAAATGTATGAAACCCCTCATCTCTCCAGCTATGGATTAAATAGAACCACTATTGTTTTTCTACAAGGATGGCTTTGGCATAAAATAATCCATGATGGTTGAAATGCCAAAGAGACTAAGCCAAACCAATACGCTTAGGTCACTTATTAGCCCATCAGCCTGACAGCAAGGGATTGTATCCCCATGTTACTAGCGCTAGACCAGGGAGATTGTTTTTGCATCTGAGGTGGAGCGCCAAGCCTACCATCATCAGCTCCCCCACTTTACTTCATAAATCCAAGCTGTGTTACTCGCTGAATTGGCGAGGACCGGTATTGAACCAGGAATATTGTTGTCCCTAGGCTTTACCTAAGGACTCTTCTAGTATTTTAGACCAATGTTGTGGTCTGTATGGTCTCGATTCTACCGGTCCTTATCTGAAAAATAATATAAAATTAAATCAAAAACAAGAAAGTTGTGAATTTGTTTAGATGTTTCAGTGCAGGGTGTCTATAAAGTTCTGCATAGATTTAAAAAGTAGCAAAAAAGATGACAGTCTTGTTGAAATACAATAATCAAAACGCACATGAAAAAGAAAACTAGAAGAGGTGAACTTTCATTTGGTCTTTACTAAATGATTCTATCATTTGTATTACGTGAGTTATTAAGCCTTCAATTTTAATGTTACATAATTCATAGGCAGCTTATGAATTATGTACGTACCTGTAGTAAGAATGTTTTTGAATAAGAGTTCAAAATCGGAGGGAGTTAAGTCGGGAATTTCCATAACCGTTAGGGTTATGATTGATTGATGATAACCCCGTCTTGAACCCTCCGAGAGTGTGCGATTACAGGCGTGAGATTGTTTTTTCAGATGTGACTCAAGATTCAGAGCGAGATTCGCTCCTCCACCGTAACGGTTGAAGATGGGCTGGGTTGTTTAATAAAGCTTTATAAGAAAAACAACAAGTCTTGCTTTATTGGTTAAGATTAACAATGCACAGACACACAACCCGAAAAGGAAACAGTAAGCGGCCGACGAAATAGAAGAAGAGTAACAAGTAAGAGCCCCTCGCCCCATCTCTACTGTGTCTGTCTGTCTGTCTGTCCCTTTCTCTCTCCCATTATATACCCGAGATGTGGATATACAACATTAAAACTGCTCCAAGACTTTATGAACATCCTGTATTGTGTGTTCCACCCTTTAGTTGGACGTTTGTATTAAAGATTAAACATTGGAAAACGTTGCCGGAGTTCATCAGTCTGCGTGAATTAATATGAATTATTAATACGAATATGTTTCCAGACAGAAACATCAGATTCTGAGCTGTTCTAGAAAATTCCCGGGAGACTAAGTCGATCAAAACCAATTTGGCCGACTGGGCGGTCAGCAGAGAGTGACAACTGAAAAGTAATTAATTCAATGCAGGTTCCTCGGCTCAAGCGCTCTTTGTGGCGGGAATCTAACATTTGAACTGCAGGATAAAAAAAAAGCCAATGGAATTCATATTGATTTTTTTTTCGTATACATAAAAAAAATCTCTTTCTAAATTTTATTCGTGATTAAATCTATTTAAATTACTGTTGTTGTTGTTGCTGTTGTTAGGATCAAATTTTCAATTATCGCTTAATTCAGTTTTTCTTTAGAATAAAATATAGGCGGTAGTCCCAGTGATGTTGTGCCTAACGGGATACATTGCGGCATTGTAGTATGCAAGTTCGAAATCCAGTCGTTCACTTTTAGTCTAATAAAAATGCCTATGGAATCCATATTTATTTTTTTTGTTTCGTATACATTAAAAAACTGTTTAAAAGTGTATTTGTGATTAAATTCATTTAAATTCCGTTGTTGTTGCTGCTGCTACTGTTGCTGCTGCTGTTAGGATCAACTTTTAAATTATCACTTTTAGTTTTCCTTTAAAATCGAATATGCAGTTTTTTCTTTTAAAATCGAAAATCCGGATAGTCCCCGTGGCGTTGTGGCTAATGTGCTATACTGCGACACCATAGTAAGCGAGTTCGAAATCCAGTCGCGCTATTACGTTCACTTTCAGACTAATACTGTTCAGAAAGGTATAAACCAGTCATCCCCCAGCTATGGATTAAATAGTACCACTATTGTTCTTCTACAAAAATGGCTTCGGCAGTAAATAACTCACGAAGATTGATATGCCATTAAACAAGGAAACTAAGAATCTATTTCAGTCTTTGCGAGTTTTTCACACCAATTTTAACTGGTGTTCTTTCACTAGAGTCTGCGTAATAGCAAATCTCCCCGGGTCTCAAGGACTCTTCTAGTATTTTAGACCAATGTTGTGGTCTGTATGGGCTCGATTCTACCTCTGATTTCCAATTCATTCAAACTCTTGGGGACCGTTTCAAAGCCTACCAACTACAATTGGTATCAGACGTTTTTCCTTTGAAATCAAAAATGTGTTTTTCATATGAATTTACATGTCTTCTTTATTCAGGCAAAAGTAATTTGTAATTCTATATATTATCTATCTTCAACTCTCTCCTCTTTTATCCTTTATTCATTTTGTTTATATCTTATTTGTGTATACTACTGGAGTTAAAGTCTTCTGGTAAATCTATTTAGTTGTAGTTGGTGTTTTTATATATCTTAAGGGAGGAGTTAATTTTAATATAAAATAGTTTAATAACAAAAAATATTACAACAAATTATTTTTTTTAAAACTCAACACTAACGAAAGGGGATAACAACTAGATCTGAAATTGGTGCTCTATATTTTAGGAAATATATTGAGCGCATTTGGATTAATTACTAATGCTACTACAATGAAATCATAGTAGTAACCTTTGATATATATATATATATATATATATATATATATATATATATATATATATATGTGTGTGTGTGTGTGTGTGTGTGTGTGTGTGTGTGTGTTTGGAGAATATGTGCTTAATTGAAATCATACCTAATTTTGAAAATTAATTAGTTAATAATTAATGAATTTAGGCGGGCATATATGTTCAAATATAAGGCTAAACAAATCGAGAAAATGTCAATCCCTGAATGTACATTTCGACCTAGGTCGAAATGTACATTAACTAGTGAATGTACGTTAACTATTAACTAATTAATTTTCAAAATTAGGTATGACTTCAATTAAGCACGTATCCTCCAAAAATTGTCGGCTAAAAGCCATATCAAATAAACACATTGTTTGTTTACTTACTCTCATATATATATATATATATATATATATATATATGTGTGTGTGTGTGTGTGTGTGTGTGTGTAAGTTATCCACAGACACCGTGTTTCAACGTTTCACGTCTCATCAGTGTGGCTAGACACAGCAACTACCTCCGACCAGGAGCGAAACTCGATTGACTTTACATCAGCCCGATTCGTTAACTTCTTGGACATCGACACCTGCCATTAAGGAGCGGTGTTTTAACATTTAAATACATACACCTGTGTATATATTTTACGATCACCAGAGAGATTAAATCTGTAAACAACAGATGATCTTTGCTTTATGCTGGCGGTGAAAGTCAATTAAAATCGCCTCTAAAGAGCTCAACTGGATTTTTGGGAATATATATATATATATAACGTAAAAAATACATCTCTTCAATGAAAAGAAAGGAGACATTTTCCTGGGTTCCTTGAAATTTACGGGCCTTTCAACGTCTTATCTTCTCTCTCATGCGACCCAGGGCTGATCGGACTGATAAAAATATTTTATCAGAATTAACTCGGTTGAGCATCCGCCTTGGAACCACAAGTTTCCAGGTTCAATACTGGCCTTCGTCAAGTCAGTGCATGAGTAGCACAGCTTGGATCTGCGCAGAAAAGTGGGGAGCTGATGGTAGGTGTAGCGTTCCCCCCTCAGATGCAAAAACAATCTTCCTGGTCTAGCCCTAGTTAAGGGGGGACAGATACCCTTGCTGTCCGGTTGATAGCGATAATAAGCCACTTCGCTGACGTTACTACTAATACAAACTCTGCATCGTTGGGCATTGGTTTATGGCAAAAATTATGCAAATATCTCGGCGGCATTACAACTCCTTCTCGCGCCATTTCACTCACATTATGCGCGGGAAAGCCACACCGGGTCATTTGTCATCGGATCGTTGTTAACCAGTTCCGCTTTGTATGGCAATTATCCCGTGTATGGCCGCCGAGTATTGCTCACCGTGCAACGAGTCCGTTTAATATGCAGAAAAAAATTATGCAAAACCTATTTGATGTTGCTGCAGTCTTCGGAAGAGTTCAAATGGCGGCGATAGATGTCGCTTGCGTCTGGCAATTTGATTGGTACTTAATTCAGTCGATCCTCATTGGGTTTACTAATACCCCGGGCTTTACAGTCAAATTCAAACGAAGGGAAAGGTCGATACCATTAAAAAAATAAATCGAATTTGATGGAATGATAAGTTGTGTCGGAAAGTTAAGGTCATTTGACCTCACTACACCCACAGAGACACACACAAACACAAGCACAAATACACACATACACACATCCATATAATAAGTATAAAAACACAAATAGAATAAATAAAAATGAATAAACAGGATAAAAGTAAATAAATAAGAATAAAATAATAAAATAAAATAGAATAATAAAAGCTAATTAACTAACTAACTAACTAATTAACAACAACAACAACAACAATAATAATAATAATAATAATAATAATTATAATACCATTAATAATAATCTTGTGGACTTTGCTGACCCGACAGACCACCGAGTGAAAATGAAAGAAAGCGAAAAGATAGACAAATACTTTGTCAGACCTTGCCAGAGAACTGAGAAAACTGTGGCATAAAGGTGAAGGTCGTACCAATTGTAATTGGTGTCCTTGGAACGGTCTTAAAAGGTCGGGAAAAGAATTTGGGTGAAATGGAAATCAGAGGAAAAATCGAGACCATCCAAACTATAGCACTGTTAAGATCAGCTAGAATACCCAAAAGAGTCCTAGATACATGAGGAGACTTGCTGTCACTCATTGATGTGAAAAACTCAAAAGGAATAATAATAATAATAATAATAATAATGATATAATAATAATAATAATAATAATTTGAATATGCTGACAAATGATGCATGCAAAAATTAGAATATGTCCTAGAAAATGAGACGCATAAAATATCCTGGGATACAAACGGTTCACCTAATCTGGGCCAAGAACACCAGCCCTTATGTTAATTAGCAGGAAAAAAAGAACTACTGGATTTTGCAGTTGCGGTGGACTACGGTATGAAAATGAGGGAAAGTCTAAAGATAGACATTTCTAGATATTAGAGGCGCTAGGTATGTTATTGTTATCGTCATAGAAAATGGACACAGTGATCACAGTTCAAGTATACAATTAATTTAATTTATTTGAGAATGGAGGGAAATTTCATTTGGTTACAATGGGTGGGTCAGGTGAAAAGTTTGAAAAACCCTGTTTTAGGGCAACAACTATTCTGTGAGCATAACATCGGTTTGGCTGGTTGGTTGGATTTTACGGCATGTCAACATTTGTTGGGTTATTTTATGCCGAAGACGTTTTGTTTTATTCATTCTTGATGGGCACTCATTTTTTAAACTCATTTTTTCTATTTTGCCCAACGATAGTTCCCTAACAGGTACTACCACTCCGGGTCAGAGTGGATCTGAATTTTGATGAAAGGATACTCCACATTGCTCAGAGGTCCAGAATTGGAACTTCACCATCAGATTGAGTTCAACGTAATACCCTGGATCCTAAGATCCTCAGTCACAGCCTTCTAGCACCTATATGTTAAAAAGGGAAAGGGCTTGCCATAAGGACAATAGGGTTATGACAATCAGATAACATGACCAGCCAATTGATCGGATGGAGCCCAAGGACCGAAGTGGAGTGTTGCATGTCTTGGACTGCTCAGCCACCACGGTTCCATCCTTAAGCATCACAGGTCGCAACCCACAGCCAACAGGTGGCCCCATTTGGAGGTATTCTACCCCTCTACAGTGTGCAGTCGGTGTATTCTAAAGCCCCTGCCGACAACATCAGGACCATAATTGAAGTGTGTATTTACCTACCCCCCTCCCCGGCACGTGGCTGGATGCGACACAAGGTCAGGTTCTTAAGCGGAGTTTCATAGATTTGAATACATGATTTTCCTTCTCCTATACAGGTTGATACACTGGAAGTTAAAGAGCACAGTCTACCCAATTACTTTACACATAGTTGGAGGGTGAATAGTTGAATTCATACCTTTCCCAATGGTATTAGCACTAAATGAAATGCAAACAGTCTCGTCCCGAATTTCAACTCTGATTACTGTGTCAATTTTCTCTGATGATAATCACTACATCACTCGCACCTAAACAGTTGTTTTCCAAAATGAAACATGCCAAAATCATGGTTTAACAGGAACAAATAAATAAATAAATATATTACCTATTGCATTATATTAATCATATTAAACTATCAAAATAAAAAACACCCTCTGGGCGATGTAAAAATAGATTTTTGAAACATATTGCCTGAGGGGTGGGAGTTAAAAATTCAATGTCAGCGAGTTTGTACCCTAAGTAAGTAAAATCATCAAATTCATTAAAGGATTAAAAATTAAAACAATTTGAAATGGAAACTTTAAATATGTATTAAAATAAAACAAACTATATATAGATATATAATACCAGTCATGTATTTATTAAAACTTGTTTTAAAAAACAATGAGGACTGTCTAATGTTGCATGTTCAAAGTTTGAGTATATTTATTCTATGTTATGACGATTTTGGGTAGTGTGACGTAAGCAGTGACGTAGTTTTTGTTACAGACAAAAACCGGAAGCGAATTTCCATTATTAATAGAGATATTGTAAATATCAAATGGTTACATGTCTGATGTGATCCTTCTGTCAACCTGTTTATTTAATATTTTAATGGAAAAAAAACATCAGATGTTTCATTAATACATTATGATTTTTATATTCTGAATTTAACTGGATTTTTTCAGTCTTTTAAAGATCACAGCATCCGGCCTTCCAGGGTTAAGCTGTGTGATCCTCGGACTGGGGATCATTTCTTGACAGCATTTAAACCCATTAACCAAAAATATCTGGATGTAACAATCCCCCAAATAAGAATAAAATGGAACCTTCCAAACACATAGACAGAAAGAGATCGTGGAAATGTTATAGGTGCCTAGATGGTTGTTTTGTATAGGCACATTGCTGCTTAACTTCGGTGATCTAGCGGGAACCTGTACGAGGAGCAATGGCCGATAGAGACGGATAGAGAGAGAGGTAGGGGTGTCATCACATGGTCCTTCTGGGTGTGATTCACGATTTAAGGTCAGTTAAAAGCTTGACTTTGTTGGAATATTTTGTATATAAGCCGTGCTGCGATCCACCACTTAAATTTATAGACTAAGCGAGGTCACGTGGTTAAGTATTTATTCGCTGATATTGACAGACGTCTATTTGCACTTATTGACGAACGATCTGAACACTGAGGAGCACCAAGGAACAACCAAAGGATCATACCCAATATTAAGGGACACTAAGGAGCAACCAAAGGATTCTTCATTAAGGATCGCGCTCTGCTTAACACAAAGGATCTCCGCTGGACAGCGCTCTTACTTGAACCCCTAAGGATGGCCACAAAAATCATAACAGACTTTCATTGGAGGATTTAAATTCACGTGACTAAAATCCTAGAAAATCCCGACTAATTTCTCGGAAACGCGGCCCGTGTAAAATATGTGAAGAAGAAGACTTCATGAAGTAAATAAAGCTATGTGCGCGCACCGCAAAAATATTGTCCGTGTTATTCATCCCAACGAAACATTGTGGCGGGTCGGCAATTGAAGAAGAAACAATAAAGAAAAGAGAAGAGATGGGCGTTTGCTCGAAAAAGGCACTTATACAACACTTGCTCTTTCTGGATATCTCTTTGTGTTCCTTTGATAATTTCCCTTTGGGTGTCAGTATTTGTCATTTTCTATATTCAGACACAGAGAACCCATCTATGAATTAAATGGTTAAATCGAACTTAATGGGCCTAAATTCCCCTATCGTATGTCACCCCACCGAAAGAAAAAATACCAAAAATCAGGGAATTAACCGAATTTAATGAAATTTTCAGTTAATTTTTAAATTTTAATTTTCAGTGTTGATATATCCATGTATAAAAGACATAATGCATCAGTTATTTTATTTAAAAACTTTTACATTTTTTCAGGTCATTTAACTTTGAACCATGTATCTTTGAAAATATGTGTTACGCCTCAAAGATACATTTGACAACTCATATTAGCGTGGGGGGGGGTCTACTTGAAATGATAGACAGCCAATATGCACAACAGAACATGAGGAAAATTGTTTTGCTTCATAACGTAAGAAGAAATAGATTTGTCAACTCATATTCTCTCTCTCTCTCTCTCTCTCTCTCTCTCTCTCTCTCTCTCTCTCTCTCTCTCTTATTTCTTTCCTTCTTTTCATCTTTTCAATATGTTCGATTGAAACAAATGAGCGTTATCGCTTCCGTGCGCTCACCCCCTCTCCATCTTTCCTCTACTCTCCTCTTTGCTTTCTTATTATAATTTTTCTGTGTAGCATATCCCTTTTCTTCCTTTTCTTTATTCATAATAAAAACGGAATGGTACATTATTTAGCTGAGGTGACGACACACATAAGAAATAAGAATTCGGCGCATTATCAGGATTTACATTTTTGCATTTTATCTTGGATGATATGGACGGTCTCATTTTTAAGCAGAGGGTTTTGCAAGATGATAACAATCTTACAATTAAGGAACATGAGTATTAATATATAGATGATATCGTAATTTGCATTACAAAAACAAATATCAGCAGAAGCCAATATATGCAAATCGGTCCACAGTTAAGATATAGTTTTTGCAAACCTCAACAAGCAGTTGGACATACCTAATTGAAATCAAACATGAAAGAAAAAAATAGAATTAATATTTGTGTCTCCTTGAGCTTTTATGGCAAACTCAAGTCTTTCGGGCATTTTAATGCAATAAAAATGAGGAAAAAATTAGGGGGTGATCTTGTAATTTGCATTTTTAGGAACACCTGTATCATTACATAGATTGTACAATTTATTGGAATTTAACCATGAAAAACAATAAAAGGAAATGAAAAAAAAAAAAACACAAAAAAACACAATTTATCAAAAGTAAAAACTGAATTAAGGAATACATACAACGGAAAATGTATTTGCTTACATGTTGTTCTAATTCATATATTCACATATCCCACTTAATATCAGGGCGTCATATCATGGTGTAATGGTTAGCAAGCTAGTCTCGCAGATCTATTGCTATTGAAAATGATCGAATCTCGTTGTCACGTGGAGAAGAGGTTGGGTAAATACCTATTCTAATTCAGTGGAAGGAGAGTCCCATCGTGTAATGGTTAGCAAGTTAGTCTCGTAGATCCATTATTACTGAATAGTGAACTCGATCCTCGTTGGATACCCCATACTTGTAACCTTGTGTCACATCCTACTCGTACAGACAGATTGGGTAAATATCTATCCCATTTAATCTCATATGCGTATTCATTATAATGAGGAAAAAATCGTCAATCAGCTGTATTGCAGATTAGCATTATAAAGTGTGGAAATCACCCAGCTCTTTTTTGGTCCACTGTGCCTCTCCCTTAGTACGTAATGGCCCTTTTGAATCTTGATTTTTTGCGCTAAATCTATTCTTTATAATTAATCCAAGAGAAATACCCAATTCGGCGCAAAATCCGGGGTTTTTTTTCAATACAATTTTGATCCCCACCCCACCTCCGTTTGAAAGAAAATTATAAAAAATCAGGGAATTATCCGATTTTAATGAAATTTTCAGTGTTGATTTAGCAATGAATGAATTTTATAATGCATCAGTTATTTTATTTCAAAACTTTCTGATTTTTTTCTTAACTTTTACCCTTTTGTTTTAGGGGCGCAAAATATCGGTATGGTATATATGTGATTGATACTATTTTCTGCATAAATAAAAAACAAAAGACAAAAGGTGTGAATAGAAAAAAAAATTTTTTTAAAGAATCTGCTCGGGTAGTGAATAAGTAACGAAAATCGGAAAATGGAATGAAAATAAAAACTAAAAAAGTATTTTTTGGAAATTTTCTTTTTACTCATTTCGATAATTATTTAATTTGCTATTATTTTATAAAATAAAAATATTCATCAATATTTGTTCCGTTTAAAGGGGGGGGCTAAATTTCCAATACAGTTTTCGACAAAAAAATGGATGATTGATACTAAAGTGAAATAGCTATTAAAAGATATCTTTTGAGAATCTAATATGACATTTTAAACTTGAAATTTTGCTGCTCATATTTTAAATGAATTTTATACATTAATTTATCATAGCAGAAATACTTAATTAAAGTTTTGAAATAGAATAACTAATGCATTATAAAATTCATTAATTCATAAATCAGTACTGAAAATTTCATTAAAATCGGATAATTCTCTGATTTTTGGTCATTTTTTTTTCAATCGCGAGTGTTACATTAATCTTATAAAGAAGCCATTTTAAACAGCGTTTCAGGCCGAACGCGACCGAAAAAATCATTTTAAATGTATTAAAAATAAATTACATGTGTAATATTTGCTTTTTTATTGATGCTCATTATGTTACTACTTTTCAACTTACACAAAAATTTGACCTTAAATAATCGATTTAATTAATTTTAATTCGTTTTTAAAATAAAAAGCAGACGAAAAATGGGTACTTAATAGATACAGATTTAAAACAGGTGATATGGTTCAAGGGAAATAACTCTGTTTAATAAGTCATATACTCATAAATCAGGCTTACTTTCCTTGATCTAGCGTAGCAGTTTCAAGAGAGCGTTTTCAAATCATTTCCCTTAGATTAACATACAGGGGAGGTAACTTTGATTAAACGTAGTTTTTCGGTCAATATAAAGTAACAGCAGACTTCATTAGGTAAATTCAAATTTAGTTCACACACACACACACACACACACACACACACACATATATATATATACATTTATATATAATTTAATTATTACATTATTTTATAAGGAAACGCTGCATTTTTTGAAATTGGTTTAATCTTAAGTAACGAAGATATAAAGTCTTCACTACCCATAATAGTTAAGGTCCAACGTATTAAGATCAACCATATGAATAATTTATATAGAAATCAATTAGAATATGATTAAAATAATTGTAATCTTTCTATATACGTTCTTATTTAATTTCGTTCTTATTATAATGGGGATTCGATGTATGTCTGTATGAAACCGAGTCTACACCACTGCTTACGTCACAATACGCTTAGGAATTTTGTAAGCTTACCAATGAGTGCTTAATCTATAGTCAAAATCATTAATACATCTATCTATACATATATAAAGGACCATTTGTGTGTATGTATGTCCGGAGGAAACTGTGAAAATAAAACAATTAATGATAAAGTAAATATGTATAAATATTCACTATCACCAGAGCTTGCTTTTTGAGCCAAAATAATAAAGATTTGATTTATATTCATAGAGATGATTAAAAAATAAAATTTGAATGATAACAGCATGGAATTTTTTTGAATTTACTATTTTAAATAGGAGACATTCATTTTTTTTCATTTCAGAGTCGCTGGATGAACGCAAGGTCTTTTTTACATAGGGACTTTAATGGAGCATCCTGCGAGGATTCAACTTACGATTTAACAATAATGGATTTGCAAGACTATATTTTACCCCCTCTACCCAGGTGATGCCGGGTAGCCGCTTCTAGAAGAATAATATATTTTATTACATTAAACGTTAAATACGTACGGAGGGCGCATATTCCTGCTAGTTTTTGTCATATATTGATTAGCAACAACAGACTGATTAATAAAGCTGTACAAGAAAAAAAAAGCATTTATTTTTAAAAGAAAAGAAAAAATAACCAGGAGGGCATAACAGTGCGATATTCTCTAAAAATAACATTTTAGAGGTATTGCTCTGACAATAACTTTGTTACGATGTGCCGTTTTTATGCTTGGTTACGGTTGTGTAGGTAATATTATCACAATGAAGATTCGGTGCCTGTCTGTCTGTAACCGAAACTACATCCCTGCCTACGTCACAATACCCTTAGGAATTTCGTAACCTTAACAATGAGTATTTAATTTATAGTGAAAATCATTATCATTAACACAGAATAAATCTTATTCTTTAACGATGTTTTCATGAAAATATGAGTTAGAGATACCTTAAAACAGTCTATGTTATCCTTAAAATCTTGCAATGTGTCTTATATATCACTAAAAATAATAAATATATGGTGTAGTTAATTTGCATACTGGTTTTAACTAAACTGGGTTTGATAAATAATTACTCTAATATAACTGTTTTATTCCTCCGGTGTATTAATATCAATCCTATGAATTATTCTATGTAGAAACCAATTAGAATAGAATTGGAATAAATGTAATCTTTTTATATGCGTATTTATCTAATTTCGTTAGTATTTCTAATTTGATATATTTCATTGCATTAAAATCCAAATACTTACACCCTGAGGGCACATATTTTTGCTAGTCTGTTTAAAAATGATTCAGATCCAGGTTGGTTGGTTGGTTGGTTGGTTTGTTCGTAGGGTTTTACGGCATATCATTTTCTTCTTTACGGAAGACGTTTTTGTTTTATCAATTCTTGTGGGATATTCAATTTTTCAACTCTTTTTTAAACACATTTTTAAATTCGTTTTTTGATCTATTTAATATGTAGTCTAACAGTTGTTTTATTCATCTAGCGAATTCAAATCAATCCTATGAATGATTTTATATAGAAACCAATTAGAATAGAATTGGAATAAGTGTAATCTTTTTATGTACGTTCTTATTTAATTTCGTTAATATTTTTAATTTGATATACTTCATTGTATTAGAATTTCAATACTTATATCTGGGGGGCGCATATTCTTGCTAGTTTTTGTAATATAGAGATTAACAACAACAGACTAATTAGCAAAGCCGTATAAGAAAAAGACAAACATTTATTTTTTTCTTCAAAAAATATCAAAGATGGCGTAACAGCGTGATATGTTCACAAGCTTTTATACAGTTTTTAGTTTTGTTTTAATTTTTTGCTTTTTAGTTTTTCTTTTTAATGATTTTTTTTTTCAGTTGGTAAAATTCAATCGATAAAGTTTGATTGATTGGTTGATTAACGTTTTTTTTTTTTAATCTTTCAGCAGTTCGATTCTCCGATCAGCGTTCCCAGGTATCCCTTTACGTTTCGAACTTTAGAGTTCATTCCCCACATGACATACGACATAATGATGTCATCCAGCAGTTGGCCCTGAAACTGAATAAAATACAGATACTTTAGCGTGGTTGAAAATAGAGGGAAAAGTGCATTTAGCACAACAACTAAATTCAATTGATATTTCGCCACGGTATTTTACGAAGTTTTTTCAAAATTTATTGTGAAGACAAAATGCTTTTTACAGTCTACTTTTATACTGAAAAGGTAATTTGGGGGGCGAGTAGAATATGAGGGAGAGGGGGGGGGGTAATGAGAGGTGAAAAGATACTTTCGTTTAATGTCTGAATTTGAATTCACAGTGTAGATATTTTATTTCACAGTGTAGCTATTTTATTTCACTGTAGCTATTTTCCACAGCTATATTCATATTGTAGCTATATTTCACAGCTATATTCACATTGTAGCTATATTCACATTGTAGCTATATTTAACAGTTATATTCATATTGTAGCTATATTCCACAGCTATATTCATATTGTAGCTATATTCCACAGCTATATTCACATTGTAGCTATTTTCCACAGTTATATTCATATTGTAGCTATATTCCACAGCTATATTCACATTGTAGCTATATTCCACAGCTATATTCATATTGTAGCTATATTCCACAGCTATATTCATATTGTAGCTATTTTCCACAGTTATATTCATATTGTAGCTATATTTCATTGTAGCAATATTCACATTGTAGCTATATTTCACAACTATATTCACATTGTTGCTATATTTCACAGCTACATTTACATTGTAGCTATATTTCACATTGGCTATTTTAAGGCATGTCATCCTTTGTTGAGTTATTTTATGCCGAAGACTTTTTTGTTTTATTCATTCTTGATGAGTATTCAATTTTTTTTCATTTAAACTCAAGTTTTTAAACACAATTTTTAAAGACATTTTCTATTTAACCCATAGATAGGACCCTAACAGGTACTACCACTCCGTCAAAGTGCACCGGGGAGTAATGGCGGTTAATGGGTACTCTACACTCCCCAGAGTTCCAAAATTAGAACCACGCCATTAGATGCAGTTTAACGTCATACCCAGGACACCATTATTTTGTTGAAGATACAGTGTCAGTATTATCGAAAAATTAATGATAAAATCTATGCGTGCAAATATACGAGGGTAATCCCGAAGGTAAGCTCTCCAAAATATTTAGAAATCACAGAAACGTTTATTGTCAATGATGTTTACATCATCTTAAAGTTTCAACATGTCTCTATTTTTCTACATAATCGCCCTTCCGGTTGATACATTGTGGCAGTTTTTGTATGCCTATGTCACACCACCACGCTACCATGTCGTTGCAGAAGCGTTGATCCCCGTCAAAGCTGCAAAATCCCTGAGAGCTAAAATTCTAAAGCTCGAGTGAGATTTAGATACGCGCATATTAATAAGTTCGTTAAAAACATTTAAGTTTCCAAATTTATTACATTAAAGAAAAATATTATTTATAAAAGAATAAACATTAAAACATATCATAGCACATAAATTCATAACATTCTCTCTTATTATGTTTCAGGCAATACATTGCTAGTTTTCTTATTTAAAAATGTAGCAAAATAGGGTGGTTTGGAGTGAAGTTGGAACGGATTAATGCCATTTCAGTTTATTCCAATGTGGAAAATTGATTTGATATACGAGGTAATTGGGATATGAGTGGAACGAATTAAACTCGTAAATCAAGGTACCACTGTATCTAGAAATATAAAAACGCCGAGATAGAACATACAATTTATGTATATATTCTAAAACAAGAAACTACATGCTATCTATTTAAAGTAATTTCATTCAGTTCTGCCTCAGTTATTTGGAAAACATTCATAATCAAAATACATAATAAGATTTGTTTGAAAATAGAATTAACTCACAGCTATAGAATTCAACTCTTATGCTTCTTTATATGCTTGCTTTTGCGTCAACAAAAGCAATAAGAATTACATTCCTGTTGTAGGGATTGAATTACTTACTTTTCCAAGGATTTCTCCTCCAACAGTAGGGGGCACGAGAGGTAATTACCTCCTGTGTCTGCCGGTAGGCACTAGGTGGTGTAGCGACCAGCAATATAAGAGTGAAAGCGACAAAATCAAAAGTATCTTTTATCCTCCAGCATTGACAAGCTTAACTCGCCCCAGTTGTGTCTTCTATATACAGAACAAGGGGGCTTCGCGCCCCTAGTATTTCGTGTCACATGACACACAAGAACAAGCTCAACATGTAAATGTTATACTTTCTTCATTTCCCGGCAGCTTCAAGACTATTTTCTTATTAACAATGTATAAACTCATCTTTGTATCTCCTGTTATATCTTTATTCTCTTCTATTAAGTTTTCTCAGGCAATAAGATACCCTTGCAATCACTTTGTTGTGAATTGTTCTTATATTTATCTATAGATTCTTTCCATAACCTATTAGGTCTCAGGACATTGGAAGTTGCCTGGCAGTACCTATATTCTCTCCATTAAAATACGGCAGGTTGTATTAAGTTACATGGTAGCAAAAGTCTTAAATCTAACACACAAATTGAAATATAGATAGATAGAAACTAAATGACATACATGGACAAACAACTACAGAGAGATAGATAGATAGATAGATAGATAGAGAGAGAGAGAGAGAGGTGAGATTTCATTGACCATATCTCTTACCATTTCTAAATCGAAAACCGTTGAATTTGGTTCGCTGCCATTCTCTGTGACGAGCGTAAATTTTCCTTCTTCGTGAATCCAGTTCAGCAGTTTGGAATAATCAAAGGAAGAAAGGACCTTCTACAGAATATTAGAAAATAGATAAAAACCAAACAATCGTAATATATCTGACAACAACAACAACAACAACAACAACAACAACAACAACAACAACATTTTTAGATGAGGCTTGATAATTCATAATATTTGGATTATTCGGACTATTGTCTTCCTCTTCATTCTTATTTGTACAACGTTTCGGCCGGAGGGCACATTGGTCGAAACGTTGTACAAATAACAGTGAAGATGAGGACAATAGTCCGAATAATCCAAATAACACTTAAAAAACAATAATAAAAGTTTTTGAAAAAATAAAATTCAGATTAGTACAACGTTCTGGTCGGAGGGCATATCGGCTGAAACGTTGTACAAATAACAATGGAGATGAGGACAATAGTCAAAATAATCCAAATAATACTAAAAAAAAAAAAAAAAAAAAAACAATATTAAAAGTTTTTAAAAAACCCTCAGATTATACAAATGATCCAATTGTTCCGATAATGGTTTTATAGAAGAAAAAAACGTTTCGACTAACTTTACCATCTACAAATAAATTTATCCTTTGGAATACTTAATTTATTTTCTTATTTACATTTCTACATACCGTCAGATTTATTTCCATATTTCTCTACCCATCGTTAAATGTGCTTGATAATCAATTTGAATATAGTTATTTACTAAGCTTAGCTTAGATGTGGCACAAGGCCAGAGGTATGTGGTGCCCAAACTCACTAACAAGGGTCTGCAAATCTAGCTTGCTAGCCATTACACCATGTGACATGCCCTAGTTATTTACTAAGCTTAGCTTAGATGTGGCACAAGGCCAGAAGTATGAGGTACCCAATTAGAATCAAACTCACTAGTAATAGTCTGCAAATCTAGCTTGCTAACCATTACACCACATGAGGTGCCCTCAATCTATTTAAATATAAGGCGCTCGGAGGAAATGGATTCGAAGATTCGAAATCGGAGACAAGACCGAATCTAACTCTTTCTGTTACCTCAGCTATGGGAAAATAGTTGGGTAGACTGGTCTCTTTAGGCTTGGAACGGCGTCCAGTCTAGACGAAGGAAAATTCTGAATTCAAAACAGCTGTACCTCGCTTCAAAATTGACCTTGTATTACATCCTGCTCACGGCAGAGGGTTTAAATAAATAGTTTTAGCTGGGGATGAAATGCAATATACAGGAGTACGCGATTCTTGATAGTATCAGTTAGGAAATGGAAACGGTGACTCGAGTTCAAAACAGAGTCGAGACTGCGTATCACGTCGCGCTAATGCCTTTTTGGACAGGCATACACCCAACTCTTTTCTTTTCCACAGCTATGAGTAAATAAGTAAAGTCGCCAGGGCGGCCTAATGTCAGTATCAGCCAGACAGCGAGGGAGTCTATCCCTTTTTTACTAGCGCTAGACCATAGAGATTGTTTTAACGTCTGAGGTGGAGCGCCACACCTACCATCAGCTCCTCACTTTACTGCACAGATCCCTGTGCTACTCATACGCTGAGTTGGTGACCGGTATCGAACAAAGAACCTTGTGATTCCTAGTCGAACCGACTACCGACTGAGCTTAACCATAGGCAATCAGTTGAGGAGAAAGAAAACTCTGAAATCAGAATGAATGACAAAATTAACTGTAATATATTTGTATTTGCCAAACACCTCGTATTTGTCACGGCATCTTTTGCCAAAACCCAGCAACGCAACACAACTGTTGGGAGACAAAATAGAATTGTCTCCCTTTTTATATTGAAGGAAGCGCTTTCCCACGTCCGTTTTGGTCACATGACTGGATGAACCATAAAGTCTCCCTGTTTTAACGAGCATGCTGTTGGAAACGACAGACGTTGTCTTCTCGCTTCCTCAGAAGTTGTGCACATGGGTGCCTGTTTTTGTTCCCAGACCCCTGAAAAATAGTAAGTGGTTTCAACCCCTTTGTTGCATAACCTTCCTTGGAACATCTAGTGTCAGTTTTATGGTTTGGGACGGGAACTGTGTTCCCTCTTGGTATGTGGTGCCATTAAATAGTATATTGTATGAACTGACTGGACTTTTCCTTACCGAATATTCTGTGTTGGGTTACCCTCTTTTGAATAACCTAATGGAATGTAAGAGTACGAGTGTTAGCTATGAATTAACACCTCGCAAATTCTTATACAGCGAACCAACCTGACTCTGACTAGAAATGTCGCTCTTTCTGCATGACACGACCATCACGTGTCTGCATTCATTCTCCGTCTGCTGAATCATTGAATCTTATCTCCAGATGTGAGGCTATGTTAATCTCACCCTGTTTCCTGGCACAGGATATATTTTTGCATTTGCAGGTGTTTTTTAGTTACAATTTATGGTTTTTTTTTTAGTTAGAATTTCCTACTCCGCACCTGAAGACATCGGTATTATTACAAGATCACCACATCACATAAGCTACTGCAAATTGTAGGTGACATTGAACCACCGCATGCTAAATCAATCCTTGTATTCTATAAGGTTTTAATGAACAATTGTTTCGTTATTATTTTACATTCATTTTTATTGCAGTTTAATATAACAAAATAGAAATGATTTTGAAAAAAAAAAAATACCTTTGTTTCAGGGTCGATAATAGACAGTCCCGTGCTATTGACAGCCAAGTAGACATTTTCAACTTCTGACTGACGTTTTTTCTGTTGAAAAAAAATGTAATTTTTTAAAAATATTATAACACAGAATACATAGAAACAGTGACGTGTGCTGAAAATATGCTAGTGTTGAGATTACATCCTCGACTAATAGGGAACACGAGAGATAATTCCTCACATGTCTGCCAATAGCCACTAGGTGGTGTAGCCATCAGCATTATAAAAGAAGAAGTTGCAAAGTCAAATACTTTTTCACTCTTCCAGCCTCGAGGGGAGTAAGAGCGCATCAGTTGCGTCCTATCCACGGGCAGGGGACTTTGCGCCCCAGCAACCTCATGTCACATGAACACGATAATAAGCTTAACATGTATGTCTTTATACTTTCCTTTTCTTCCAGCTATATATCAAGGACAAAGCTTTCTATACCCACCCCTATTAGTTATCAATTCTGGCGGGTCATCCGGACGGTATCCAATATCCATGTATAGGCGGCCACTCGAGAATGTCACATGAACTCGTCGGTTTGTGGGATTAATGCTAATATTGGACCTTGGTAAGTGAGGATACGAATGCATATACACCAGAAGATAAACAGACTATTAGTCATATAGAAATCCAATCTCACTGACAAGTTAAAACGACAATTCTTCCAAGCCATAGTTGAATCAGTGCTACTGTATGGCTGCACCACTTGGACCCTAACAAAACGCCAAGAGAATAAACTAGATGGAAGCTGCACAAGAATTCTGCGTGCAATTTTAAACTAATCGTGGAAACAACACCCCACAAGGAAACAGGTGTTCGACCACGTGCCCCCTATCACACAAATCACCCGGGTGAAACGAACAAGACATGCTGGACACTGCTGGAGAAGCAAGGACGAACTCATAAGTGACGCTCTGTTGTGAAAGCCAGCACATGGGAACGCCAGTGCGGGCTGACCAGCAAAGGCTTACATTAACCAGCTCTGCGCCGATAATGGATGCTGCGCAAAGAACCGAGAGCAATTAATGATATCATTCATTGCTCTCGGTTGGCGATAGATTGGCATGGATATCTATGCTGCTAGCACGAGATGATGATGATGAGTACCAACCAAAACCAATACTAGAGTGTAACGTAATTATTATGATCTACGGAGAATTTGGGGATTGAAAAGAAAACGGTAATCGGATTTCTGGAGAAAGAGAAGAAAAAGAAATAAAAACAATGACCAATTACGATAGAAGAGCTTGATCTCTCTCTCTCTCTCTCTCTCTCTCTCTCTCTCTCTCTCTCTCTCTCTCTCTCTCTGTTGTTGTTGTTTGTCCAGGTATTTTATTTAGTTTCTATCTATTTATATTCTCTCTGAGAAAGAACCCACGAGCCCAGAAAGAAATAAACAACCCCTTTTTGACTTTCGTATGTTGTTACTTTGAACTAACGACAGCTACTACTTCTAACGACTAATACTATAAGCCGACTTGGCCCCTATGCAACATGAGTCCTGGTGAATGGAGGAAACTAGCTACTTCTTGTATAGAAGTTATGTCTTATATCTTCAGACTAGTGGCAAACCCACACAAAAAGTAAAATAATGATCTCATAAAATGTCAGGGGTACCTTCACTTCAAAGAATAACGATCCGAATGTTGGGAAAGTACTGACGACATCCACATATTGAATTTTGGCTTCTTCAACCGAAAGACGACTCATACCATCCAGTGCGCTCTCTATCTCCTGAAAGAAAAAAAAGAAGAGAAATTCATTACTATATTTTGTGTAACCTTTAGAAACCCGAGACTCCACCCCCACGACCGTAAGTTCGGTCACTTTGGGTTCCTGGTTTGAGAAATAGCTGCAAATGAAAAGTGCTCTAATCTGTTATTCAAACGCTTTTATTAGATCTCTAAGTATCATAATAGGGTTTTCATTAAATCACTGAAATGTTGGGGGATTTAATGAAATCCCTAGTTTCCCAATCTTGCTGTAACAGATAGATAAATGGATAGACCAATAGATAGGAACAAACTGAGAAAGATAGACGAAAACATTGATAAAAAAAACGTGTTTCCCAGAAAATAATAGAGGGCTTATATTAATTTTCACTCTGAAATATAACATTAGGGTTTATTTTCAGGGGATATCTTACCTCTGGGTTCTTGGCTTGAGAAATAACTACAAATGTAAGACAGCGCGGGAGTCTATCCCCTTTTCACTAGCGCTAGACCAAGAAGACTGTTTTTTTTAGTATGAGGTGGGGCGCCACGCCTACCACTAGCTCCTCACTTTACCACAGAGATCCCTGCACTACACCTACGCCGAATTGGCGAGGGCCGGTATCGAACTGGGAACCTTCTGGTTCCTAATCGGACACTCTATCAACTGAGAGATCTCTTAATAAAATAGGGTTTTCATTGAATCACCGAAATCTTCGGTGATTTATCGAAATCCCTAGTTTCACAATACTCAAACAAGAACAACAACCACAGTGTGAAACATGTCAAACACCTTTGACTGTTAAACACTTATTCATGGAATGCAGGTTTTTTGCTAACATCAGAAACCGTTATTTTAATGCAAACAATATGAAAGATCTATTTGAAAATGTCAACATGGAAGACATACTGTCCTTTTTTAAGGAAATAAAATTATACCATAGAACATAGACATAAACTTAATCAATACCATACAAAATGATCCCCAATGGAGCTAATACATTGTTAAAATGTACAAAAGTATAAATATAAATAAATAAAATAAAATGTACAATAATAAATAAAATAAAAACAAATAAATCAATAAAATACAAATAAAATGTAAAATAAATATAGAAATACAAAAGTATAAATATAAATACACAACATATATTACTTCCTAACCGTTAGGCATGACATTACTCCAGACGGATTGATATGCCGTTAAAATCAATCAACCAACCAACCAACAATCTTGCTGTAACAGATAGATAAATAGATAGATCGATAGATAGGAACAAGCTGAGAAGTATAGATTGATGAAAACATTAATAGATACCGTGTTTTCCCGAAAATAATACAGGGCTTATATTACTTTTCACTCCGAAATATAACACTAGGGTTTATATTCGACGGATGTCTTATCTTATTCTTCATATATCGAAAAACGACATTATAAAGTAGAAAATGACATTTCTGTCGTTGTTGGCACCTTTTCTTCCCACTAAGGACTATGGCGTAGTTTCCAAAAAAAAAAAAAAAATAAAATAAATAAATTATCTGCTTCTGTACAAATGACTGTGCAGGCCAAATCTTGAGTGACAGTCTTTGGTGCACTGACTGCACACAGACTATCATGCTTTCTGGGGATACTGTCTTTTCTCCCTCTTTCTGGCTCTCTTTGCTGTCGAGGCTACTTTCTTCACCACCTCACCTCCCACTCCGTGCCTTTGCTTAACGCTTCGGCGTCAGGCTGTTTTCTATCATTTTTAAATAAACAGAAATTACAAGAAAACGATCTACATTTATTTACTATTAACACCTTTTATTCAAAAACTCATCAACGTCATGTACTTTTGGAAGTGACCTTATTTGCTTCGATCAGGAAAACTCTAGTTTGGAATTTATGAGTATGTAGGGGTGGGGGGTCGTAGCTGAAGCTTTTCCAGAGCATCCGGATAAATAGCACAAACAAACGCGCGTTGTCTTGATTATTTACGAAAACGAATGTTTGCGTCGCATGATGTGATAATGAAGAATGTTTTTCTTTCGTCTGTCTGTCGCTCTCAACTAGGGCTTATTCTAAGGGAAGGGCTTATATCAAAATCATCTTAGGTCACGCTAGGTTTATTTTGCGGGTATGTCTTATTTTCGGGGAAACACGATAGATAGATGGATAGATAGATAGATACCAAAATCTACAGTAGACGTTATTATGTGAACTTTTCAGCCCATAAACGTCTCAACTCACTGTTACATAATTTATAAGTAGCTTATAAATTATGAACGTACCTGTAGTTAGAATTTTGAATAGGGTCCGTTAGACTTAGAAAACGGGGTCCATGGAAAGTTACTCGACAGTTGTTGATGGGTAATAACCTTTTGCTTAACCCCTTAGAAAAGCAGGCGATTGGACGCGTGGGAATTAGCTTCAGATTCGGCAAAGATTTCAGAGCGAACGGACGTGTAGACCGCCGCTCTGAGCCGATCTCCCCTCCCCCGCGGCGGAATCAAATGGGCAGGATTTCGATATAAAGCTTGATCAAGAAACAACCAAGTATTGTTTGTTAATTTAATATTAAAAACAATGATCAGCCCAGCACGAAGAAGAATCAACAGAAAGAAAACCAAAGTAAACCCAACCAGAAAAGATGGTGGACGAAGTAGAAGAAGTGTAACAAGTAAGACTGTAATCTGTCTGTCTCTCACCCATTATATATACCCTAGATCTCTCTCTCTCTCTCTCTCTCTCTCTCTCTCTCTCTCTCTCTCTCTCTCTCTCTCTCTCTCTCTCTCTCTCTCTCTATGATATATACACCCGAGAAATAGGGCTATATAACACTACATCCCTCGTATAAAATTGGTATCGTTAAATAAGAGGTAAAGTTAATTTCCAAATAGTAGAAACATATGAGTCTTACCCTTTTCCACTCAGCGGAAGTCAGCTTCTCTCGAAGATCTTTCGGCACAGAAATATCTCTACAAAAATAAAGAAATAGTATTTTTTCTTTTTATCAATGAATATGTATTTTTACAAATTCATCATTCATAAAACTCAGAAAATCTACTCGGCTAACTCTGCTGTGTCAATGAGTCAGTTTACTAAAAAAAACAATTAGATATGACAAAGTAATAAAACAAAAGAACTGCAGAATATTAATTAAAGGATTTGTGAATTTATCCTCAAACTGCATCTCTGCTGTATACTCTGGACCCGGTAGCAAGAAGCATCGGTCTCTACATCAACTCTGATAAAATAGAGTTCATGGGTTGGCTGGGGCTATTGAATACTCTGAGTGCACCTCAGCAGAGGGATAAGACCCCATAATTAGTCGACCTGTTGCCCGTGGTTGGCCAGTGTAACAAATGCCTTTTAATTGTGCAGTACACCATAACAAATAAATATAGCTCTTACATTTGTAATCGAACATTTTATTTTCATTTCTCCAATACAAAACACCTATATATAAATAACATAACACTTTGGACAATACACAGCCTTTAAACAAGAATTAAGTAAGGAAGTTTAATTAATAATCCCTTAAATTCTTTTCCTGATTATTTCCCTATGCTTTGATAAAGAGCCAGTACATTTACACATAAATTTATACATACATTTATACATACATTAATAAAACAAAACAAAACAACAAAAAAAATGAATTTTACCATAAAATGGTTTCTCGTAAACAAATGGATTAGCCACGTTTGAATGTACATTTTTCTTAAAATAATTTTTTGAGACTTGTAATTTTTCTCAATTTTTCTCATACTTTCAGTTGATGATGACCCAAGGTCGAAACTAGTAGAGAACTTTAAAAAATAATAACATAAGAAATATTCCTATAATTCTGTTTGTCTCGTCCCGTTTTGTTCATAATATATATATATATATATATATATATATATATATATATATATATATGTGTGTGTGTGTGTGTGTTTGTGTGTGTGTGTGTGTGTGTGTGTGTGTGTATAATCGAAATTGTAATAGGAACATTTTTGCTTGTTCTTACTCAAATTTTGACAGGAAAAAATCCATCGAGAAATTAAAAAAGTATAGCACATTGCATTCACCAATAGATAACGCAATTATACCTACACAGAAGAACGGATATCCGCCCGTTCACCCCCGTGGGTGACGATGTGAATCAGAGCTGCCAATTTCACAGCCTGTGGCACGGTGCATTGGTGAAATCCGACCAGATAGTTTGGCAGTTCCTGAAAGATGGAAATAAAGTCAAACGTTAGATATGAAATATTTTTTCTCTATAGCAAAAACATGAGAAATACGTTTACAATTGACATTTAATTGCACTTTTCTTTTAGCAAAGTTAACTGTAATTCATGAACATTGATAATACCTTTCTTCCTAATTTTCTATGCATTTATATTGTAAAATTGCTAAAATCATAACAGTGTAATCTGAAATTTACTAACGATTTTCTATAGTAAAATTACTAAAATCATAACATCTAATCTCAAACTTACAGATGCATTTCTATTGTAAAATTACTAAAATGATAATGAGTAATATCAACCTTATAGAAGCATTTCTATAGTAAAATTACTAACGTCTAATCTCAAACTTACAGAGGGTACCTTAAGAGTAAAAATACAATAAACAATTTGAACCACTGTTGCAGATATTGTGACATACATAACCTCTAAGTTAGGATAGCGTACACCTAGAGTCAACTTGGTCCGATGATCACATAGGCGGGAAACAGACAGTTGCCTATGTTAAAATAACATAGGAACCTTCGGACTGTACACCGGTTACTTCCACCCGGACTCACTTCCTGTACACACTTGTAAATAAACGGCAATCCACACGTTGGTGTTATCCAAATGCATCCTGTCTTCCCGTAAGTAATAAAACAACAAAAGTTATTATCTATGGATGGAAATGATAATCAAGAATCCTGTAAGAGTTGAAATTAAACTACATTCATTGTGATATTTTTCTAACTCATGTTAGCTATAAATCGCTCAATGCGTGAATCTACGATGATTCCACAACCAAGGGCCATTGTCTCCGCTATCCTAACTCGAGAGAGGATCGGCTATAAAAAAAAAAAAACTCACCTGATGGTAATGGAAAATGATGTCTGCTATTCGATCTTGGTTTGACTCAGTGGGGATCCATAGTTTCCGCATAAAAACAATTTTGGGCATCATTGAACCAGTTTCTGAAATAAAGAAGAAGATATCAGTAGTAAAAAGAAAACATAGGTAATTTTGAAGGAATAAAAGTCTAATAAGGACGACCATCCGTTGTAGATAAAGTGTAAGAGGCGGCTGGGTGGCGGTGGCTCGATCATCAGGACTCGGAAAATTTCAGATATGGGGAAGATGTTTGAAAGATACCATATAGATTAGTCTGTATTATTTGGATTATTCGGACTATTGTCCACATCTTCATTGTTATCTGTACAACGTTTCGGCCGATGTGCCCTCCGGCATTCTTCAGGTATTTCTTCTCGGACTCAGAAACTTTCTTTTAGGACTCGGGAACCTTCTTGTTGTAATCGGAACCTTCTTGTCGTAATCAGGAACCATCACGGAACTTTGAACTTAACCCTTTATTCAGTCCATTTCGCTAACCATAGCTGGGTACAGGTGTTAAGCTGTGTTGATTATTATTCTATGTTATTGCTACCCCTGGCCAGAATTGAACTTACAGTCTAGAGCTAACTGTCTCTTAGAACTGTCAACCTAACTCCTTTATCCACTAGGCTATGTGTCCAATTGTTACATATAAAAATGAAGATGAGTACAATAGTTCGAATAATCCAAATAATACTAATTATCAAGCCTCATCTACAAAAAAGTCATAGAAATAGATTAGTTTTGGTTTATTTATTTAACGGCATATCAAGTCCTTATGGATTATTTAATGCCGAAATTGTATTTACTTACAAAGGTTTGGTTGTAATAGAAGAGAAGATGAAAGAGAAATAAAGGAGAAAAGTGAGAATCGTTTGGTTTGGTTTATTTGTTTAACGCCATATCAACTGCTTATGGATTATTTAATTCGCAAATTGTATTTAATTACAAATGTTTGATTGTAATAAAGAAGAAGAAGAAGAAGAAGAAGAAGAAGAAGAAGAAGAAGAAGAATAGAGAGAGAAATAGAAGAGAAGATGAGTGAGAGAAAATAAAAGAGAGAAGAGAGAGAAATGAAAGATAAAAATTGTTATTTTATTGTTGTTCTTATTAGCTTTTGCGACGATCTCTCAGTGTTACTTGATTGCAATGTTACTACTACTCCTCTCGCACCTCTCTCACGGAAACGTCTCCTCTTTCCTTCTCCATTGTAAAGACGTCCTCAGGGGTCCCGTTATTTATTTTTTATTGAAATCCAATTAGCCATTAGTGTTCCTGAATATTAACTTAATATGTGTGTAAATTTTCATGATCTGATCTCCGGTGTAGGCGCCAACTGGTCATACGCAGACAGACAGAAATTGCCATTTATGTAGTAAATTTCTTTATTTCATTTATTCTTTTAGATTGTTAATTCATTTTTCATTTTGTCTTTTTTAATCGTTTTTCTCTTTTATCTGTTTTTCTAGTACTTTATGATCATTATATATATATATATATATATATATATATATATATATATAGAGAGAGAGAGAGAGAGAGAGAGAGAGAGATGTAGGTATTTATTATTGGAGAAATTAAAATAAAGTGCTCGATTACGAGTGTAAGAGCTGTATTTATTTTTTATAGAGTACGATACCTTAAAAGGCGATTGTTACCATTGGTTTCAAAGCGTACTAGTCACTTCTCATCAAGAAAACGTGCCTGTGAAAGACCTGCCAAAATGATTGTACTGATAATGCTAAATGCCCAGTGCGGTTGTACTCATGAGAAGTGGCTAGTACGCAGCTTTGAAACCAATGATAACAATCACCTATAACAATATATATATATATATATATATTATATTTATATGTTTGTGTGTGTGTGTGTGTGTGTGTGTGTGTGTGTGTGTGTGTGGTCTTCATACTGTGGGAATTGAAAATATTCTTCTGATGAGGTTAATGTCATGAAAACTACAAACCGGGGATAAAATAAGATACAATTATTCTTATTTTTTACAAATGAATAAGATGTTCGCATTAAATAACCTAAAAGGATTTGGTATGCCATTAAATAAATTAAATAAAACCAAATGAACAATTAGAATTCCTGTTCGCTTGTGTTTCATCATTGTCCATAAATAAATATTCTTTTACGAAATACTTACGACTTCTTCTTTGACCAATGAGGGTAGATGACCAGAAACATTCGGCATGGATGATACAATCGAACAAATAGTCATTTTCCAGAAGAGATACAACTGCAGAAAATATTTAAAAGAAGATACTATAATTCATGAAGAAACATAATAAAATCATTATTATCATTAAATTTATTAGCAAAAAGAAAAAGAAAAATGCACTAGTATTTAAGTTTTAATATAATTAAATATTATATTGAATTTATCATCATCATGTGGCGCCGACAGCACGGATATCCATGACAATCTCTCATCAACCCTTCCTATCATTCATTTCTCCTGGGATGTCCTCTGCGTGGCATCCAGTATCCGCGCAGAACTAGACAATGTATGTCTTTGCTGCACATGGGCACGCCAGCATTGGCTGTCCAGCAAAGACATGTTGAAATTAAATTAAATACGAACACAAACAAGATTACACTTATTTTTAGTTCATTCTAATTGATTTCAAAATAAAATTATACAGAGAATTGCTTTTAACATATTTGAGAATAAAGCAATAATATTAGAAAATCAATAACACCAGTAATCTTTTATTAACACAGTTTTCTTAAAACCGTTATGCAAATTAATCACGCCATATACTATGTAAAGATTTAATTCTTAATGATACATAACACACATCGCAGGATTTTAAATACATTAATAATATGGGCTGTTTTGAGGCAAATCTATCTTAGATAGACCTAAATGGGAACATTGTTAATAAATAAAATGCTAATTAAGACTAAATAATGATTATCCAATAACCATTGAGAATATAATGTAAATAACTAAGGAAAATGTGACTATATATATAGTTACCTACTACGTCATAGGGACACCCCTACTTTGATTTAGCAAGGTTCTTCTTTTTTGGTGGTTTTCAACTACGTCAGCTTTCATTTTAGCAAAGTTACTCTTCCTTTGATAAATTTCTGTTTAGCAATATAGAGACTCTTCAACCAACGTTTTTATCCACTTTTCTATAGGAAAATCCTGGTGGTCTTATTCGCTAATCTATTATTCAACATTAACACTGCTTAACTCTTTCTATGATTAGAAGAGAATGTATAAAGGGAAATAACTCACGCCGATCCTTTGTCTTTACAAACAGTGAATAGCCTTCACCGGAAGTCAGTTTCAGCCTCTGAACCAATTCCTCGCAGATTGTCGATACCTTTGTGTAGGAATCGACCTCCAGGGTCTGAAAAGAGAAGATCGAAAAAATGAATTAAATAAATCTCTAAAAATGAATACGAATGTCAGTGTGCCACTTTTTTTTTTTAGCTTTACTACTAGAAGCCGTAGCCTAACATAGCATACCATTTTGGAATCAAGCCAATCACGTGAGAAAATTAAAAAAGCATTTCGGGCCGAATCCGGACCCGCAACCCTGAATTGTTTTATCCCCAAGTTTTAATTACTGTGATTGCTTTCGGCGATGTTGTTTGTATTTCATTTTATTCTATATATTAATTTTGCGACAGATTTTGTACGATAAATTTTAAAGTCTATTAATGTAATTATTAATGTTTAATTAAATATAATTTGTTATTTTAGTGAGTCAAAATTTTCGTTAATTCTACTTAGTAAACTTGAAAATTTAAATACTTTAGGATCAATTACGTCTTGCAGCAAGATGGCTTCCTGCTGATCATTGTATATAATTAGAGAGCATCATCCCTGTGACATGATGGACAAAAAGAGCAAAAAGAAAAAAATCTTTAACACTAAAACATTTGGTCCGACAAGTATGCATACTTAGTTTGGTAACTATTTATCTCTTTGCCCATCATAAGAGGACAGACAAATAAATAATGACATAGAAAATGTTGTTAACAGACAAACGACAGCGAAACGAACCTACCATGTCAGATGAATCAGGAAACATGACGTCGATTTTTAACGTAGGGATATGCTGTCCACTTAAAGCCAAATACTCAAGTACATGTGGCGGGTAGAGTCGACAACCTTTTCTGGGGAGACAAAGCAGACATTTATTAGTGCTTTTTAGGGAGAAAAACAGACATTTATAAGTGTTTTCTAGGGAGACAATGCCGACATTTATACTTTTTTTAATGGAGACAAAACAGACATTTATTAGTGCTTTCTAGGGAGACAAAGCAGACTATATGTGTTTTCTGGGGAGACAAAGCAGACATTTGTGTGTTTTCTATAGAGAAAAAGCAGACATTTATTAATGCATTCTAAAGAAAAAAAAACAGATATTTATTAGTGCTTTCTACGGAGACAAAGCAGGCATTTATGTGTGTTTTTATAGAGAAAGAGCAGACATTTATAAGTTTTTCTGGGGACACAAAGCAGACATTTATTAGTGTTTTCTAGGGAGAAAAAGCACACATTTATAAGTGATATATATATATATATATATATATATATATATATATATAGAGAGAGAGAGAGAGAGAGAGAGAGAGAGAGGAGGAGAGGGAGGGAGGGGGAGAGATTGCTGGTTTAAAATCGATGTTATAGGTATTTAAATTCAATTTCAAATCCTTGGTTTATGAGTTCAGAGAAAATAATAAACTTTACGAAAGAAGTATTGTAACGTCTTCGAAGTTTTAGGGTCCTAAAATTAGACAAATAAACGATGACCTACTCCTTTAACTTTCGAATCCTCTTCAGACAAGAATGTGCTAAGTGATGTCGACTCGCCCTCAAAAATCTGATCACTTCCCGATAAACCTCAGTCCCCGGTGCCACACATCCGGTTAACAGCCATAAAAGTTCCCAACCTTTATTTTCACTGCGCCTGAAACGATAAAAACGAGAGAAATAAATAATAAAATCAAAAGGGAATATATATAAAAGGTAAATGTAACAGAGTTGAAAGATACGAAAATCTTGAGCTCTTCCCAAACAATGTCTGACTCCAAGCTTTTATCTTTTGACATTGGTGATGAAGTTGAAGCGACATGGTGGGGTCTGCGGGAAATTCTCTATAGTTCAGCAAAAGAAACACTTGAATATGTTCATCGGAAACATCAAGATTGGTTTGAATCAAATGATCCTGAAATACAATCTCTCCTTGAAGACATGCATGGATGTCCTCAAGTTTGGATGAACGATAAAAAATGTCAATCAATCACTGCTGAGTCCACCATATATATATATATATATATATATATATATATATATATATATACAGTAAATGAAGGAAGAAACTCTAAACTCGCTTCATTATAATAATTTATTTCAACCGTATTACTTCGGCATCTTCAGGTAATCACACGAACATGACTCTTACGTAAGAGTCATGTTCTTGTGATTACCTGAAGATGCCGTAGTAATACGGTTGAAATAAATTATTGTAATGAAGCAAGTTTAGAGTTTTTTTCTTCATTTACTGAATATCTTGCTCTGTCCTTCCATTCACTGGTATTAGGCTCATTGAGCTCTCCTTATGGTCTACCTGCATCAGCTTGGTTAAACCAAACATGGAAAGATCCTAACTACAGGATATATATATATATATATATATATATATATATATATATATATATATATATATATATATATATATATATATATATATATATCGTGTATATTTTGGCAGCAAGTCATTATCTAAGCAAGTTTAGTTTTTAAAAAACACGGAATATTTCTTCTTGATTTTTGTGTACATACGATTAAACCTTCCTATCATTTTTATTATATTGGAGTCCAGATGGTAGAGAAGGTACCACAAGCACTTTCAATCAAGTCGATGGTCGTCTTCAGGGAGATTATTGGTTGTAGTTGTTTTTTTGTTTTTATAGTGAGAGTTTTATTTATTTGGGTGGATTATATTATATTATAGACTTTATTATAAGAGAAAAGTGAAAATATTTTCCGATGGTATGTACATATGAAAATAGGAAAAACAAACTATTCAGAGGATGTATCTTATGTATAGTAATATGCGAACGATTCGGGTTTTGTGAAAACCTCTTCAAGGTGATTAATATCAGATTCTTCATCGAATGAAAAAAAAAATTGTCTATATCAATTTTATGAGAATATTGCATTGTTTTGATTATAATCTTGTCAGAAAGAACGTGTTATATTTTCTGGTGATTTGACGTAACAATTAAGCGTAAGATGCGAGAGCACTCACAGAGGTATACACATGCAGATACTGACAGGCATCCACACACACACACACACACACACACATATATATATATATATATATATATATATATATATATATATATATTGTCTTTGTGAAGCCCATGTATGTATCTTTGTGAATCTGGTGAGTCTAGTTCTCAGTGTTAATATATATATATATATATATATATATATATATATATATATATGGGGGGGTGCCTGTGTGTGCGTGTCTATAGTATTTATTTTTGGTGATTTTGTGTGAAGCATGGGTGTGAAATAAAAGAGAAACTTCGTTATATATATATATATATATATATATATATATATATATGAAACGCCGAAACACGTGTCTGTGGATGACTTATTAATATATGCCCCCCCCCCAAACTTGGTAGAGCTCTCTCAGGGGTGATTTAAATTAACTTTCACTGCAAGCATATATAAAGCAATGATCGTCTGCTCGCAGACTGGATCTCTCTGGTGATTGTAAAATATATAAACAAACGTATGTATTTCATATTTTAAATACCACCCCCGTTACAGCAGCTGTCAAAATGGCCGAGAGGTTAAGAAATCGGGCTGGCAAGAAGTCAGTCGGAGTTCGCTTGTGGCCAGAGGTTGTAGTTGTGTCTAGCCACACTGAAGAGGCGTCCAACGCCGAAACACGTGTCTGTGTATGACTTATTAATATATATATATATATATATATATATATATATATATATATATATATAAGTAATTGAGTGATACAGTTACTATATAAATCTCGTTTAAACTAGTACGCAATTAATCCAAACGAAACTGTTAAGTCAACTGTACTTCTTGAATATTAAACCTTTTGAATTATTAGTTTCATGATTCTTTCATGCTTCAAAAAGCCCAGTGCATTTATTTTTATACCCTTGTCACAATATTTATACATATATATATACATACATATGTATGCATATACATATATACGTATGCATATACACACACACACCCACACACACATATATATATATATATATAATATATATATATATATATATATATTAATATAGGTAACTATGATGTTTGTTTACCTAAATAAACAAACAAAATACTAAGGCCTACCCAATAATAATAAAAATGATACTAAGACACATACATATAAACACACATAAGCACACACACACACACTTACACATACACATATGTATACAATTTTGAGAAAGACATCACCAGTCATACAACAGAATGGACAGGTCCTAACAACAAGCTAACAGCTCCATACATTCAGAAATCTTCTATCAAAGAGATCTTTATCTCGAAATATTAAGAATAAATCAAAGGTAAACAAAAAACATCATAGTTATCTCATTTTTCTTTACACTTGCATTGTGATAGCATTCAAAACCAATCATTAAACCAATATAAAATTATAAAACTCTTTTATATATATATAGTATGAGTGAGTGAGAGAATGAGAGAGAGAGAGAGAGAGAGAGAGAGAGAGAGAGAGAGAGAGAGAGAGAGAAGGGTGATAATGTACTTACAAGTTAGGATTTGCTGTTAGTTGCTTCAATACTTGACAAAATATTTCCTCCCTTAGATATTTCTGCGAAAATAAGAAAAACAATAAAAATATACGAGTGCTGACAAACGTATTGTGACTGAATCTTGATAGATCTTTTTTTCCATGTAAAATGAAATTAAATGAAGACGTGTACACAGTTGAGCTACGTTTATTATAAAGTGATGATGTATAGTGGTCTAGAGTACTGTCTAGACGTGTACACAACTGATCAACATGTATAATACAGTGATGATATCTAGACTATAGAATATCAACATTTTTATCAGCAATCTTGATACTTTTTGGTCAATGATTTCATGTGAAACATTGGATTATACAAATGCTGCGTCCTTCATACTGACTACAATTCATGGAAAGTGTTCTAGATTTCCTAAACTACGTGCAACGTTTCGTTCTTTCCTAAATCAAACATTTATCTCAAGGGTGATATTTTGGTTGGTTGGTTGGTTGGATTTTAAGGCATGTCAACTTTTCTTGGGTTATTTTATGCCGAAAATGTTATTTTATTCATTCTTAATGGGTATCAAAAACAAATGTAAACTCAATTTTTAAACTCATTTTTTCTATTAAAAAATAGGACCCTAATAGGTACTACCACTGCGGGTCAGGGTGGACCTGGGAATAATAGCGATGAAGAGAAGGGTGAAAGAATATACATTTGGCAGTAGGGAGGGTGAATGCGTGTAACATTTGAACGAACGAAATACAAGCAGAATTATAATAAAGATTGGTCGAAATTTTTGAAAAAAAAATCAAGGAATGCTTGATACTTACGTTCCGGACGGCCGGTTCAATAATGTCTTCATTGGCCAACACCATGTCAGAGATTGGTTCGCTTTTTGGTAAATCTCCCATATACATCAGTATAGCTGCAATAAAGTATGAAAATAGAAACTAATTTGTGGGGAAATGTATAGAAAACTATGGATATATGACGACATATATCCGGCATTTTCAGGAGTAAATAAATTTCGGAAAACAGTTAAAATACATTAATATATTTCTACGAGTACAACACAGCAGCTGGTGGGTTAGTTGTGAAGCTAGTTATTTTCGTTATTATTAGTAGAGTGTTTTATATGTATAGATATGTGTGTGTGCAAGTAAGAAAAATGGAAATGAATTTGGCAGATATGTTGAAAAAATAAATGGAATTACATATATATATATATATATATATATATATATATATATATATATATATATACTTGACCCTTTGAAAAAGGCGCGTTATTGGACGAGTGAGAATAAGTTAGTTTAGTTAGCAGATGCGACCCAGTTTTCGAAGGAGAGTGGCGCGATTGCGAGCTCCGCGGTGGAATCAATATGGGCTAAGAAAATAAAACTTGATCAAGTAACACCAAGTCTTGTGTGTCATTAAATTATTAAGAAATGACCAGCCCTTAATAGAAGTCAGCCCAAAGAAAACGGTTACCGAGGTGGAGTCCACAAGCAGAGTAAGCAATAAGAAGAGTTAAAAAGTAAAAACCATTATCTCTCTCTCTCTCTCTCTCTCTCTCTCTCTCTCTCTCTCTCTCTCTCTCTCTCTCTCTCATTATGCATCCAAGATCTCTCACCGTTTATATACTCGATGAGGAACGAATATAAAGTAAAATCATCGGGGCGGCCTAATGTCGGTATCAGCCATACAGCGAGGGAGTATATCCCTTTTTCACTAGCGCTAGACGAAGGAGATTATTTTAGCATCTGAGCTGGAGCGCCACACCTACCATCAACTCCTAACTTGACCGCACAGAACCCTGTGCTACTCATATGCTGAGTTGGCGAGGGCCGGTATCGAACCAGGAGCTTTGTAGTTCAACACTATTATTTACCACATATAAAGATCTTTTTTAAAATGTTTAGAATCGCAATGTTCTTACCTCGAAATACTTGACAGGCACTCTGTTTCAAGTCTTCTCTAAACTGGAGTTTTCTGCACAGGGGTCGTTTGATTACGTCACTGCTGTGTTGCCATATGGGAACCGTACGGTCGCGCTTGAAGGGAGCTTTATGAAGAATCTTTGTCACCGTACTTTCATTTGTTCTGAAATAATCGAGCAAACAGTTTTATTCGTGAAAACAAATCTTTTTTAGGTGTTCAGATCATTAACCCTTAGAAACTTCAGCTCCCCATACTCATGCACCCCACATACTCCTACCCCTCACATACTCCTGCCCCTCCATACTCATTTCTCCCCTACATCCGTGTCTCTACACAAACTCGTTTTCCCCACAATCATGTCCTACACGCTCGTTTTCTCCCACGCGCATGTCTCCCCACACACTCATGCCCTCACTCTTGTTTTCCCCTACACGCATGTTCGCCCACGCTATCGTGTCCCCACACTGGTTTCAACTCGTGTTCAAATCCCGGACGAAGCTACAGTTCATGAATGAATCCAACTACGATTATGCCTTGGATTGGCGCACAACGTGCGTTTGTTGTTGAAACGTTTTTTGAAGACTGGTGAATCTGTTGTTGCTACACACAGAGCTTTACGTACTGATTTCAAGTTACGGCGGAATGATGCTGTTTTGAATAGTTCAACCCATAACAATATCTATTTTCTATCCAGAACTGCATCATTCCGTCGTAACGGAATGATGCAGCTCTCTGTGTAGTAATAACTGATTCACCAGTTACAATGCCTCATGATTCTATGATGTGGGTTCCCCATGCTACACAATGTCAATTTCATGAAGTAGTATTCATCTACACCCATTCATCTAGTACGAGGGGTTTCATATCTTCTCACAAGGGTATTAGCCCAAAAATGAACGTAATAGTGAACTCGCTTACTACGATGTCGCAGCCCAGCACATAATTAACGAGCCCCTCCCCCATGATTAATATATTTCAATGGGTGTCATGTTGAATATTTCCCTTCAGAATATCTTTCAGTGTTATGTAGGTTAGAATTAAACTCTTGGTTAAATCCTACTTAACGGGCATAAATTCCACCATCGTATGTCACCCCGCAGAAATAAGAAAAATACTAAAAATCAAGGAATTAACCGAATTTAATGAAATTTTCAGTGTTGATATATTAATGAATACACAATATAATGCACCAGTTATTTTATTTGAAATTTTTTCAGGTTAGTTAACTTTGAACCACGTATCTTTGAGGCGTAACACAGATTCACAAACGTACGTGGTTCAAAGTTAATTGATCTGAAAAATGTAAAAGCTTTTAAATAATATAACTGATGCATTATATCTTTTATTCATTAATATATCAACACTGAAAATTTCATTAAATTCGGTTAATTCCTTGATTGTTAGCATTTTTCTTCTTTCAGCAGGGTGACATACGATGGTGGAAATTATGTCCGTTAAGTTCGATTTAACCGAACTCTTTATTGTATGTATTTACCGAACCCGTTCGGCTTGGATTCATTACAATATATGAATCTTGCTTGTTAACGACTTTTAACACACCAAGTTGTTTATTGCCACTACTGTTCTTCTACAAGGATTGCTTTGACATTAAATAACCCCCAAAGGTTGATATGCCATTAGACAAAGAAAAGCAAACTAAACCGTTGGTCCATCGAAAACGTTTTATTACTTACTTAAAATGGGTTTTGCTAAATTCCTCCAGTGTATGACTTGACTGAACTCCAACATGTTCTGGTGTCAGCAAACATTGTTCTTTCTTTATTTGTAATTGCACCATACCCTGAAATATTCAACAAAATAATCTGTTGTTAATTGTATCAGCTAAAACAATCTCTTCTCTCATTGTAGTATACTGCCGCAAACAACGGGGAGCACACACACACACACACACACACACACACACACATATATATATATATATATATATATATATATATTATATATATATATATATATAATCCAAAAGTCCAGAGAATAAATCTTCCTTACGACACAAGAGTTTTATTTTAAAAAAACCTGTCGCAGTTTGAGAGCTCAATGTGTGCTTTTAATGTTAGAGTCACAGAGCAAATATATAAGTAAAGAAATAACAAAAGACTTAGAGATTTAGCATTATAGTCTATTTCAGGGAGCTTAGACAAAATGTCTAACTCTCCCGACTCATCAGATGAGTCGGGAGAGTTATATATATATATATATATATATATATATATATATATATATATATATATATGAAAAACAAAATATTCAGGTGGTGTATTTTATATATATGTATAAAAATACATCCTCTGAATATTTTCATACTTTATATTTACATACTGTTTGATTTATTTCTATTTTCTTGTGTGTGTGTGTGTGTGTGTGTGTGTGTGTGTGTGTGTGTGTGTGTGTGTGTGTTGTGTTGAGTAACGTTTTATTTTTTAACACCATATATATATTATATATATATATATTATATAACAGCCAGCTACCTGAACTTCAGCGAAAATTCTAGACCTTATATAGTCTTAATACTTACACACGACCTACATGCCCACGCCTCCCCGATGGTAGCACTCACACAGTTTTCTGCTGTCACACCTCTTCATCCATGAGATTCTTTTTTTTCACGCCCACGAGTTGCATCTACACATTTCCTGTTTTTATGCCTCGGGTATCCCGCCCACGCACACCCTGTCTTCTGGTAGCCACTTAGTTGATTTTATCTACGTCAGGATATATCTGTCAACTTCATCGACCGGGTTCACCGCTGGTCAAGGCAATATATTACATCATTAACTTTGATTATCGATTATATGAAAACCTGATCTCTCTGATAAGATAAAGCGAGAATTCTCCCCAATATTTAGCTGTGTCAGTGCTACAGTATGGCTTCACCACTTAAACTCTAACAAAACGCCAAAAGAAAAAGCTAAATGAGAACTACACAAGCATGCTTTGTGCTGTCTTGAACAAATCTTGGAAGTAAAGTGAAGAAACAAACCACTTTATTTAATATATATATATATATATATATATATATATATATATATATATATATATCCGTCCTTATCAACCACCGCACTAGGTAAGTCCTCAAGATAGTACCCAGTATGCGTACGGAGCTGATAAATGTAAGTTTTTACCTGTCGATCAAAACTGGTGTGTCCACGTGTACAAGTCCATAGGAGAACGTCGCCTATGAATCCGTCCTTGCTTCTCTTACATTGTCCAGTATGTTTTGCTCATCTTACTCGGGTTAGAGTCCACAGGAGAACTTTAATTATGAGTTCGATCTTGCTTCCCTAGTAGTGCCCAGTATGGCTTGCTCGTCTTATTTGGACGGTTTGAAAAATGGTAAGTATATATATTTACCAACCCCTCCGCACGAGCAGGATGCGACACAAGGTCAATTTCTTAAGCGGAGCTTAACAGGTTTGAATTCAGAGGTTTCCTTCTCCTAGACTGGTTACCTAGCCATGGTTAAAGAGTTCAGTCTGCCCTGCTATTTACCCATAGCTGGAGGGAGAATTGGATTCATACCTTTCCCAAGAGTATTAGCGCCATGATAAGTATATGACCGTACAGCTACTATTTGTGCTGTGGTTGCTGCTTCCATGATTTATTCAAAACACCACGTAGTATCATTGTGTAGTTGCTATATAGCTTTTTGGAAGCGCGTGGTGTAATGGTTAAAGTCATGGGAAATGGACTCGTCGACCCGAGTTCAAATCCTGGACGTGGTAATTGCATTTCACTTAGCGCTAATACCCTTGGGAAAGGTATGAATCCTACTCTCCCTCCAGCTATGGATAAATAGTAGGGCAGACTGGGCTCTTTAACCTTGATTAGGCAACTGGTCTAGGAGAAGGGAAACTCTGAATTCAAACCTGTTGAACTCCGCTTAAGAAATTGGCCTTGTGTCACATCCTGCTCGTGCGGAGGGGTTGGTAAACATATATATATATATAGCTTTTTGAGAAACATTTCCTTGGAGTCTAAATGGTGCAGTCATACAATTGTACTGATATGGCTTGGAAGTATTCTTGATTTATTTTATCAGAAATATTCTACGACATAGATTTTCACGTCTTATATTATTTACATCTTGCATATCAAACAATTAAAATTCGGTTTAGTTCAGTCGGTAGAGCGTCCAGCTAGGAATCACAAGGTTGCTGGTTCAATATCAGCCCTCGCCAACTCAGCGTATGAGTAGCACAGGTATCTGTGCGGTAAAGGGAGGAGCTGATGGTATGTGTGGCGCTCCACCTCAGACGCTAAAATAATCTCCTTGGTCTAGTGCTAGTGAAAAGGGGACAGACTCTCTCGCTGTATGGATGATACTGACTCTAGGCCTACCCGATGAATTTTTACTCAAGTTTTAGCACAGTCGATAGAGTACCCACCTAGGAAACGCAAAGTTCCGGGTTCGATACCCGTCCTCACCAACTCAGCGTATGAGTAGCACATATTAGGTAATCTGATCTGTGCGGTAAAATGGGGAGCTGACGATACGTGTAGTGCTCCACCTCAGCAAAAAATCAATCTCCCTGGTCTAGCGCTAACGAAAAGGGGATAGACTCCCTCTCTGTCCGACTGAGACAAGTTTCATGACTCACGAAGTTGAGTTTATTTTTAAATGCTAAAGAATACTCTTTTCTTATAAAAATCCTAAATATACAAACTCTACATGACTGATTTTAAGTCGAGAATCACTGAATATAGAGAGTTATTTCTTCTTCGCATAATTTCAGATTAATATCAGATGATTTTTTTAAAATTCATCTATTCGGAGTTTTGGTGGGAAAAATTAAAGAAAGAAAACGAGATCGAATCCCTTGCTGGGTATTCCTTACCAAAAAGCTGGTTTTCGGTATTTCGAGGGTTGGCAAAGGGTAGATTAAGTGAGCACGCACTTCTCCCCGTTGATTGTTTCTCAGACAAAGTCCTCGTATCTCTTCTTGCTCTTCATATTGTTTGTATTTCGCGTCCAAAACCACGAGGTCTCCTCTTTGTAATTTTGTCCAAGAACTCGACGTGGAACCAATTGCTGGAAAAGAAAAATGAAAGACGTTAGATATTAAAACAACCACTCAAAAAGCCTCCCACCCTCTCAGCTGGGAATGTAGAATACGCTGACTACACCTCTGCAGAGGAGTAAGACCCCCTTCAATGGGTCCACCTGTTTGTTGCGAGTAGAGACCGTGATGCTTAAGGACGGGATCTTGGTGGCTGATCAGTCCTTGATACAAAACACTCTACTTTGGGCTAGACGGACAGTTGGAGAGGCTCCAACCGATCAATCAGCTGTTACATTTTAACCTGTTAACTGTGTGGTACAAGTGTGTTTCGGTAAGTGGTAATGGTTGCTCCATCTAGACTATAACTAGAAGTGTTTTCTATGTTATTTCGGATATAAAATTGTTACATAAATATGTTACATATTTTATAAGATAAAATAATGATAATAAAATGTAAATATTTTATAAGATAAAATAATAAAAATAACAAATTTTATAAGATAAAATAATTAGTTCCCAGAAGAGATCATACTTGTTTGCTTTTATTCCATTGATAACAGGAAAAAATAACTGTTTTACAATATCTTGCAATGTTTTTACTGACGTATCTCAATTTATGAGGTAAATGGAGCTTATCTGACCTGTTGGGGTGGGGTGGAGGTTATAAGTTCAATTTAAATTCTACTTTTGATATATCTTATTAATCTTCTTTTTTTTAATAGAATAAATTGATACACTTTGCTGAATTGAAATAATATTTTTGAGCAATTTTATATCTAAATGTATTATAAACAAGGGTTTTGGGAGGCTTCATATTAGACGATTTTTAAAACTAAAATTGGTGCAAGTTAGAAATTTACATTTTGGTGTCAGTACTTATCATAACAATACCCAATTTTCCTTGGGTGAATCCTTTTGATATTTAAAAACAGTTGAAAATCGACCTACACTAATGTCCAATTATTTCACTTTTAGGCCAATGCTTTAAAAATGCATTGCAGTATTACCTGGAATCTGTCCGTCTTGAATACACAAAGTGTGCACCGAGTTACTCCTAAGTTCCTCCATGAACTTTGTCAGTAAAGAGTAGAGATCCTCTGGGTGAGATGAATCCATGCTGTAATTCTGTCCTTTCATATCCGTGAACGTCACTAATGACCTATAAAACAAAGATAATAATCATTAGCTTTTCAGAATGCTGTGTCCAGTGGTTTCGACCATTGGACTGGTAAGGAATATAATATTAATGTGATCCCAGTGGGCCATCTCTCCAGGCAACACCTGTCCCCTTGATTTAAAGGCAGGGGTGGGTTTATTGCTCTGTGCCAGAGGCGCCTCAAAATAGGAATGACCTTTTGAAATAAATAAATATATATATAAATAAATATGTTGCATAATGGGGTAGGGGTGGAACCATGAGTATAACCTGATATGCACATTAGCACGGAAAAGTTTTTAGCAAGGATTATGTGTTAGATGAGAATGGAAATGTTTAATGATGAATCATCAATCTCACATAGCATGTTTTGATTGGACGAGCGATGTGACGTGGCGAAATGGTAGAGAGGAAGTGTGAGAGGTGAGAATGTTGAATTGAGTTTAGAATTATGTGATGAGGAAGCAAGACAGCAGCCCAGCAACCAGAATTCCAGCCTCTCCAGATGTAGTACCGGCGAAGAGTGATAAGTATACAACATATTTCTTCTAACATCATCACTCCATTCGAAAATGAGTGCTAGAACGTTACAAAAGTTTAACTCGTCATCTCTCTAATACGGAAAGGAGAGCGTAGTGTTACAAATCTATATATTGATACTCGTGTTCCTTAAATGTACGATCGTTATCATCTTGTAATATCCTCTGGTTATAAATGAGACCATCCAAAACATCCAAGATGATGTGCAAAAATTTAAATCCTGAATATCCAGTGTTGCTTATTCGCCGAATTCTTATATCTTATGAATTTCCTCACTTCAACTAAATAATGGACCAATTCGTTTTTATCATAAAGAAAGAAAAGAAAAAGGAATTCTATACAGGAAAATATAATAAGAAAGAAAGAAAAAGTATAGAGGAAAAATAGAGACGGGTGAGTGCGCGAAAGGGATAAGACTAATCTGTTTCAATCGAAAAGTTGAAAAGAAGGAAAGAAAAAGAGATTGTGGGTGAATTAAATCACGATCATTATTTTTTTTACATATTGAACTATTCGCAATAGCTCTTAAGTAAATATGTTAAACGTTGTAATAATTAAATTATCATAATGTGGCATATCCACAGGTACTGCTACTATTGTATTAATATTGTATATGTTTTGTGCAAAGATTCTCTTCTTTTTTCCTTTTTTTAAAGGTTGATCCCAGAGGATAAAAAAAATGCCCAAGGAGACATAACAAACAAATAAATAAGAGTGAGATTACTTACCGGTCTTTCTTGACATCAACTATTTCAATATAAGGGACCAAAACCTTCTGGACTTCATCCTCGGACAGAACGGACACTCCTTTCCAGTGAAGAGCGACCATTGTTTTCGGCCAACTGGAATCGGGTCCGGTGAACATTTTGGTGTCATAGAAACGGGCGAATGAATTGTACAAATGTTCTTTTGCATAACGAGCAATTTCCACCTTATAGGAATGGGAATTCCTTTCTGGATCATTTTCAAAATCGTTTCGTATTTTGTCGGTAATTAACTCGGCCCATTGGCTGAGGTCTTTTTTGTCAAGACTTCCCGGCGGGAACCACGTTTTAATGAAGTTAGCCAGTTTTTCTCGTTGGTTGCATTCATACTCCAGCATGAATTTGATAGCGCTAAACCGAATCAAGTGTTCCTCCTTTAAAATAAACAAATAAATAAATAAATAAATAATAATATAATAATAATAATAATATAATAATAATAATAATAATAATTTGCCGTCCCGGTGGACCACAGAGGAAAAAGGAAGAAAAAAATGATAAAAATAATACTTGGACCTGGCCAGAAAATTGAAAAAAACTGTGGAACATAAAGTTAATGGTTGTACCAATTGTAATTAGTCTCTGGGTGAATTGTAAATTAGAGGAAGAATCGAGATCATTCAAACACTAGTATTCTTAATCCTGAAGACCAGAGGAGATTGCTGTCACTCAAATTTCAGGAAACCACCAAGGTGGGTGTGAAAATCTCTCACTGAGTGAAATACTACTACTACTACTACTACTAATAATAATAATAATAATAATAATAATAATAATAATAATAATAACTGAGGAAACTGTGGTCGTACCAATTGTTTTTGGTGTCCTTGGAACAGTCCCCAAAGCTCTGGAAAAGAATTTGGGTGAATTGGAAATCAGAGGATCCAGACTACAGCACTGTTGGGATCGGCTAGAATACTCAGAAGAGTCCTGGAGACCTGAGGAGACTTGCTGTCACCCAGCCTCCAGTGAAACACCAGCTACATTAGGTGTGAAAAACTCATAATAATAATAATCACAGCAGATCACAGGGTGAAGAAAGAAAACGAAAAGATAGATAAATACCTGGATCGTGTGAGAGAATGTACAAGACTGTAGAATATGAGGGGAAAGTGATACCAATTGGAACGGTCTTCCAAAATGTAGAAAACTGACTAGAGGAATTGGAAATCAGAGGAAGAATTGAAACCATCCATACAAAAGTATTGTGGGGGGGGGGTATTCTTATTCATACATATACATCGATCTCGCGTGTTTAACAAACAAAAGGAAATGTCCAAATACCGAAATCTTTCGATATCAATCACCTATATATATATATATATATATATGTGTGTGTGTGTGTGTGTGTGTGTGTGTGTGTGTGTGTGTGTAAGATAATCCAATTGACAGGTAAGTAAGGGATGATTCTATTTGGGATCATCGAAATCTCACTGTATAACCATACTGTATGCTCTTGTAGGTGCAAACACATAGATTCATACAAGGGTTTTTATAAACCCCTAAGAGAACTCAATGTATATAATAATTTCTATAAATAAATTATATACAGACCAATATTTAGCTTTCAAAGAAAGAAAAACTTTACAAACCGTCATTTGACTATAATAATTTATTTCGACCAGAAACTCAAAATAGAGTCTAGCCTCTTCAGATAGATTTTACAAATCTAATGTGTGTGAAATACTTACATCAAGTTTATACTCAGCTACTGATATACCCCGCATCATCTGACTGTAAATGAGATCGACGGCCACGGGATCTGAGAAGCTGTCCTCCCAGGAAGTGAAATATTCTTTCCGGAAGTAGAGTCGCCATGGACAATTGCTCTCCCTGACGGACATCTGCTTGGAATACTGTTCACATTCAGTGATAGTGTTCATGATTCGATGGAAACTATCACCCAAACACGAAATCTGCAAAAAAAGTGGGAGGAAAAAAAAAAGAAAAAAATCAGAAAATGTTCAAAATGACCACAGATCATTTTAAATTATTTTTATTTTCCTTTTTAGGAAGAAGATTAATGATTCCGATTATCATTTTACTATTAGCTTCGTTTTATTTGGATAGATAAATAAAAGATATTGTTCTACCACCACAAAATAATCATTCACTCACAAATTGGAGTGGAAATTACTCTTTCTCATTACTTAATTTACTCATCTCTTTATATTCTGGTAAGATGTTTTGTGTGTGTAGATTATTATCAAATATAAGAGTGATATGATAATAATATGCATAAACCAGAATATGTTCTTGAGAACGAAACGCATAAAATCTCTGGGACTTTGAAATAAAAACGGATCACCTTATCCCAGCAAGCAGACAAGACCTAGTGTTGATAAACAAAAAAGAAACAACTTGTCAACTGGTGGATTTTGCAGTTTCAGCAGATCACAGGGTGAAGCTAAAGGAAAATGAAAAAATGGACAAATATCTGGACCTTGCCAGAGAACTGAAAAAGTTATGGAATATGAAAGTGAAAGTGATACCAATTGTAGTTGGTGCACTTGGAACGGTCCCAAAAGGATTGGAAAAGGGTTTGGAAAGTCTGGAAATCAGAGGAAGGACTGGTACCATCCAGAACACTGCACTGCTGCAATCTGCCAGAATACTCAGAAGAGTTGCTGTCACTCAGACTCCAGTGAAAGACCATCAGCTAACGCTGATGTGAAAACTCAGAAGGTGGAAATAATAATTGATTATAATGTTCAACCAGTTCCCTTAAATGACTATCTACTCTTGAGCTAACTATTTTACCTCATGCTTTAGACTTTAGTATCTCACCCTTAAACACAAAAAGGGTTGATATTTACGCTGAGTTTGAGATTCTTTCCGCCCAGTTGAATAAGCTTCAATTCAGATCGTTGGATCAGGTAAGCGACTTAAAGACAAGATTAAATAATATTGCCCATGCTTATGCAGAAAACCCCATTTTCAAAAGAAGAATGCCGAAAAGATACCCGCAATTTTTAACACTGGCCACTGCATGAGCGTCGGTTTGTGCGTGTCTCACCACGGACTTCGTGTTCAAATTGCATGATGGAATGTCATTAAATATCTACATATGTTTACACATTTATAGGATTACCTTTATGATATAATTTCAAAAAATCTCCATGTGTTCACAATCCATGTCAATGCATTCTTGGAATCTTTGTGATTAAAAAAATGTTATGTTTTTAATATCAATATGCAAATTAACCTCCCCGTTCACTCTGTAAGCCGCTATTTTGTTGTATATATAAATACAATTGCATGTTATTAGTATGTAGATAATACCAACAGTATTAATAATGTAGAACAATTGTATTAATAATTGAGGTTTAAATAAAAGATAAAATCATAGAGAATGTGGCATAAATAACTTAGGGAATTGTGACTTAAGTAGTGATATAGTTTCGGTTACAGACAAACACGCAATCTACATTATAATAAGATTAGACTAATATTGACAATTTGGGGACAAACCAACTGGAAGATAAAAATTCTTGTTGCAACTTGTTTAAATTTCATCTTTCAGGAAATGTCTCTGATTTTTAGTGAACAGCACAAAGTTGACCCTTTTGCCGACAGAGCTACATTTTTGCAGTAACTAAATCTAATACATTTTCATATTAGGGCAGGTCGATTTTTCACTTTATAAGATATCAATATCAAATTGTCCAACTATGCGAAAGTCGTGTGTTAGTATACTGAATACTGATACCAAAAAATAGATCTTTTACTTGCACCATTGTTTGAGGTAATAGCATCAAAGATCGTCTACTAAAATGCACTAAAATGCACTAAAATTCCTCGTTTTCTAAAGGCTAAATTTTGCGAAAACGAGAATTTGGAGTGCCTTTTAGTAGATGATCATCGATGCTATTTCCTCAAACAATGGTGCAAGTAAAAGATTTAATTTTTGGTATCAATATTCAGTATACTAACACACAACTTTCGCATAGAAGGACAATTTGATTTTTTTTTAAGTGAAAAACTGACCTACTCTATTTTGGTTTGGTTTGTTTTGTTTTACGGCAAATCAACCTCAGTGGGTCATTTAATGCCGATAAAATTTTGAAATAAATCAATTCTTAATAGATAATACAATTTTTTTTATAAATACATTTTTCTATTTAACCCATAGATGGAACCCTAACAGGTACCACCACTCCGGGTCAGAGTGGACCAGGGAGCAATGGTGATGAAGGGGTGCTCCACATTCCCCAAACCTCCAAAGCTGGAACCTCACCATCAGATAGAGTTTAACGTCATTCCCAGGACATGTAGACCCGCAGCCACGCCTTCTAGCACCCATATGATAAAAAGGGGTTGGGGCTTGCCATAAGGGCAATAGGGTTGAGAAAATCATATAGGTGCTAGGGCTTGACGTGACCAGCCGATTGATCGGAGGGGGCCTCTCCGACCGCCCGTCTAGCCCAAGATCGGGCCAAAGTGGAGTATTGCATGTCATGAACTGCTCATCCACCTGGGCTCTATCCTTAAGCATCATGGGTCGCCACCCACGGCCAACAGGTGGCCCCATATGGGGAGTCTTACCCTCTGCAGAGGTGCAGTCGGTGCATTCTAACGCCCCAACTGACAGGGCGGCTACCCTATTTTATATATCATTTAATTTTATACCAGAGGCATTTTTGTTTTATTCATTCTTGTTAGATATTCATTTTTTTAAACTCTTTTTAAGCGCATCTTATTATAATGAAAATTCTGTATCTGTCTATCTGTCAGTGACTGAAACTACGTCACTGCTTACGTCACAATACCCTTAGAAGATGAACAATTTGATATTTTAAAAAGGTGAAAAATCGACCAACCCTACTGCTCATTGACCAATTCAATGTTAATGTATAGAAACAATGTAATGAATGTAAGACTGTGTAGTATATTTATAAGAAAATAAAAATGAAGAATATAATGTGGAACTTACTCTTTTGTAAAGTGTAGCATAAAGAGAGAATCCAGATATTTCTCTCAAGCCAATTTTTTTGGCAATGGCATGACAGATTTCTTGGACGGTTGTCGCTGAGTCCGCTCGGATCAAAATCCTCTGTCCACTCATCAACGTGATTGGAAGAAGGATTGGTTTGTAATTTTTGATTGCCTAAAAGACAAAAATATATATAAATTAAAACAAATGCAACAACCTCGTTTTGGTGTAATAGTTCGCAAACAAGGATCAAAATCACTACTCAATAGTTTGCAAACCTTTCCTCATACTTGTATCCAAATATAAGGCGTCCCATCGAGGTGTAATGGTTAGTAAGCTAATCTCACTGATCTATTACTATTGAATAGTGAATTTGACCCATACCGGTGACCTTGTGTCACATCCTACCTGTGACAAACGAGTTGGGTAAATACCCACTTGCATCCAAATATAATATTCCATGAATGTTTGAGTGAGCCAAAAGTTTTGCAATATTTTGCTACGAGCTAGGTAGTGATTTCGTGATTGAAGCAGTTGAAGCCATGGATGGTACTCGCTGTAGTTGAAAGTATCACTGTAGTTGGTGTGTTCCGTGTCTAATTTCAAAACCGCACAGATGAACGTGCAATGTAGTCTAGTTGGGTAACTTATGCTTTACAAGTTCGAACTGGGGCTTAATGCCGTCGGAGCAACCAAAAATATTGATTACAGAACAGTAACCTGGAGGTTGAAGAAATTTCGCTCGGGTTGCAAGAACCCCAAGATCATGTGGACCTAAAAATTTGGATTGCAATGCTTCCTCTAAGCCAGGGGTCACCAAACTACAGCCTGCAGCCCGGATCCGGCTCACGAAGGCATTTTATGAGGCCCGACGATGGTACTTGAATTTATTTGTTAAAACGTACGGAAGACGTTCTGATACCATTTATATTTAAATATCATATTAAGCTTACTAAATCTTCATGGACTTGACTACTGTAGGTAGGTTATAAAATTCCGTGCGTGTGAGCATTTCACTCGTTACTTTCGAGATCCTGAATTTTCACTTGTTACGGCTCGTTGCAATAACAATGAGGCCCGCGCACGTTATTTTTCAATTATCCGGTCCACTGTGAAAAATTTTGGTGATCCCTGCTCTAAGCCATAGAGGTGAATCTGGAGAGTAGCACTCGGGAGTATCAGGTGAGTTTGGCATCTCACAGTCCTGTGTGGTTCGTCACCTTCACGCTGACGACAAAAGCATCATGAGTTGCCAAACTGTGCCCCACGTTACCAAAAGATTGCAAAAATTTTGACCCACCGGAGTATTAAAGGGTCCTTGTTATGATGCTAAACTGCATCTAGTGGATGTAAAATAGATGGATTCATGAATTTCCGAGAGGCATTTGCACGAAATGAAATATGATCAGCTTCAATCAGAATTTGAACTTGGTCCGCAGAGTTCACTTTCTCCGACAATAACTATTACATAACCCACGCCTCCACAATGAGAATAAACATCTTAACTCTTTGCCTACTTTAAACCAATCACAGTGGCACTCATATCATACCCAAACAAATTACAAAAACGGATGGCTAGTTCATTATAATTAAACAGAAGGATTCAGATTACAATGAAAATAGGATTTCATTTGAATAGTATGAGTTCTGAGGTGAATATCCAGTCATACAGGTAAGAAATACTTAGAAAATTTGGTACAGGCATATGAAAATTTGGTTGCCAAAGAGTTAAATACCAATAAAAAAAACAATTGACAAAAAATGGGTCAAATGACAAAGGATTTTATGGACCATATGACCTTTAGGCATCCCTTTTTTATCTCGATTCAGAAGGAAATGTTTTGCATTTACACAGTCAATATCCGGTTGTTTGTTATGGGTTAGGGTTATGGGTTAGGGTTAGGGGTTGGGGTTAGGGGTTAGTTTTATAATTTAAAAAATATCTAAAAATGGTCTGTTAATAAACAACCGGATATTAACGGTGTAAATGAAAAACATGTCCTTCTGAATGGAAATAAAAAGGGGTGTCTAAAGGTTATATGGTCAGATGTTGTGATACTCATTGGAAAAGAAAGACTTTAAAATAATGAATATGTTCCAAAAGATGTCAACTTTGAGGAACTTTTTAGCTAAACGATAAAAGGGTTAATAAGATTAGTTTGATTTTGGTACCTGAAATTCTGACCATCCTGGGGGGAATCCCCTTGTTCCTGTAGCGAAAGTCCGTCGAAGACCTCTTTCAACTTTGTATGAAAATTCCGTCTGGGCTTCTTGTAAGAATTGCAACAAACAGGGTACGAACTGAAAATACATTGATATATAATGAACACTTTTTGTCTTCGCATTCTGTTTTCAATCCTTTCAACTCACAGAAATACACACACACACACACACACACACACACATATATATATATATATATATATTATATATATATATATATATATATATGAGGAAAAGGGGGTTGGAATAAATCCGACAGAATGAGATAAAATAAGGAATGAAAGAACAAAACTCAGACAAAAATGTGTAGTATATTTCGCTGGAATATTGAATTCAACTTCTTCAGCTTTTATTGAATCATTAGGATCATATTTGATTGGTTATAGGAGACATCTCTGGGGGAAATAAGGAGGGTGACAGAAGGGAAGAGAGTGGGGGATGTAGGTAAAAAAATGAATGGTGAGGACTACCTGATAGGGGGAAGTAGCCATTTCTTGGAGAGAGATTTGAGTAAAGGAAGTAGCAAATGAGAGTTTTTTCGACCTACATCCCTCCACTCTCTTCCCATCTGTCTCCATCCTTATCTTTCCTAGAGATGTCTCCTATAACCAATCAAATCTTTCCCTCACCACAAAACTTACCCACCTACCTCCTTCCCCCTTCTATAAAACACTTGTATGATCCTAATGATTCAATAAAAGCAGAAGACGCTGAATTCATATTCCAGCGAAATATACTACACATTTTTGTATGAGTTTTGATCTTTCATTCCTTATTTTACCTCACACACACATATATATATATATATATATATATATATATATATAGAGAGAGAGAGAGAGAGAGAGAGAGAGAGAGAGAGAAGAGAGAGAGAGAGAGAGCATCCGATAAGGATGGTCTACTGACGTAGAATTGTCTAATGCCTTACTGTTTCGTTTGGAACGAATGATCCGACCATGAGATAAAGTAAAATCCATCCTCGTGACAGACTGTTTCGGGAAGGGTTGTTCGTCAGTTGCTTCAGTACTTGGCAGTAAAGTTCATCCCTAAAGAGAAGCGGAAAAAAGCACAAAAAATGTCATATTTATATATTTACATCGACGACACCATCTAGTCTGTTTGTAACACGATGATTTGGGATTATAGGAAGATAAATAGATGTTGGTTGGTTGGATTTTACAGCATGTAAACCCTTCGGTCATTCTATGTCGATCTAGCTTAATTATTATAGTCTACAGAATATTTGGGGGTTGAAAAGAAAACGGTAATCGGATTTCTGGAGAAAGAGAAGAAAAAGAAATAAGAACAAAAAGAAGTTAAAGTTTGGAAGGGTAAACACTCAACAGGTGTCAACCATTGACCGACCAATGACCCCGGATCTAGATTTAAAAATAAAAACGGAAGTTCCAGGTTTTTCTGCGGGACCACAAACGCAAGTAAAGAAAATTCGGTCTCTTTTTCGCCGGACACGAGAAGGATCGGACGTGTTTGTTGGGGCTCTGTCGTAACATTTCTATGCTAGCAACAAACAGTGCACATGAACGTGATTTGTGATAGAACAGCTTGACCTCATTCTCTCACTCTCCTTCTCTCTGAAAAAGAACCCACGAGCATAGAAAGAAAGAAACAACCCCTTTTTGATTTTCGTATGTTGTTACTCTGAATTAACGATGGCTACTACTTCTAACGACTACTACTATAACCCAACTTGGCCCCTACGCAACACCGAAGACGTCCTCATTCTACTCATTATTGTTAGATATTCAATTTTTAGAAAAAGCTCATTTCATTTTTTAAATATATTTTTAACTCATTTTTAATCTATTTAACCCGCAAACTGGGCCACAACAGGCACTACCATTTCGGGTCAGAGTGGAGTCTGGATTCATGGCGATTAAAGGGTACTTCACACTCCCCTGAGCTCCAGAATTGAAACCTCACCACTGGGTGCAGTTATATTATAACCAACACATTAAAACCCTGTGCTACCGTCTACGAGTACATATATATTCAAAAGGGTTGGGGGTTGCCATAAGAACAATAGGGTTGGGACAATCATATAGGTGCTAGGGATTGATGTACCAGCCATTTAATCGAAGGAGGCCTTGATAACCGTTCGTTTACCCTAAGAACCAAAGTGGAGCGTTGCATGTCAGACTGCTCAGCCACAAGGATTTCGTCATCAAGTATTATGGGATCTTTTTAAAAATTAACAATATTAGATTGGAATATTTGATATTATATAACTAAATTAGTTGTATTAAGAAAAGTTATTTGAAGCTATATTTGTGAAGTATTCTTTGTTTGCCATTATTCCTAAGTCCGTTTTGTCAGGTAGTGGTGGTATCTCTTTGGTCCTATTTATTGGGTAAAACAGAAGAGTTTAAAAAATGTTCGTATTTAGTTAAAAAAGAAAAGTCTTTAGAAGCAACGACTCAAACAATGAGCGTACAATGAACTTGATTCTCTAACGTCGCAGCATGAAATAACTCTAGACAAGCTGACATACTGTTTAAGAAAAATTAGCAAATGAATAAATAGAGAAAAAGTTAAAGCACTTCTATTCTTAATAAATCTTGTCGATTTAACTTTATGTTACGAAAAATGGAAAAATGAACATACAATGAACATGATTCCCTAACCTTTCGACATAAAATAGAACTAGACAAGTTGACATACTGTTAAAATCAACCAATCAACAATTAAAAATAAATAAATAAATAAATAAAAGAAGAAAGAGAAGTTTAAAAACTTCTGTTATTCATAAATCTTGTCGATTTAACTTCATGTCGAAACGCGCCTGTAGTAGAGTATTCGGCGTGTTAAACTTAAAAGCCATTGACAGTTTGATCTTTAAGGATTAAAAACACGTGACATTGTTTAGATAAAATTTTAGCTTCTTGACTGTGTTTTCATTGTATGTGTTTTCATTCACATGTAGCCGTATGTGACAAGTAAGCAGCGAAAACAGAAGAAAAAAACGCGGGAGAGAGAGAGAGAGAGAGAGAGAGAGAGAGAGAGAGAGAGAAAGGAGAAATAAAAAGGGACGTGAGGAAAGTTTGTTTATTCACAAATCGACAAAACAAGAATCAAACATCTGATAACGAGAAAATATAAAATTGTCTCTTTCATAATAACCAGTTTAGACTCGTTACCCTCGGATCCATCATCTTCATCGGGATATTTACCTCACATCCCACTTATGCGGGTATGACACAAGGTCGTTTAATGTGGGACCACCCACGAATCGAAGTTCATGGGGTGCCAAGTGCAAAAAATAAGTAGACCCCATCGGCATTTCCCCTCAAGGAAGTCGCCTCAGGCCCTGTTCCTTTTAATTACAGGTATATATATATATATATATATATATATATATAGGGTGACAAAAAAAGGGTTGACTTTCAAAAAAGTCTGTCTTTTTTATCACCCTATATGTGCTAATTGGCATATAGGACTTCTAGTGTCATTAATATAGAAAACACTTTAAGGGTCGTTTGAATAATTAACAAAAAAATAAAGAAGAAAAATAAAACAGGGATCTTGAGATTTAAACAGAAATAATACTCTTTTCTAACTTAAGTGGGTGACCATTTAAGCAACAGCAGGTACTGTAAGTAACTGAATATCAAAATGACTTCATTCGAAATTGCATGATTCCGATGGCTCTTTTTATTCCTAAGAGTCTTTTTATTTACCTGATATCCGATTTATACATTCCAAGTCCACAGATAAACTGGACCTTTTCCAGAATTGTCTGCGAATGGTTAGGAAGGAAAGGGACGTCTTTCATGTCATGCATCGGATTCTTGGTCTGTAATAGATTAAAAAAAGGAAAAAAGAATGATGAATAAAACAAAATCTCTCACTTTATTTCACATAATATAAATCATAGAGTCAACGCGCAAGTTCTCCAACAGTCTCATTAGCAACTCGATTTCACTTTATTTTCAAGCATAATAACTATAATCTACTAACGTCAATAAATCTATTGACTTTACAGACAGCCAATATATATATATATATATATATATATATATATATACCAACCGATCCTTATGAGCAGGATGTGATACAAGGTCAATTTGTTAAGTGGAGTCTAACGGGTTTGAATTCAAAATTTTCCTTCGCCTAGACTAGTTAAGTTTTCCTTCGTTTAGACTACTATTTATCCATAGCAGGAGGGGGATATTTGGATGAATACCTTTCCCATGGGTATTAGTGGTATGCGAAATATGAACAGCCTCGCCTGGGAATTGAACTCGGGTCGATAAGTCCATTTCCTACGACTCTAACCATTACACTGAGCACCTCAAGCTATTGTATATATTTATCAACCCTCTCCGTTACGGACTGGATATGGCACAAGATCACTTTTAAAGCTGAGTAAAACTGGTTAGAATTAGAGTTTTCCTTCTCCAAGAGTGGTTGTCTTATCGAGGATAAAGAACCTATTTTGCAATAATGTTGTTGGCACCTTTCCGTCCACTAAGGACGATGGCCTAGTGTCCAAAAAAATTATCTGTGCAAGTGACTCTACAGGCCAATTCTTGAGTGACGTCTTTTGTGCACTGAATGCACACAAACTGTGATGCTTTGGGGTTGCTGTCTTTTATTCCACTTTCTGGTTCTCTTTGCTTTCAAGGCTACTCTCCTCTACGCCTCACCCCTCTCCATGCCTTGCTTAACGTTAAGGTGCCAGGCCACTCTATTTTTTGCATCTACCTCCCACGTGTTTGTATCAATATGGCTTATCCTTATGATGTAAACCACGTTTAAAAGAATTGTAAGTTTTATACAAAAATGTTATAATTTTAAAACGTGTAAAATTTGTTTTCTCTTGGTTAACCTCAACAGTATCAGTCTGGCCCTAAGCTATGGATTAAATAGTACCACTAACTGTTACAAATTTACGGGCCATCCTTTAGGCTTCAAACAAGAGCGCTTGTCCAGCGGAAATCCTTGGTAATCCTCTGGTAAAGAATCCTCAGTATTGTAAGTTCCTTCGTCAATGGTTGCAAGTGTACTAGGAAAGGATCAGTGTTTAAGTAGTTAATCAGCCGAACTGTTGATTGGCGGAGGAATAGACCACGTTACCTTGCCTAGTCTATAAATTTAGGTGGGGAATTGTAGTACACCTTATATACAGAAATATATGTATAATATGTTCTTTTACAGGGATTAAATAACCCATGAAAATTGATATGCCATTAAATAAAGAAACCAAACCAAACCAAACCAAACTAGCCAGGAAAAAATAGCGAAGGGAATTTATAAAAGTCTATAATCATCGTTTGACACAATTTGACATTTTTTTTTAAACTCAGGAAACTGCTTGCTAGCCATTAGCAAAGGACTAATCACAAATTAGGACGTCAAATAAAGGAATAGAAAACTTCCTTTTGGTGGGGTGGGGTATTTATGAGAATTTTCTTTTTAGAAAATTATAATTTTTCACTACAACTGGGGAACTCGGACAACAATAATCAAGGAAAATAATCACTTCCTATGTGTGTCAAAGCCATTGAAGTTTCATTGGAATAATAGAATAATAAAAATGATTCAAATCTTTCCACTGTCATTTTTTTTTTTTTTTTTTTGCTCTTATTTTGCTTGAAACGGCTAGAAACCACAAGGTTCCTAGTTCGATACCGGTCCTCGCCAATTCAGCGTATGAGTAGCACAGGGATCTGTGCGGTAAAGTAAGGAGGTGATGGTAGGTGTGGCGCTCCACCTCAGTTACTAATAAACAATCTCCTTGGTCTAGCGCTATTGAAAAGGGGATAGACTCCCTCGCTGATTGGCTGATACCGACTTTAGGCCACCCCGACGACTTTACTTTTTTTACTTTGTTTTTGTTCCTTTTTTCAATGCTGTATATTAAGAACCTACATTCAAATACACCAGGGCATCCCATTGTCGTATAATCGTATCAAGCGAATTTTGCAGGTTCATCACTACTGAATAGTGAGTTCGATCCTCGCTGGATGCTCCCATGCTTGAGACCTTGTGTCATATGCTACCCAAGGCGATCGTGTTGGGTAATAAAAGCGCGTATCACTGTGATTAGCAAGTTAGTCTCGCAAATTCATTACTACTGAATAGTAAATTCTATCCTTGTTGGATGACCCATACATGCGACCTTGTGTCATATCTTATCCGTAGTGAGTAAGCAAACGAAGAGTAAGACCACCCTTGAATCCTCTGCAAAAGGGTAAGGTCCCACTAAAAAGTGGGGTGTCTTGGTTATGACATTAAACTGACACCTCTTCACTGCCATTACTCCCAGTCCCACTCTGATCTGGAGTGTTAATACATTTTAGGGTTTCCATTTATGGGTTAAATAGATTTATTTAAAACTAGCAGCGGCTACCCGGTGTCGCCTGGGTAGATGTTTTTTTTTAAGTTAGTCCCACAGATCCATTATTACTGAATCGTGAGTTGAATCCTCGTGGGATGCCCCATGTAAATCCCTATGTAAAAAATAGACCTTGCATTGATCCATCTAATCTGAAAAGAAATGTTAATGTCTACTATCTAAAATATCAAATGAAAAAAATCCATATTGTTATCAGTTAAATTTTATTTTTTAATTATCTTTACGAATATAAATCAAATCTCTATTATTTTTGCTCAAAAACCAAGCTTTGGTGATATTGAATGTGTATATATATTTACTTTGTCGTTAATTTTTTTATTTTCGAATTTTCCTCCGGACATACATATACACACAACTGTCCTTTATATATTATTTATATTTTCTATCCAGTATAGATAGATTATACCTATTTGATAGGACCATGTGCCAAAAAAAACTCTAAAGAAACAACTGGATAGAAAATATAAATAATGAATATTTTTCAAGAGAAATGAAATTATACAAACTAATATAAATGTAAACATGATCAATATAATACGACATAATTAATAGAAAACAATCCCGGCGATTTTAACATATCGTAAAAAACTCTTAGAAAACAACCACACAAAAATATGAAAAATAGACGTAGAATGAATACGATTCTCTAACGTTCGTGCATAAAATAACCCTTAATTGGTCAACATGCCATTTACTATCAATCAATCAATCAATCAATCAATCAACTACTTCAATTTAAACTTTCTAAAAAAACACTCCAACCGTTTTTATTGTTGAAACTTTTGTAATATAAACATGTAAAATTTATTACGTTTCCTTTCCTGTCTTGACATGCGAGGCAGATTTTGTTTTTTATCTTGCCACTGCTTAGTGCGGCAATGAGCCGGTCACTATGACAACGGGCGACTCGACAGATATACGGTATACCGTGTGTTTCAAAAATTTTGATATCATTCTAGATGCACAGAGTGTTTCAGAAAAAAAAACGATATAATTTCGTAATCTAACAACTTCTCATACAAATCATCTCAGATTCTAACAAAATTTGCAGAAACAACTGAAAATTCAATGTTCATTTTTTTCTTTTCTTTTCATGTCCTGAAATGCTTCATGTCGGAATCGGGAATCTTTATACAGGGTGTCCACAAAGTCTGGGTACATGGAGATTTCACTATTGTATTTATTTATATTATTTTTCCGAAAAGGCAGATATGGTAATTTAGCAGTAAATAAAACCGTAACATAAACAATTAAATATAAGAAATAGTAATTTTACTTTTTTGCTTTTGTTTGAATTAAATAAAAAAAATACTTGTTATTTTTTCTAGCCAGATCGAATTATGACTCTGTCTCAGAGTTAGGGATTGTCTTATCGCAAAATTGCAAGGCGCATCAAGTTATGCATTGAACATTATGGAAATATTATTTATTTACATAATAATTGTTTTGTTTTAAAAGTATGTGTTAATCCCCATGTATCCAGACTTTGTGGACACCCTGTAGAACTGCGAAACGAACCCTTTACTTAATCCATTAGGGGATATTATTTTCATTCCGTTAACCATAAACAGGTACAAGTGTTAAGCTATGAAGAATTCCAAAGGGCACATCGACCGAAGCGTTGAGCATATAACAATAAAGATGAGGACAACAGTCCAAAGAATGTAAATAATTAAAAATTCTATATCAAATGTAAAAAATCTACCTCTAATGTTTTATGTTTTATGTTTTATTCTTTTCAAGTATAGAAATGCCATTCACTAGAAAAGGCCTTTAAACATTAAACATAGAATTTTGAGTTCCCAGTTTTGCCTAATAAGTAAAAGGAAATAAAATGGTTATATCTGAAATACATATTAACGACTCCGATATCACCAGAATATGAACGAATAATTAAATCTCTATTCGAACTTACTTCCTGTTAAAGAGAATGCGAAAATTTTAGTTTTATAATTGATAGAAACTACTCAGCCTGTCTTCACACACACACACACACACACACACACACACACACACACACACAAATATATATATATATGTAAATATATATAATATAAATAATTAAATATGATTATTACGGGTCGCCACCCATGGCCAACAGGTGGCCTCATTTGTGAGGCATATTGCTTAGACACCTCTTATCGTGTAATGGTTAACAAGCCACGCTAAAAGACCATTGTTAATGATATTGATTCTCACTGGGTGCCCCATACTAGTGACCATGTACCAAAATAAGTTAAGCTGAATAAATAATAACTTGTTCAAGAAAAGGTATTTGTTCGAAGGCAAGTGTAGTATCGCCCATAAATAAGTGACCATGTGCCAGACTAAACCTTGTAAATAAAATATTTAACCAACCCGATCACCACGAAATAATTACAAGCTTAAAATATACAGGGTGTCCCTCCCCCCAAAGAAAATTACACCATTTCTTAATCTAATAATATATCCCATTCCCTCTTAAAGGGTCTCACATTTTAACAAGATGTTTAAAAACTAAGTTTAGAGGTTTAATATGCTTAGAGGTAAGAATGATATTCACTAGCAATAAAAAAAGAACAGTTTGCGTGTTAAAACATGCTTAAACACAGTAAAATGAGAGTGTTAGAATTATTTGGATTATTCGGACTATTGTCCTCATCTTTATTGTTATCTGTACAACGTACAGCCTTCTTCAGGTATTTCTTGTCGGACTCTTTTCTTTTTCTTTCCTTCTTTTCCTCTTTTCATATGTTCGATTGAAACAGATTAGCGTTATCGCTTCCGCGTGCTTACCCTCTTTCTCTATCTTTCTCTTACTCTCTTTCTTTCTTTCTTTCTTATTATATTTTTCTGTGTTGTATGTACTTTTTCTTGCCTTTCTTTCTTTATGATAAAAATGGAATGGTCCATTATTTAGCTGAGGTGAACACACTCATAAGAAATAAGAATTTAGCTGATAAGCAACACCAGATAGACAGGATTTACATTTTTAGATTTCATTTTGGACGATTTGAACGGTTTCATTTTTTAACAAAATGTGTTTCAAGATGATAACAGTCGTACAATTAAGGAACACGAGTATTTATACGAGGGTGAGTCAAAATGTAATGCCATTTTGTTTCAGACTAGGATAGAGAGGCTTTGAGAGACAAACATTATTCCAGTGATGAGTAATTGAAATTTGTAGTGAAGTAGTGGCTCAAATAACAGTCAACAGTATTTTACGGGGCATGGATACATGTTCTCATTCGAAGGTGGAACATTGCAAATGAGAGAAACGTGGAGAAGTAGGGGTGTGATTCACAGAGAACCAACTTCCTTTTGTTGTATGATACATGTTCCTGTGTTGGTAATTATACCTGTCCTAAACAAGATGCCATTACTTTTTGGGTCACCCTTGTATATAGATGCTTCAAATTTTTCACTGTCTTTTTTTTGTTCAATACTGTACTCTTATTGAGAAGCTTTCTCGGGTGTATCTAAATAAATACAGGATAAAAATCATGGAGTGCAAATATAAAGATATACAAACCATCTCAAAATACTTTTTAGCTGCATCATCGACATCTTTCTTGGTGTATTTCTTAGCGAAGTGATCTCGGAGGTATGTCACCAAAAGTGGATTAGACTGAATTTAAAAGAGAAAAAGAAACAGAATTTTATGGAGAAATAAAAAATAAATTTCGAAATAATGTGCAGTCGATAGAAAGATAAAGTACTGACAGGGATACACACACACACACACATACACCCCACACACACACCCACACACACACATATATATATATATATATATTGGTTAGGAGGTTGATTTAGAAGGCTATCACAATGCAGGTGTAAAGAAAAAATAATAATACGGTAACAATGATTGTGTGTTAACCTGTATTTAATTCTTAAATTTTCGAGACAATATCTCTTTTTCAAAACATCACTGGAACTGAAGCAGTCTAGTTATGACATTTCTTTTGGAATGAATTTTTTTTTTTTTTTTTTTAAAATTCATTCTCTTTTTTTTTTTTTAGACTGCTTCAGTTCCAGTGATGTTTTGAAAAAGAGATATTATCTCGAAAATTCAAGAATATATACACAATGCTTCAAGCAAATTATAAAACTCTCTTATATATATATATATATATATATATATATATATATATATATATATATATTCTAAACCAGGTCTACATATGTATTGGACTCTTTTTATATTCATTCATTATTCCAACTTATGCGGTTACTTCTTTTTCTTGACAGTAAAAATTGTAATTCGCAGGATTTTTGTCTAATCTCCGTTATGTAATAATCTCCTTAAACACACACACACACACACACACACACATATTTATATATATATATGTAAACTTTATTTATATGTGCGTTTAAGTACTCTATTTTGGTTGAATCGTATCACGGAAATATTTTATATTATTCACCTATATATATATATATATATATAGTGGACTCTCCTATCGTGAATGATAGATGAGGGGCAGTCATGTGTTATTTGTTTCCTCCCATGTTGTGCATGCTATCAAGAAGATATTTTGTATTTCCTTGAGTGCAATAGCAGCCCAGCTTTGCTGCGAGCGATGAAGCCACACTGACTGATGGAATTTCCTAAAGCAGGAGTCAGATGTATTTGTTTTAAAGTTAGACGGAGCTGATCTCGGTATTTCAGTCTATTTTCTTCAAAGCTCTTTAATCTAGTGAAACATGTTTCCGATTTGATGCTAGATTTTCCCAAGTACTCAGGTTAATATTGAGGCGTTTCAAACGGTCCTTCAATTTGTCTTTATAGCGAAATAGTGAACGTCCAATAGAACGCTTAGCATTTGGTAATTGTCCGTGTAATGTCTTCTTTAGAAGTCTGTTCTCATTAATTCTGACAATGTGACATGTCCGTCTAAGCTGAACCTTTGCTAGTAAGGTTTCAATGCCAGCAATGTTACATTCTTTAATATTGTGCTATTTTTCACTCTATCATCCAATCTTATACCGCAAATGGCACGAAGACAACGCATGTGAAAGGCGTCAAGTTGGTTTATGTGCTTGTGGTAAAATATTTTTAGCACCATGTAATAGAGATGAAAGTACGACTGCTCTGTAGATTTCAATTTTTATTTATTTATTATATATATATATATAATATATATATATATATATATATATATATATATATATATATATGTATATATGTGTGTGTGTGTGTGTGTATGTGTGTGTGTGTGTGTGTCAAAACTAAAACTTGACACACCTTATATATATATATATATATATATATATATATAGAGAAGAGAGAGAGAGAGAGGGGGAGGGGAAAGGGGGACAGAGAGAGATGGTCACAAAAGAACTTACCCCCACGATATCGATGCTACTGTCATCAGCATCGGGTAGATCACCCATGATTCTTAAAATAGTGACCCATGATGCCAAGGAAGCCTGCAAAATACAAAATTAGATTTCGTTTTCGGGTCGTTTGGTTTCTCGTTGAATGCAAAAATACGCACAGCAGAATATTGATTGTGATGAAGCTTATTTCGATACAAAACCCCAAGTTAAATTCAATGCAAAGAAAATAATCTGGAATATCTGTTTTTGCTTTCAAAGAAATTCGAACCGTTGTGAGAAGATGATAATTGGTTGAATATACGATTTCATCGAACGATATCTTATTATAATGGAGATTTGGTGTCTATCTACCTGTAACCGAAACTACGTCTCTACGTACACCACAATACCCTCAAAAATTGCCTAAGTTTATCAATGAGTATTTAATTTATAGTAAAAATCATTAATGCATAGAATAAATCTCATTTATTAACCAATGCTCTATGATTTGCCTCAAAATTAGTTTGTTTAAAAGTGTGCAATGTCTCTTATACAGGGTGACCCCAAAAACAAAATTTGGGTTCTATTTTTTGTACATCAGTAATAGTATATATACAGGGTGACAAAAAAAAATTTGTGTAGTTGTTTCATTTATAGTCCTATTGGATACAAATAATTTATTTTCACGGCATGTCAACCCTTGTTGGTTTATTTTATGCTGACGACGTTTTTTTTACTCATTCATTTTTTTTTTCAAACTCATTTTTAAACATATCTTTAAAACTCGTTTTTTATCTATTGAACCGATAGATGGGACCCTAACATGTACATCCAATCCAGGTCAGACTGGATCGGAAAGTAATCGCAATGAAGGGGTACTCCACACTCTCTAGAGGTTCGGAACAGGAACCTCACCACTAGATGCAGTTTAACATCATACTCAGTACACTAAGTCACCCAGCCACCGCCTTCTAGCTCATATATGATAAAAACAGTTGGGGTTTGCCATAAGAGCAATAGGGTCAGGACAATCATATAGGTGCTAGGGATTGACGTGACCTGCCGATTGATCGGAAGGGGCTTTCGCTGATCACCCGTCTAGCCTAAGTAAGGGCCAAAATAGAGTGTTGCATATCATGGACTGCTTAACCTCCAGGATTCAGTCCTTAAACCTCATGGGTCGCCACGTATGGAAAACAGGGGCTTCATTCGGGGACAGGTCTTACCCCTTTGCAGAGATACAATCGCCGCATTCAACAGCCCCAGTCTACAGGGCTTTTGGATTAACATAGATTGTCAAACTTGTTAACCATTACTCTATCAAATTTAAATACCCTAAACAAGTTCAAAGGCAACATGCCTCTCCTTGAATTAAAGATCAAAGACAAAAGAGTATTTTTATTTAAGTCCTATCATTTTGCCTATAGATGTCTCCTTTCCCCATATCAAATCACAATGGCGCACCTCATCAAAGAAGATAAGTATATTAAAAAGAAGTCTTTTCTTTTTATATATACCACTGAACAGTTTAAGGTTCTGTTGATCACGCACTTGACAAACAGCCGAGCACACAAAAGAACGATGTATGTTTACCAATTTTATCACCAATGGAACTCGATGAAGTAAATAAAGTAAATAATAAACTTAAAAAGCAAAAACAAAAAAAAGAAGTTTAAAAATCAGTTTAAAGTCTCATAAAGAAATTAAGAGATTGCAAAATAGGTGCACGTTATCATTTGTGTGCAGTTCTGTCTACCTAGTTGCATTTCTATACAGGGTGCATTTATAAAACATATTCTTATTGAGTCTATCACGTGAGACTACAGAACTGTGCCTGGTACTGGTATATGTGGATAGTGGTACCTTGACTTACAAGTTTAATTCGGACTGCTCGTAATTCAATTTCCTCGCATCTCAAATCAATTTCCCCAATCAAATAAACTGGAATGTCAAAAATATTAGGGTTATTGCTTTTTTTCTGGAACGGTTAATCCATTCCAGAAAAAAAAACAATAACCCTAATATTTTTGTTACGTTTGTTTTTAAATGAGAAAAATATCACTATGTTGTATAAAACATAATACAATTGAATGTGATGAATTATGGGGTGTAATATGTTTTATTGTTTATTTTTCATAAATGGTATTTTTCTTTGGTGTATTACATTTGGAAACTTAAATGTTTTTAGTAAACTTATTAGCATAAGAAGATCTGAAGCTCGTTCGTACCTCAAATTTTAGCTCTCAACTCAAAGCAAAAGATTGATCGAGTGATAGTTCGTAAACTCGGAAAACTCGTAAGCTGAGACACTTGTAAATCTAGGTACCACTGTATCTATTTAACCCCTCGGCACGAGCAGGATGTGACTTAAGGTCAATTTTTAAGCGGAGTTTAACAGGGTTGGATTCAGAGTTTTCCTTCTCCTATACCGGTTGCCTAACCAAGGCTAAAGAGCCTAATCTGTCCTAGTACTTACAAATAGTTGGATTTATAACTTTCCAAAGGGTATTAACGCTATGTGAAATGCAAACAGCCTTGTCCAGTATTTGAACTCGGGTCGCTGACTCCATTTCCTACATTGATAACCATTACACTACGCGCTTCTGTATTTTAATATAATATATATATATATATCTAACAATATATATATATATATATATATATATGTGTGTGTGTGTGTGTGTGTGTGTGTGTGTTTAAGTTTGGTTCATTTGCTAAACGGTATCTCAACTCGTTATGTTTTATTTAAATTTGCAAGAAATTATATGATTGGTTGGTTGATTGATTTTATGGCATGTCAACCCTTGTTGGGTTATTCTGTACCAACGTCGGTTTTACAATTATGATCTCCAATTAAATAAGATACAAAAATATATCGTCATAATCATTTTAAACAGATAATCACTTTATCCTTACTTCCAATATCAATGTTTTAAGAGCCAACATATTAATAAAGTTCATAATCATTTTAAGTAGGTAAAAACTTAGTTGCAATATCAATGTTTTAAAAGCCAATGTAGTAATTTACTTTAAATATACGCTCCTACATTTGGGGCGCTGATAGGTGTCGTCAGTGATGTAGTAACCATGGGTCACTGGGAAGTTTCGGGTCTTTCAACATCAAACATTCCCCGCCAGGCTGACCCTATCAGAGATGATCAAACTCTGATCCACCTATTAACTTGAGACGCTAACAGACGTTTTGACTTTTATTGTTTTTGGACGAGTGTAAAACTCTCTACCGATTCTCTGATTGTCTGGTGCTAACAAACAGTCATATGCACGACACAGTCTATTTACGTGATATACAACGGACAATAACACTTTATTTATTGTTTAATACCAAACTTTATTTTCAATGTTCCATTCAATTTTTTTAATTGCTCTTTTATATTTGTCTATAATCATTTCTTTACACACATTTATATGATATGTATTCCTATCTATTAAAAATAATTTGCACACAGTTGTATAGTTTCAAGTATTCCTATCTAATACTAATGATTTATACCCAACTAGAAGCGGCTACCTAGCATTGCTTGGGTAAGGGGGTATTAAAAAAGAAGTTAGTCTCGCATATCCATTGATTGTTTTGGTCTTCCATAATTGATTTGCTATGTTTTAATCACAAATGCCACCAATGATTATCCCGTCTCTTACTATTCAAATTATAATTCTCACATATCTTCACGAATATGAATAAAATCTTCCTTATTTTTGCACAAAAATCAAGCTCTAGTGATAGTGAATGTGTATATGCATTAATTTTTTTGTTAATTGTTTTATTTTAGTCGTTTCCACCAGACATACATACACAACAACTGTCCTTTATATATGTATAGATTATGTTTTAAAGTAACTATTCCAAGTCATTTTCCCTTGACTTTGGGCTCAACGTCCTGATTCGAACCATCATGAATAATTATTTAAACTAACAAACTTTGAAAGCTTTGTTTTATTTTCATGTCTTAAAAATGCTATTTGAAGATTATCAGTATTAGATAAAAATACTACATACCATATAACTGTAAATAATTTGTATTAAGAATAGTTACTTGAAACTATAATTGTTTACTAAGTAAAATCAAAAGATTTATTACATTATGTGATTCCCAATCCTCTAGACCAGGGGTCACCAAACTACGACCCGCGGGTCGGATCAGGCCTGCAAACGCATTTTATCAGGCTCGCCGATGATATTTGTATGTTGCGTTCTTTGATAATGTTTTAAAAATATATATGTTGGTTAAATTTGTTTTTGTGCATCTTACGCCACTCATCCATGAATATAATATGGAAAGATAATTTTGTTTTACATCTTTTTCTCTGTGCTTTCGTTCTGGCTAACAAGTATTGGACACAATGGCCCGCGCTCGTTATTTTTTCAGTTATCCGGTCCACCGTGAAAAAAGTTTGGTGATCTTTGCTCTAGACATGAAATAACGTGATATGCGGTTAAAATGAATCAATCAGTCAGTCAAACCTCATGTAAAAAAAAAAAAATATGCAAATTTTCCCGTTTCTTATTGGAAAATTTGATATCATATGACTGTGTAAAAAAAAAAAATTCTCTGCCTAGGTACCACAAGGTTCCGGATTTGTTACCGGACTTCGCCAACTCGCAAATGAGCAGCACGCCTTGGGTAATCTGATCTGTGCGGTAAATTGCGGACCTAGCAGCGCTACACCACAGATGTAAAACAATCTCCCCGGTCTGAAGATAGTTAAAATGAAACAAACTGTCCGGCTGATACCGACAATAGGCCAGTTCGCTGACTTTGCTATTTTACTGACTTTCAAACCACCCTGTACAATAAACGCGATTCCTTAAACTCTAGGCATAGAATAACCCTAGATGGGTTGACATGCCGTTAAAATCAATCAATCAATCAATCTGCAATGAATTGAAATTTTAAAAAATGCCACCTCACCAATTGAAGACTTTTTTCTTTATGGTGCAAAAGGGGGGAGGTTAGCGGAATGCAGATGTAATTTTGTGGATTAGCTCCCTTGTGTTCAAATCTGGTCGCAGCAAACACAGTAAAACTCTTTGTTATTCCCGGTCGGACCTCGTTTTCAGACGAGGACTCGGAGGACTGTGATTGTGGGTCATCCATTATTTCGCTGTTCGGGTCTTCTCCATCCGCCGGGGCCGGCATCGTCGACGTCTGCCGAAAAGAAAAGCAAAGTTTACAAATTTAAAAAGTATAACATATATTTCATATTTTTATTTCAGTGGGGAAAATTGATTTGATGTACGAGGGAATTGAGTAACGAGCGGATCGAATTATACTTGTAAGTCAATGTACTCCTGGGAGGGCTGGGACGGATTAATGACATTTCTGTCTATTTCAGTGGGGGAAAATGGATTTGATATATGAGGAAATTGAGTAACGAGCAGAACAAATTAATCTCGTAAGTAAAGGTACTCCTGGGTGGGTTGGAACGGATTAATGACATTTCTGTCTATTTCAGAGGGGAAAATGGATGTGATATATGAGGAAATTGAGTAACGAGCAGAACAAATTAATCTCGTAAGTAAAGGTACCTCTGGGTGGGCTGGAACGGATTAATGACATTTTAGTTTATTTCAATGGAGAAAATGGATTTGATATACGAGTAAATTGGATTTACGAATTCAACTAATAAGTCAAGGTACTATTGTATACAGACATTTTTGTCGACATGAATTATTTTAATATTATCACGGAGATTTCTAATTAGGGATTTTTCTAGTTTCTGCAGTTTCGCAAAAAAACCTGAAAATTCACACACACACATACACACATACATATATATATATATATATATATATATATATATATATATATTCACAATAATTTCTACTATCAATCTAAATATAAAATAACTCCAAAATGAATAACAAAGGCATTTTTGGCATAACCTAATATGAACGAAAAACTGAATAAGTTTTTAAATACATAAAACATACACCAGTAACTTTATAGTAGAAGCAAGTACTTAAGAAAAACATTCAGCAATGAAGTATGTCGAAAGGAGAACATTTTCCCATAAAAGAAATAATCAAATCAGGTTAGACAAGCTTTCTGGTAAATAGAATAAAAATAAAAATAGAATAAAAATGAAAATGATAAAAAAAAGCTAACCATAAATTCTTTCTTCAAAATGGTCTTCGCTCCAAACCTATCAAACCAGTTCAAGTCAGATTTGAAATAGTCTTTAAAATATAGTATTTATTCGCTTTTGAGATTTTTCAGGATGGCGACTCTCATAAAAAACAATTAAACCTATTATTTCTTGTTTGTTTTGTTTGTTTTACGGCATATAACCCTCAATGGGCCATTTAATGCTGATAAAGTTTTGAAATAAATTCATTCTTAATGGGTACACATTTTTTTTATAAACACATTTTTTCTATTTAACCCATATATGGGACCCTAACAGGTACTACCACTCCGGGTCAGAGTGAACCTGTGAGCAATGATGAAGGGGTGTTCCATATTCCCCAGACCTCCAGAACTGGAACCTCACCATCAGATAGAGTTTAACGTCGTTCCCAGGGCATGAAGATCCTCAGCCACCGCCTTCTACCACATATACGATTAAAAGGGTTAGGGCTTACCACAATGGCAATAAGGTTGAGGCATTCATATTGGTGCTAGAGCTTGACGTGACCAGGCAATTGATCGGAGGGAGCATCTCTGAACACCCATCTAGCCAAAGTAAGGACCAACGTGGAGTGTTGCATGTCATGGACTGCTCAGCCACCTGGGTTGCATCCTTAAGCCTCACGGGTCGCCACCAACGGTCAACAGGTGACCCCATTGGGAGAGTCTTACCCATCTGCAGAGGTGCAGTCGGTGTCTTCTAACGCCTCGGCCGACAAGGCGGTCAACTAAACATAGTCAATCTAAAATTTAGAGGGAACAGTTTACAGCACAGATCAGGCAATGAGTTGTTGAGGACCGGTATCGAACCCGTAACATTCCTCGACCGATTAAGCTAAACCGGTCTTTGATGTACATATATAGTATGTATTTAACAACCCCCACTTCCACAAGCAGGACGTTAGTTGTTTGGTTGGATTTTACGACATGTAAACCCTTGTTGGGTTATTTTATGCCGAAGACATTTTGTTTTAGTCATTCTTGTTCGATATTAATTTTTTTCAAACAATTTTTAAACGCATCTTTTAATACTCATGTTTTTTAATCTTTTCATGGGTGTGACACAAGGTCTATGTTTAAGTAATATAAAACACTTACCATTCTTTCTAATCCCATCGGCATTTGATTCATGGTGGTTCGCGTGAAGGCGATGAGGCCCTCTTCGGAGTCACCTTTCTTTCCATTAGTAGACGCCCTTAGATTCTTTTGCTGCGAGCTGTTTTCACCAAAGACAGACGGAAAGTGGGCACTCGAGTCAAATGGATCCGATTTCTCACCAGACTTCTCTCGCTTCGATCTGCCAGAATTGATCTGTAAAAGTGGGAAAGAAAAGAAAATGTAGTTGTGGGGTTATTTAATAATAGTTATTTAATGTAGTATTTAATAATCTATACATCAATACTCTTGTTCCTTAATTGTACGACCATTATCATCTTGAATGACCTCTGGTTAAAAATGAGACTGTCCGAATCGTCCAAGAAGAAATGTGAATAAATGTAAATCCTAATAATCTGGTGTTGCTTATCCGCCGAATTCTTATTTCTTATAAGTTTCGCCACGTCAGCTAAATAAGGGACCATTTCGTTTTAATTATAAAGAAAGGGAAGAAAAAATACATGCAGCACAGTCAAAATATAATAAGAAAGAAAGAATCTCTTTCTTTATTTCTTATTATATTTTGACTGTGCTGCATGTTTTTTTCTTCCCTTTCTTTATAATTTAGGGAAAAATATAGAGTGGGGGCGAACGCACGGAAGCAAAAACGCTTATCTGTTTCAATTGAACCGAATGAAAAGTGGAAAAGAAGAAAAGAAAGAAAAGAAATAGTGAGAGAGAGAGAGAGAGAGAGAGAGAGAGAGAGAGAGGAGAGAGAGAGAGAGAGTTTAAATTATACTTTTTACATTTTTTTAACTACTCGCAATAGCTCTTAAGTAAACATATCAAACTTTGTAATAATTAAATTATCATACAGTGTTATAGCCACAGGTCCTGTTAGTAGTTATTTTTAGAAACGTTTTAACGTCGACTTCACTATTTATTATAAATTTAGTCTTTTGGAATACTACAGTGATCATTTATGAACAATTATGAATATTCTTTGTACAAATAATTTGCACAGTTATATGGTTTCAGCTATTCCTATCCAATTATAATATAATTATCGGTATAATTTTTATATAACTATAAGACTTTAACTATTTTAAGTAATTATATGGCCTCAAGTATCAAATAAATTATATATGGTACAAAAATGTATCTTCATAATCTTTTAAACATGTAGACACTTCATATCTATTTGCGGTAGCAATATTTTAAGAGCTGGTGCAGTTCAAACTTATTCAAACTAACAGGCACTACCACTCCGAGTCAGAGTGGACATGAAAGCAATGCCGATGAAGAGGTGCTCCACACTCCCTATAGCTCCAGAACACGAACATCAACATCATATGCAATCTTGAGTTATACCCAGGACACCACTATTTTGAATGGGTAGGGAGGTCTTACCACTCTGCAGGGAATACAGTTAACGTATTCTGAGCTCCGTCGACAGGCTTTTCGATAAGTCTGTGTTAATTGGTTAAATTTTTCTGTCGCATTGTTCACAAATTTAGCACAGAAATTTATCTTGTGTTTTATTTTTGTTACACACTTAACCAAACACATTTTGTAATAACCAAAAGAAGATAGCTGACAGATGATCATCTGAGTCTAACACAAGGCTATATAATACTTGAAATTCCATAACAAATCATCCAGGCTATGTCACCCACCGCCTTTTAAAATTTTGTCCAAGTGTGGATTATGTTAACGTTAGACAATCCCCAAATTCTGAGCTTACAATTCCAAAAATTGGCGAAGTTATGTTGATTTTTAGCTCTCAAACTTTGAGGAAAGTCGCGAAAAATGGTGACATTTTGTAACCTATCTTTGTCTGTAAAATGAGTTCTAGAGCTTCCCTACCCCTAAAAATTGGTTTATAAAAGCATTTTTTGCCCAAGGAATCCAAAATGCTATCAAAAACAGTCAACCAATTTTAAGTTATTGATGATTTTTGTTTTTTTTCTTAACAAGATCAATATCCCGATGTGGCACTGCATCTATGACAAAAAACAAATCCTATTATTTCCCATATATTGAACATGGTACCAAAAAGATAGTTTGACTTTTTCTCAGAACCGAAGTTACAACATTTTGCAAAATTTTGTTAAAATTTTGCATTTCAATTTTTTCGCGAACCCCACCAAATTTACAGATCTAAAAATCATTATAACTCTGCCAATCTTTTGAATTGGAAGCTCAAATTTTAGGGATTGTCTAACAGCAACACAGTCCACACTTGGAAAAAAAATTCAGAAAAATTGAAGGGAATGGGTGACAATTTTAGTTTTTTTCTAAATAATTTAACATTGAATTACCCACCTGTGCTAGACATAGATGAGCCTTTTGAATATTAGAAAAATACACGAATTATATAAGGGATAAGTCTATACTCCCCATGACTCTGGGGTCTTATCAGTGCATACTGAGTACTATCATACGAAGTACACCAAGTCAGTTTAAAACAGTTATTTGCAACTGTCTACTCAGGGTCTATCACGTAGAACCTCATATAAATAAAATAGTATATATATATATATATATACTTAGTTGTAGTAGCAGCAAAATTTTAAGAGCCAATGAAGTTCAAAATTATTTTAAGCGTTATCTCAAACAATCTATTTGATTCACAGATGTGACCTTAACAGGTTCTACCACTCCGAGTCAGAATGTACCTGGCAGTAATGTCCATGTGATATATATATATATATATATATATTATATATATATATATATATAATATATATATATATGACAGCTCTATCACTGATATTAATCACTCCACTAATAATAACGCCAAAAACTGTTCCCACCACTAACTCACCAAGTGAGCTAGTGATAACCATATACTATATATAATATATATAGAGAGAGAGAGAGAGAGACAGACAGACAGACATAGGGGAAGATACACTCCATTGCTCCAGAACTGGAATCTTGTTTATTCGCTAATCCCTAAAAAGAGGACTGACAGACAGTCATCTGAGTCTGGCATAAGGCTACGTAATACAAGTATCATTGTGACAGACACATATGAGCTTGTTGAATATTAGAAAGACAAGCGTTATTTTAAAGTGAGAAATAAAATGGGTCAAGTTATGTGGCAGTAAAAGAAAAGAAAAGAAAAATAATTTATCATCTGTATAAAAATAAACCATCCGTAACAAAAAAAAAAATGAGTCGCATGAGTTAATCACTATTTCGGATGGTTTTACACAGCAGAAGTGAACAGGTTTTAATAGAAAAGTTGCTCGTAAATAAAACTTTTTTTTTAAAAAGCCGTTTTGTACAAGAGAAAGATCTTAACAGATTTTTTTCGGCAGGTCATGGCGCCAGCGTTTATTTTGACTCAATTACCTCACACACACACACACACACACACACACACACACACACACATATATATATATATATATATATATATATATATATATATGGTGTACTCTCCTATCGTGAATGATAGCTGAGGGTCAGCAGTGAGTGATTTGTTTCCTCCCATGTTGTGCATGCTATCAAGAAGATATTTTGTGTTTTCTCGAGTGTGATAGCAGCCCAGCCTTGCTGCTAGCTATGAAGCAACACTGACAGATGAAATGTTATAAGGCAGGAGTCAGAAGTTTTTGTTTTAAAGTTAGGCTGATCTGATCTCGATGCTTCAGTCTCTTTTCTTCAAAGCTCTTTAATCTTGTGAGACATGTCTTATGCCATTCTTTCCAATTTAATGCTAGATTTTTGCAAGTACTCAAGTTAATATTGAGGCGTTTCAAATTGTCCTTTAATTCATCTTTATAGCGTAGGAGAGGACGTCCAATTGAACGCTTAGCATTTGGTAATTGTCCGTATAAAATCTTCTTTGGAGGCCTGTTTTAATTCATTCTGACAATGTGACCAGCCCACCTGGTTTCGATGCCAGCAATGTTACATTTTTTTTTAAATATTGTGCTATTTTTTACTCTATCATCCCATTTTATAATGCAAATGGCACGAAGGCAACGCATGTGAAAGGCATCAAGTTGGTTTATGTGCTTGCGGTAAAGTGTCCAAGTTTCAACACCATACAGTAGAGTAGAAAGCACGCATGCACTGTAGATGTCAATTTTTATTTTAAGAGATACATCTTTGGTATTCTATAATTGATGTTTTAGGTTGCCGAATGCAGTGCTTGCTTTACCTATTCTGGAATGGATTTTTTGTCCATTTTTCCATCATACGTGACTGTTGAGCCAAGATATTTAAACGTGTCAACAATCTTTAATACTTTTCCATCAATAAAGACAAATGGATTTACAAGACGTGGATTGCACGCTGCGGGCTGGTACAGTAGTTCAGTTTTCTTTATACTGATAGTAAGTCCAAATATATATATATATATATATATATATATATATATAAAACTAAAGTTGTCGGAGTGGCCTATTGTCGGTATCAGCCGGTAGCGAGGGAATCTATGCCCTTTTCGCTAGCGCTATATTGTTTTTGCTGAAGTGTAGCGCAACACCTACCGTCAACTCCCCACTCTCTCTATATATATGAGCTCAGTTGATAGAGTGTTCTCAAGGTTCCTGGCTCGATACTCGGCGTATGAGTAGCACAGGATCTGTTCGGTAACGGGAGGAGATGAGGGTAGGTGTGGCGCCCCGCCTCAGAACCGTAAAAAGCAATCTCCTTTGTCTAGTGCAAGTGAAAAGGGGATAAACTCCCTTGCTGTCTGGATGATACCAACTTTAGGCCATCCCGACGACTTTTCTTTTTTACTTTATATATATATATATATATATATATATATATATATATATATATATATATATATAAAGATTCACGTATCCAAATCGATGGTAACTTGTTGTCATTTGCCAATCAATTTGTGGTCCCCGTGTTGGGTCTATAAACATTCACATACGTATAGCAATGTTCACGTTTATCAATTCACCAAGCATTTTGGTTATATGAACGCTCACGTACGAGGATTAATGCTCACTTTTAGCATTCCCCAAATAGTAATACGTGCTCCATATGTTGACGATATAAATATTCACGTACACAATTTGATGCTGACTTATAAACACCCGAGTACACAGATCAATGCTCAGTTTAGCCATTCACCAGGTAATACTACATAGTGTATTTGTCGTTTTTTGAATGAAGCGAACTCAAATTTCATTAGTGAAGTCACATAGCGGTCCTACATGTTCGGATATTTAAGTTAATTTCACCTTCAGTATTGACAAAATAAAATCTTGCCCTGTCGGCTGAGGCAGTATAAAACACTGACTGAACCTCTGTAGAGGGGTAACTCCCCCCCCCCAATTTGCCGTGGGTGGCAACCTGTGATACTTAACGACTGAATCCTGCTGGCTGAGCAGTCTATGACTTGCAACACGCCACTTTGGCTCTAAGTTAGGCCAGACAGGCGGTAGGAGAGGTTCCCTCCGTTAATCGGCTGGTCACATCAAACCCTTGCACGTATATGTTGTCCCAATCATATTGTCCTTATGGTAACCCCAACCCTTTTTCATAAACATGTGCTAGAGGGCACTGATTGAGGGTGGCTAGGTATGACGTTAAACTGCATCTAGCAGTGAAGTTGCAATTCTGGATCTCTGGGGAATGTGGAGTACCCTTATGTCACCATTACTGCCAGGTATATCCTGGTCCGGAGGAGTAGTAACTGTTAGGGTCCCATCTATGGATTAAATATTGAGTCACTTCACGAGAGGCAACCTCCCCGGATGCCTCAGGTTGTTTGGGGGGATTTATGTGAGTAGTAAGTACTCCAATACTACTACTATCGATCGTGAAGTCAGGTTTTCTTTCTTACCTGCTACTAGTATCATGTAAACTAGTACTACCTTTTCTATGGTCTGTCTTCTGACAAGTAAACTGGCACCTCCCATTAGGCATACCTCGGCTTGTCTGGAGAGGTGGATGTGTGGACACCCAGCATCATTAAAAACAAGAGCTGTCAAAGGATGGATGAGCACCAGCGGGAGTCAACGGCCATTCACATTTCACAAGTAATACAAGAAAAACATTCGAAATTGTATGACTCGTTTTAAAAACATCGACTACGCCATGTCCTGAAAAAGCTTTTAGTTTGCATGCCTGATATTTTTATATTTAAAATAATCTTAAATAGAATATTTCCATACATGTAAAAAAAAAGTCCTGATCGAAACACGTGTAAATTAAATAACAGCAATTAATTTCATCCAAACCAAAGAATATATATTTGTTCAACATATCTGTCGGATTCATTTCCATTTTTGTCACTTACACACACACACACACACACACACACACACACACATATATATATATATATATATATATATATATATATATATATATAATGTGTGTTTAATCGAAGCCCGAAGAAGATATCAGAAGATCTGAAACACGTGTTGCCAATGTAAAATAAAAAAAATCTTTTAAAAAACATAATCCATTTCGCTAACCTCATTATTATAAAATATCTAATATATATATATATATGTGTGTGTGTGTGTGTGTGTGTGTTGTGTGTGTTTATATATATATATATATATATATATATATATATATATATATATATATATATATATATATATATATGGTACCGTGCGTCAACGAATGACATGTTTAGCGGCAAAACGAGGCCACTGTATCGGCGTTAGTCTGGTTTCGGCTAAACAATGACAAATCAAAAGAAAGGACTTAGATCAAGTTCGGTTGTTAAGCAGACAATCTAGGTAAGTCGAGTAGGTGTGGTTACAAAGTCCCTATGACTCAGGCCCAATATATGCAAATCTACCAGCTGACATCACCGGGTCGCCAACCAACTAGACAGGCACCGACCAACACATGTCCATATATGTGTGTCTTTGTTTTTATATCTTTTAACAAGTGTATTCTTTCTTACTTTTTGTTGCGGAGGTCATTTTTGCATTCTACAAACATTAAATGAACAATATGAATAGCGAATTCAAGCAAGATTTGAAATCCCATTACTTATCCTTAGGGGACTGTTTAATCGAGACAGTCTCTTCCTGATAAGACTACGTCATAAGTCAAATAAATATGTTTAAAAATAATTCAGATTCGGATTGGTTGGTTGGTTGGTTGGTTGGTTGGTTGGATTTTTACATTGGGGTAGGTCGATCATTCAATTTTTTTAAATATCAAATTGTCCATCCATCCAAAAGTTGTGTGTTAGTATACTGAATAGTGATACCAAAAATTAGACCTTTTATTTGCATCATTGTTAGTGTCTTCTAAAATGCACTAAAACTCCTCGTTTTCTAAAGGCTAAATTTTGCGAAGACAAGAACGTTTAGTGCATTTTAGTAGACGATCTTTGATGCTATTTCCTCAAACAATGGTGCAAGTAAAAGATCTAATTTTTGGTATCAGTATTCAGTATACTAATATACAACTTTTGCATAGATGGACAATTTGATATTTTTTTAAAGTGAAAAATCGACCTACCCTATTTTACATGTCATTTTATTGTATACCAGAGACGTCTTTGTTTTATTCATTCTTGTTGGATATTCATTTTTTAACTCTTTTTTAAGCGCATCTTATTATAATGGAGATTTGGTGTCAGTATATTTGTCTGTGACCGAAACTACATTACTGCTTACGTCACAATACCCTTAGGAATTACGTTTATCAACGAATATTTAATTTACAGTCAAAATCATTAATTCATAGAATAAATCTTATTCATCAAAGATGTCTCTATGAAAATCTGAGTCAGATTTACCTCAAAACAACCCATGTTATTAGTGCGTTTAAAATCCCGCAAAGTGTTTACATAATAGATGGCGAGGTTAATTTTCATACTGGTTAAAACAAAACCGGGTTTAATAAATAATTACTTGATAATATTGATCTTTAATATTATTGTTTTATTCTCCACCGTATTAAAATCAAACATGAATGATTCTATATAGAAACCAATTGAAATATAATTAAGATAAACGTTATCATTTTATATGCGTTCTTACTCAATTTCGTTACATTAAAACTTAAATGCTTACATCCGGTGGTTGCATTGCTAGTCTGTTTAAAAATAATTCATATTCAGGTTGGTTGGCTGGTTAGTTGGTTCGTAGAGTTTTACGACATGTCATTTTCTTCTTTACGGAAGACGTTTTTGTTTTATTAATTCTTGTGGGTATTTCTCTGAATATTTTAGATGAGGCTTGATAATTTGTATTATTTGTATCATTCGGACTATTATCCTCATGTTTATTGTTATCTGTACAACGTTTTAGCCTATATGACTTCTTTAGGTATTTTTGTCGGACTTGGGAGCCCTCTTCAACTCGGGAACCTTCTTTTCGAACTCGGGAAGGGTTCCGAGTTTGAAAAGGTTTCCGAGTTCGAGAAGACTCCCGAGTCCGACAAGAAATACCTGAAGAATGCCAAATTCATATCGGTCGAAACGTAGTACACATAACAATAAAGATGAGGATAATAGTCCGAATAATCCAAATAATATAAATCTTGTGGGATATTCAATTTTTAACTCGCTTTTAAAGACATTTTTAAACTCGTTTTTTATCTATTTAATAGATCGATGGGAGTCTAACAGTTAATACTTCTCCGAGTCATGGTGGACTTTGGAGTAATGGCGATAAAGTGGAATTCCACATTTACAGAGCTCCCGAATTGAGACTTCACCACTAGATGCAGTTTAATGTCATACCCAGGATATATATAGTCGTATTTACTTAGTTGGAGTTTACGGTATGTCAACACTTGTTGGGTTATTTTATGTCGAATACGTCTTTGCTTTATTCATTATTGTTGGATATTCAATTTCTTTTAACTCATTTTTAAAGATATTTTAAATTCAGTTTTTGATCTATCTAAAAAAATGAATACCAACAAGAATGAATGAAGCAAACGTCTTCGGCATAAAATATCCCAACAAGGGTTGACATACCGTAAATCCAACCAACCAACTAACCAACCAATTATCTTTTCATTACAGTCTTATTGCTATTAGTTTCATCTATCTATACATGTATAAAGGGCAGTTTGTGTGAATCTGGATGCCCGGAGCATACTTAGAAAATAAAACAATTAAAGCCAAAGTAATTATATATATATACATTAGATATCAACAGGGCTTGGTTTTTGAGCAAAAATAACGAAGGTTTGATTTATATTCGTGAAGATAATTTTCTTTTCAGAGTGGCTGGATCAACGCATGGTCTTTTTTACATTGGGATTTTAATGGGGCACACTACCAGAACCCTACTCGCGATTCAATAATAATGGATCTGTGGGACTAACCTTTTTGCATCCCCACTACCCAGGCGACGCCGGGTAGCCGCTTCTAGTGTATTATAAAAAAGAAAAGAAAACTGGTAGTTATGAGACTGTCATGAAGAGGTGAATAGACATTTACTTTAGGTGTTATCCTGCTCTCACAGCAAGTATTAACCATTTATATGATTTATGAAAAAATGCTTTTTGGTCGATTTGCTTATTTCACTATATATATTATATATATATATATATATATATATATATATATATAAAGAGCGAGAGAGAGAGGAGGGGGAGATATGGGTAAATACATACAATATAGTAGTATAAATGTACAAAGGACGATACATGAATAGACAATATGTTGGGATGAATATTTTACTGCATGGTTGCGCAATGACAAACCACGTTGGAGTGTACACAGAATTGGGAAAATTATATATATATATATATTTATATATATATGTATGTATATGTGCGCGCGCGTGTGTGTATGTTTGTGCATGCGTGTGTGTGTGCATATATATATATATATATATATATATCTGTGTGTGTGTTGTGTGTGTGTGTGTGTGTGTGTGTGTGTGTGAAAAGTGTTATATTTACCAACCCCTTCGCACGAGTAAGATGCGACAAAAAAGTTATAGTGAAAGAAAGAATAGATGGATGGATACGTTTCCCAAGGGTATTGACGCTATGTGAAATCCAGACTCATCTAGGATTTGAACTCGTTTCGCTATATACATTTCCTACGACATTATCCATTAGAGAACATACTTCTCTCTCTCTCTCTCTCTCTCTCTCTCTCTCTCTCTCTCTCTCTCTCTCTCTCTCTCTCTCTCAGTATATATATATATATATTGTCATCCACAGACACCATGTTTCGACGTATTACGTCTCCTCAGTGTGGCTACACACACATATATATATATATATATATATGTGTGTGTGTGTGTGTGTGTGTGTGTGCGTGTGTTTAATAATTTATAAGTCCTTTTGAGTTATCCACTTTCTTTAGTCTAATCCTATCACAGGAGTATTTGATATATATATATATATATATATATATATATATATATATATATATATATATATATATATATATCAGTCAACCCGGCTAACATCTTGACCCTTAATAAATTTAAATTAATTCAAACGTTCCCTTTCTTAGAAATCTTACAAAATTATTTAAATGTTGTTTTTTTTAATTCTCAGGTCGTATTTTTTATTTTAATTTTATTTAATTCACTTTGCAAACTCACTTTTCCCTAATCTCAGTTATCTACCCAGAGCTCAATGGATGACCCAACGGGTCACGTTTTATCTATTACATATATATATATATATATATATAGAGAGAGAGAGAGAGAGAGAGAGAGAGAGAGAGAGAGAGAGAGAGAGAGAGAAAGAGAAAGAGAGGTAGAGAGACAGGCAGAGACAGACAGATAGACAGAGTGTGTGTGTTAGTCTGTCATCAGCCCAAATGAATGTATGTATTTACCCAACCCACCACGCAATATTTTAATTCAGTTTCCCTTCTCCTAGACCGGTTGCCATACCAAAGTTAATGGGCCCAGTCTGACTTACTATTTACCCATAGCCGTAAAGATCATAATTGGATACATGTCTTTCTCCGAGGGTATGCATTTATGGGACATTCAGCGAATATCGATCTCGCTATTCAGTTGTAATGGTTCTGCGAGGCTAGCTTGCTAACCATAATGCCACGATGAGACTATTGTACCATTTCCAAGAGTTTTAGTGCTATGTAAAATGCAAACAACCTCATTCAAGATTTGAACTCTGTTGGTTGCTAAGTTGATTGGATTTTACGGCATGTCAACCCTTGTTGGGTTATTTTATACTGAAGACGCTTTGATTTATTTATTCTCGTGGGGTATTCAATTTTTTTTCAAACTCAATATTTTCAAACTATTTAACATAACAGG
>CM042142.1:89550209-89597709 GCA_023376005.1 Doryteuthis pealeii | reverse complement strand
ATATATATATATATACATTTTACGAGGCAGTTAGCGCTAATACCCGGTGGAAAGGTATGAATCCAACTACTCCCCCTCCAACTGTTGGCAGACTTGGGTTTTTAACCTTGGTTAGGCAGCCAGTTTAGGAGAAAGAAAACTCTGATTTTCAACCTGTTAAACTCCGCTTAACAAATTGACCTTGTGTCACATCGTACTCGTGCGTAGGCATATATATATATATATATATTTATTTTTATTAAAACTGAAACGCTTTAGCTTCGGCTATATGAAAGTCAATCTCTGACTTAATTTTGCTGTTTTTTCTAAACTATATATTTTTCTTCACGCTGTCGGATTTCATATCTATTTTTTTTTCATATATATATTATATATATATATATATATATATATATATATATATATATATATATGACTTTTGTCACCAGGTAAGTCTGGGGACATCTAATGAAAACGTTAACGCACAATATTTTCCCAATATTTCGGTTACAGCCAGAGGCGGAAAATAAATATTATAATAGATATCCAGTAGTATAACGTAACTTGATTCTGATAAATTCAACACTTACCAGCTCTGTACTAAGGTTTTACACTAAAAGAAAAAGGCAAAAAGCAGACGATATCCTGCAGAAACTATTACACATGCAGACAACGCAGATGATCTAGTACTTCTTGTAAATACGCATGCCCAAGCCGAATCACTGTTTCATAGTCTGACACAGGTAGCAGGAAGCATTGGCTTTTATGTGAACTCAAATAAAAAATAGTTCATGTGTTTCAAACAAAATTAAGCCATCTTCACATTGGATGACACGTCCTTGAAATGAGGGAACCAGTTCACCTACATAGGTAGTATTATCTCATTCACAGAAAGTTATGTGAATATACACACAGGAAATGCATGAAATGCTATTGAAAGCTTATCGATCATATGAAAAAAGTTCTGAAAAAATGTATTTTGCCTTTTAAAAATGGCCTTATTTATAGAATGACTCATGCATTTAGTTTTTTTGTTTATTCTTCAACTTGAAGGACTGTCTGAAAAGACGAGAATTCGCAAAAATGAGGATTATATTTGAAATGAATTTATAACTGCCAACAGGACCAAATTCTATGTTTTTCTTCTTTCAAGTATATATATATATATATATATATATATAAAAAAGAAGAGAGAGAGAGAGAGAGAGAGAGAGAGAGAGTATGAGTGAGTGAGAGAGACAGAGAAAGACATAAATGAAATAGATATATAGATATGAGCATACTGATATATATATATATATATATATAATATATATATAGAGAGAGAGAGAGAGAGAGAGAGAGAGAGGGATAGAGAGAGGGAGAGAAAGTGAGAGAAAGAGAGGATAGATAAATAGATAATAGGATAGATGGTCCAGAGAGAGAGGGGGGGAGTGGATAGATAACTCGATAGATATATCAGAAAAGAGAGAGAGAGCGTGAAAGAAAAAAAGAAAGAAAGAAAGAAAGAAAGTAAGAAAGAAAAGAAAGAAAGAAAGAAAGACATAAACGATATATATATATTTAAAGAGAGACAGACAGACAGACAGACAGGCAGACAGAGAAAGAGAAAAACAGAGACAGAGAAAGACAAAGTGAAAAAGAATGAAAATGAGAAAGAAATTTATTCTGGCCGTAAGTTCGTAACTTTTCCGCATCAATGATTTGGTATTTGAATTTATCTTTAAGATACTTTCATTGTACCCGTCTATCGGGGTTACTGTTTACGTATATGTAATTTTATTTGTCAAGAGTCTTGAAACAGAAAATAAGTCTCCTTCCAGTCTTCCTGTGTCCTGCCTACCTGCCTCCGTCTACCTGTCTCTGCGTCCTTCAGACTGTCACCCATCTGACCTACCCACTTCCAAACCTGTCCGTCTGTATTTTGCCCGACGACCTACTGTGTCAAAAAAGCGGAAAGCGAACGTTGAAAAGAGTGGCTATTCGTCATTGGATGGTCAAGGGGAAATGCGGCTCTAATCACGTTGATTACAGGCTCGACGCAGAGAAAAGCAGAGTATATATGGCCTCTGCACCCAAGAACACGTAGTCTATAATCTCTCTCTCTCTCTCTCTCTCTCTCTCTCTCTCTCTCTCTCTCTCTCTCTCTCTCTCTCTCTCTCTATCTATCTATCTATCTATCTATCTGCCTCTATCTATCTATGAATTTATCTATCATTTTTTCTTCTCCTTACAGTGACAATGCTGTTATTTATAAATGTATGCTTTGACAAACAACTAAATTTTCTATACATTATCCCAATAATTTAAAATTTCCTTCTCTCTCTCACTGTCTATCTATCTATCTATCTATCTCTCTTTCTCTTCTCTCTTTCTCTCTCTTCTCTTCTCTTCTCTTCCCTTTTGCATTCTTGCCTTTTTAGTCTTTTATCCCAGTTATTTCTTTATCATCATTCTTTTTCTCTCTTTCTTTCACTTTGAACCGTTTCCATTTCAAATATACATGGTGGTCCAAAAGTCTTGTCCCTTCTTAAGTATCGTTTTAAAGATCAAATAGCCTGAAATGTTGGTTTAATTTCTAAACCAATTTAATTATTAATGATTTTTCTTATACATCTATCAGCTGTCTGTATTTAAGAAAATTCATCTCTCTCTCTCTCTCTCTCTCTCTCTCTATATATATATATATATATATATATATATATATATATATAGTCATCCACAGCCACCGTGTTTGGATGTATCACGTTTCTTCAATGTGACTAGACATTCGTAGGCTACCTCCAGCCGGGATGGGAACCCGATCGATTAATAATCAGTCATGCTACTTAACCACTCGTCATCGTCACCTACGGAATAGGGGGAGAATTTTAACTGATAAATTCACACATCTGTATACATGTAATGTCGCCAGAGAGTCCTCCATTCTTTTTATATGAGAGCATTGCCATTGGGAAGGCATGAACCTATCTGAGCTATGGGGTAAATAGTAGGGCCGACGAGGCTTTTCAACCTTGGTAAGGCACCCAGTTTAGAAGAAGAAAATCTCTGAAGTAAGATCAGCTTAGAATTTGACCTTTGTTGAGCCTGTTTAGCTTTGAAACTTGCGAACGCATGCGTAATACAAGGGTGGTAATAATATGATGTTTGCAGACAGATAGATAGTATCTTTTTATATGAGTGTTTATATGGAGGCAAGTAGAATAATGGTTAGAGTCGTAGGAAATGGATTCGTCGACCCGAGTTCAAATCTTAGACAAGGCTGTTTGCATTTCACATAGCGCTAATACCATTGAGAAAGGTATGAATTCATATATTCTCCCTCCAGCTATGGGTAAAATAGTAGGGCAGATTGGTCTATTTAACCTTGGATAAGTAACCAGTCTATGAGAAGGAAAATTCTGAATGTGAAAAACCTGAGGTCAGTCGTTGATTGGGTTTGTGGCATTCCTTCTGCACCAATTCTTTCCTATTGACTGTGCCAAAAAAGTGCGGATGGTCCAACACAAGCCTTCACCACTATAAACAAAACCACTGTGTAGGTTGTTCATTGGATGAACCCTCATGCGTCGAAATCGATGCGAGAGTCCTTTTTTTCGATATGGGTGTTTATTCCCACCCACAGTGCTGGAATGTGACAAAAGTTTGGTTTAATTTGGGGTAACCCACAGGGAGCCTCACTTCCATGGACGGTTCCAAAAATAGCTCAGTCTCATTGGCCTCAATTGCCGCGCAATAAATTCAGCCCTTACCCCTTTTGTAAAGTATGTATGAAAATGCGTTGATGTGTATCGTTCTCACGGCAACCAATTCATTCTATATATACGTGTGTGTGTGTTTGTATATATATATATATATATATATATATATATATATATATATAACACATATATATATATATATATATATATATATATACATATATATATGTGTGTGTGTGTGTGTGTGTGTGTGTGTGTGTGTGTGTGTGAAAGAGATAGGGGAGAACAAGGGAGAGAGAAAGAGGGATGAAACAGTGTAATAAAAAGAATTAAGCCCTGTATGAACATGTGTGTGTACTTATGTGTGTGTGTATATGTGTGTGTATGCATGTGTCTATGTGTGGTAGGTGTGTGAGAGAGAAAGAGAGAAGAGAGAAAGAGAGACAGTTTGTGATGATGGAAGGAAGAAAATATATTTATGGGGAGAATTATCAATTGAGTGAACATGTTTTTTACTGTATATTTACATTTGTCCCACCCCACCTTGAACACACATATAAGGGTATGAAAACTCACAATGCTGTTAAAATGAAAATATTTTATATCATATTCATAGCTAATATTGAACAATATTTTCAATTTATAAAAATCATCATCAGAGCTTGTTTTTAATCCGGACTCATCAAGAGAGAAGCAGAAAATAATTTTAAATTCAAAACGGAAGCATAGTTGGAACAACTATATATATATATATATATATATATATATATATATATATATATATATATATATATATATATATATATATATATAAGGCTAACAAATTCGTGAAGTTTTCATGTGAACTCCAACATAATGATACACCAGTGTTGGCTGACCAGCAAAGACGTATATACAATAGTTATATACAATAGCTATATGCGGACACTGCCAAGAGCAAAGACCGATTGAGACAGGTGGCGAGAAATAGTCAGGGTGTGTGTGTGTTGGGAGGTAATTCCATGTCAAATTATCCAGAAAAAAGTAAAATTGTCACCCATCCCCTTCAATCTTTCTGAAATTTTGTCCAGATGTGAACTATGTTAAAAGTAAGACAGTCCCCTAAATTTGAGCTTCCAATTCCAAAAATCTTACTGAGTTATGTCGATTTTAAACTCGAAAAATTTGGAGGAGGCGCAACAAATGGCAACCTTTTCAATCTATTTTTGTCTGTAAAATGAGTTCTAGAGCTTCCCTACTCCTAAATATTGGTTTATAAAAGCTTTTTGGCCTGAGAAATCCAAAAATACTGTAGTTACTTGAAACTATAATTGTTTGCTAGAGATTATTATTAGTTACTTGAAACCATATAATTATTTGCAAACAAATGATTATTATTAAATAGAAATAATTACTTGAACCATATGATTACTAGTATTGGAGCGAAATACTTAAAAGCATACGACTGTGTGAAGATTATTGATTTATATATATATATATATATATATATATATATATATTATATATATATATATATATATATATGTACTTGGTGAGTTAGTGAGTTATATGTATATATTACATGATAATTTTTTTACTCTGGGTTTTCATGCTTTTTAGGCATTCATCAGTCAAATAGATTGATAGATTAATAGATAGATAAGAACAGACTGGGATCGATAAATAACAACAGATTTTGATAATTAAACAGGCAGACAGACAGACAGATAGATAGATAGATAGATAGAGAGAGAGAGAGAGAGAGAGAGAGAGAGAGAGAGAGGTACGATATCTATGAATAATCAGACCGAATATATATATATATATATATATATATATATAATATATATATATATATATATATGTGTGTGTGTGTGTGTGTGTGTGTACACATATATATATAAGTAGAAAGAGGTGGAGATCTGAAAAATCTTAGATAGATAGATAGATAGATAGATAGATGGGAACAGGTATGATAGCTATGAATAATCAGAGGCGGAGATTTTGTTTACTGGGGAAAAGTTTATATATATATATTTTATATATATATATATAGGAGAGAGAGAGAGAGAGACAGAGACAGAGAGACAGAGACAGAGAGACACAGAGAGGGGAGAGGGAGAGAGCGAGTGTATATATAGAGAACAAAACGGAAAGAGAGAGAGAGAGAGTATATATATACATAGAGAGGGAGCGAGAGTGAGTGAGAGAGAAAGAGCCACACTGTGTGTATATATGTGTGAGTAGGAGGGGTGGTAGAAAATAATGAACAAGATATATCAACAGATGTTAAGAGATATAGAGCCAATTCATAGACGAACAGAAGAGTTTGGCCTTGAAAAGACGCAAGCACGCGGATAGGTGAAACTGTCGAGTTTTTCTTTCGTCCAATCTCTTCTTCCTTTTTGGAACGTTGCTGGAGCAGAAGTGAACGAAGGCGACGTGGGAATTTTAAAAAAAAATGTCGGGGGTGGGGATGGTGGGAGGGCTGTGGTTGTGACGGTGAGGCGGGGATTCAGCATTCTTCCCTATTTTCTGTTGTGCGCCTAAAGGCTTTCATACTGTCCTTGGTAGAATGTGACACACTTGCCAGAGTAAACGTCCAGGTGTGGGAACCTATGTCACTGACATAACAATATAAGATGAAAGACGCTCTGTTTCATGGCGCATCTATTGCAGCCTGTTCATATCTATCTACATAGCGAGTTAGCTATCTATCTATCTAGCTAGCTAGCTAGCTAGATAGATAGCTAGATAGATAGCTAGCAAGTTAGCTTGTTAGTCATCCACCTCACTTGGTTTATATCTCTCATTGTTCTTATCTATTTACTTATCTACCTATATATCTGTCAAAGATCTATATATGATCTATTATTTATCTACCTAGATAAGTGTTGAGATATCTGTCTGTCTGTCTGTCTGTCTGTCTGTATGTATGTATGTCTGACCAGCTGCTTCTCTCTCTCCCCCCTCTCTCTCTCTCTCTCCCTCTCTCTCTCTCTTACTTTCATTCAATCTCTCTCTATATATATGTATATTTATATATATATATATTATATGTGTTGTGTGTGTGTGTATTTACCAACCCCTCCACTCGAGCAGGATGCGACACAAGACAATATATATATATATATATATATATACAAGCAGATATGTTTAAAATTATTCGTATTTGACAGAGTCGTGTGAAAAAAAACACTCTTTAGAAATAACTACACAAAAAACCTAAATATGAATGTTCAATGAACGCGATTCCCTAACCTCTAAGCATAGAATAAACATAGACAACTTGACCTGCAGTTAAAATCAGTCAATTAATCAATCAATCGGGGTGGTTGTACTTGTTACAGTTCCATCTATAGATCAAATAGGTCTAGTTGAAACTTATTAGTATTAGATAAGAATATGGGAAACTATATAATTGTGTACTAATGATTAAAAATAGTTATTTGAAGCTATAATTATTTACAAAGAATTATTACGATTAGTTATTAGAAATCTTATGCCAACAAATTACCTTTTAAATGGAAATAATTAGTTGAATCCATATAATTATTAGTATTAGATTGTAATGCCCTAAATCAGAAAACTGCAAATTATCTGTATTAAGAATAGTTATCTTAAGCTATAATTGTTTACAAAGGATTATTGCTATTAGTTAATAAAAGTGTCCAAATAAATGTCTTATCAAATAGAAATGATTAGTTGAATTCATATAATTAGAAGTATTATATAAGAATACTTGGAACCATATAACTGTGCAAATTATCTGTATCAAGAATAGTTACTTAAAGCTATAATTGTTTACAAAGAATTATTACTAGTAGTTTCTTTAAACTATAATTGCTTGAAATACTGAAACCATATAACTGTGTGTAAACATACGCTTATTATAGACCAGGTATAGACAACCTTATTCAAAATGTGGGCCGCATGCGACATGGCTCATCGTCAGTCGGGTTGCACTACTAAAAAAAAATCAAGGTATTTTTTTTATTGAAAGTACCTCAATCACTTTCACTACAGAAGATCATGCAGATAAGCATCTGCCTTAGAAATAAGGAAACTTTTTTCTCTTCGATAAAAAGAACTTTTCTATAAATTAGAATATAATAATTTTGGTTTGATATTAATTCATCTTTCGCTTTTAGCTTGATGAATAATGCTAATATAGTAATGCATAAAAATATACATAAAAGTTTTTATTTATTCATTTGATTACGAAAAAACTTTTAAATAATTTTTTCCCTGGAGAAAAAAATATGAACGTTTTTAAAACAAAGGATGTCGAAATCCGCCAATATTTTAAAATACTAAAAAGTTACTTTCAACGAAAGGTTATAAAATTCAAGTAAGATTGTATTTAACTCTTTGCCTATTTTAAACCGCTCACAACGGCTCTCCTACCACTGCGATTCTACCGTAAGTCGATGATGGTTAGTTTATTATAATTGAGTAGAAGGACTCAGATTACAATAATAGGACTTTATTTGAATAGAATGAGTTCTGAGGTGGATAGATGGGAACCTTAAAATTTCCCATAAATACCAAGAAAATTTGATTCAGCCGTGGGGTAAATTTGGTAGGCAAAGAGTTAATCATTGTGTTTGTATTTTAGTCGAGGTGTTTCACGTTACGGTAATAGGAGCAAATTATTAAGAGAGAGAGAGAGAGAGAGAGAGAGAGAGAGAGAGAGAGAGAGAGAGAGCGTGTGTGAGGCAGGGTCTGTGTCTGTGTGAGTGAACAAGTGAGAATGAAACGTGACAAACAAAATTTGATTAAACATCTTTTTCCACGTGAAATTCGGTGGGCCATTCAGAAAGTATCGGGGGCCATACGGAGCCCGTAGGCTGCAGTTTACCCATGACAAATAAATGTTACAATCTATCTCTCTCTCTCTCTCTCTATCTATCTATCTATATATCTAGATAGATAGATAGATAGATATAGGAACAGACTGAGTTATATATATATATATATATATATATATATATATATATATATAATATATAGAGAGAGAGAGAGAGAGAGAGAGAGAGAGAGAGAGAGAGAGATTTGTGAACAAACTGGAGTAGTTAGATAGATAGACGTGAATAGACTGGAATAGATAGATTGATAGATATGAACGATGGGAGCTATAAACAATATAGTTATTATTATAATCAAACATTTAAAATAGATTGAATTTCGGCATTAAATCACACCTAAGGAGTTGATATGCCGTTTTACAAATATACCAAACCAAGCTAGTCAAAGGTGGTGGTTAACCGCTGTGTTGGATCAAAATAAAAAATACCTGGGGATTAGCGGTAATCGTTTATACCCTCCTACTTCCCGTTTTGTTTTGCTGCATTTTTATTGTTTTTTATTGTTTTTTGTTTGATTTGTTTTTTTCTTTTCTTTTGTTTTCTTTTAATAACGGGAAAAAGATGACTGCTGCTGTAATAATTGGGTCATGCAATAAAAATTAATCAACTTCATCTGCAAAAATGTAAATATTTTTTACAAAAATGATAATTTATAATTTTCAAAATATCTTGAAGATGACTGAATTTTCTCTGAAACTTTTACTGAGAAACGTTCTGAAAGTATGACATCACCTTCTAAATGGTAGAAATCACCTTAAATTTTGATATAGCATTGTAATTATTAAAACCCTATAGGTATTCGTACAATGTATATTTACAAAGTCTTCCGCAAGAGTAGGGTGTGTCAGAAGGTCAATTTCTTCAGCGGAGTTTAACAGGTTCGAATTCAGAGTTTTCCTTATCCTAGACTGGCTACTAAACCCAGAGTTAAAGAACACAGTCCGACCCACTATTTTACCCATAGCCGGAAGGAGAGTAATTGGATTCATACCTTACCCAAGGGTATTAGCGCTATGTGAAATGCAAACAGCCTCGTCCAGGTATTTGTACAATGTATGTTGATCGGGTACGCTGGTCAACAAACATTTCCCATGTACAGAGTTCGAATCTGATTAGGTAAAAAAACTTGTGTGACATGTCCTGGGTATGGCTCTAAACTGCATCTGGATCTCTGAAGAGTGTGATATCCACCTTCTTTACCATTACTCCAAGGTCTACTCAGATTCGGAGTGGTAGTAGCTAGGGTCCCATTGATCGATCAAATAGATCGGTTTAGAAATTATTAGTATTTAATTGAAATAATTGAAATAATTGAAACTGTGTATAAACAAATGATTATTAAATATAACATAGATATGCTCTATTACTGATACTGAGCACTTTTATTTATAAACATAGCAAACTATATATATATATATATATGTGTGTGTGTGTGTGTGTGAAGGAAGGAAGTGAATCCGACGGTATGTAGTATATTAGGAAAAATGAAAAATGAAAAAAATGAAAAATGTATGTGTGTGTATCGAAAGGAAACATTGTGCATTTTTTTTTCGATACACACACATACACCATCCCATACCAACGCCGTAAAATAGAATATTTGACGTCATATTTCAAAACCGTTCTTCTTTCAAACTTCAAAAATTTTTAAACTGAATAACACATAACTACCACTCGCTTTTCTCGTTATTCTGTGATAGATAATTTATTATCACCTTCCATATACCAACAAATGCCCTGAAGATGATCTAATTAATAGATCGAAACACTGCAGCGTCGGCCAATAAACTCGCCACTTAACCCATTTAAACCTGTGTTTTTTCATTTTTCCTAATATACTACATATATATATATATAATATGTGCTCTATATCCATCAGTAAACAGTGCTCAATATCATGACTAGAGCATTTATATCTAAGTTAATGTGGACATGGAGTCAACGGCACCTGGTTACTGACGTATCCTGTAACCAGGCGCCGTTAACTCCATCACCATGCTACCTTAACTTAATATATATATATATATATATATATATATATATATATATATATATATATATATATACCTAAACAGGTGTATTTGAGAAGCATCTCTGCATATGAGTAGCACTGGGTATATATATATATATATATATATATATATATATATATATATAGCCCGAATTTTTTTTAATGCATGAAACTGAAATTATACGGAAGCCGATTGTGCACTGACTGGCCAGAGTCCATCTGGCTTTCTCACGGCCGGTGAGAATGTTAACACCAATCCGGACGACATTCCTTGCTAATTTCATATGTTGTCCTACAGAAAGAAAAAGAAGAAAAGAAAAAGAAACGTCTAAAGTAGGTGACGGTTGTTTTTGTCAAGTCTTCCTGCCTTGCTTTCTTTGTTTATTCTATGTTATCTTTTTTATCTTTCATTCAATTGGATTGACATTATTTATCAAAGAATTAATAAATCTTATGTGTTTTCTCCGGGAATTCTGAGAGTTCTGTTTGAATACAATTTTAGAAACATTTAATTCTTCTATTTTAAGTTTTATTACTTTATTTGTTTCGATGTTTTATCAATCACTGTTTAATGCACACACACACACGCACACACACACACACACACACAACACATATATATATATATATATATATATATATATATATGTGTGTGTGTGTGTGTGTGTGTGTGTGTGTGATACAAGCACAATACATATTTATATATATATATATATATATATATATATATATATATAATCTCTCCTCTCCCCCTCTCTCTCTCTCTCTCTATATATATATATATATATAGAGAGAGAGAGAGAGAGAGATAGATAGATAGATAGATAGATGATGTCAAAGTTATAAAAATAAATGTACTGTTTTTTAACATTAGAGAGTGTTGCAATTGATAATTCGAATGGATTAATACTAAAGAAATACAGTTGACTAACCGACTTCTTTTGGACCTATTGTGTGACAAGATTTATATAGCATCTAGTCAGTCGCTGGCTTCCTGTTCAGAAAGTATGGTAACTAATATTGAAAAAATTCTTTGAGGTTAATGGATTTTGATTAGAATGCAATTGGAAAATTGGTTTTACTAAAGCAAAACTAATAAGTGGACTTATTATTTAAATTCGTGAAGTTTATATGTATATATATGAATTTTGAACTACCTTAATTCTGTTGATTAACTTGGCTACGGCCTCTAGGAGTAAAGTTGAAAAATGTGATAAACTGACACACGCCCGCGCATATATATATATATATATATATATATATATATATATATATATATATATGTGAAAATCTTAAATTTTTCGGATATAAATTTATTTCAGCCTCCAAGCTTTTTCAAATCTGATTTTAAATTAGACAAGAATTACAGGTGGGGTATTGATAGATTGCGTTTGGGGGCGGTAGATATGAATTCAGTATATGTTTTTTCTTTTGTAACGATCGCTAATTCTATTTACCTTCAGCGTTCTTTTTGTTTAGTTTTATTTTGTTTTGTTTTTTTGTTCTTTTTTTTTGTATTTTGTTTTGTTCTCTTTTTAAGTTTGTAGACACACCCACACTCGTAATCCTGACAAATTTTAGATAATTTTCCTCTATGCATATGTATGTGTGTGTGTGTAATTTGAGTTTTAACTTGATTGGGTTTTCAAAGTGAGTTTGCAGAATAGAATAGGTTGGGTGAGTGACAGAGTGCTGGGGTGAAAGACGCATTTTTAAATACTTTTGTTATTATTGCTATTCTTTCCTCCAAACAAAGATGGCATTTATTCCTGAAGTTTGTGGGTGTTGTGGATCTTTTACCGGGTTACCAGTTTATTAGTGGGTTCGGGTTCTTCATCTGTTAATTTCCAGAAGTGTTTAAAAAGCGCAATCAATGATTATTTGTGATTGTATAATCTTACTTTCCAAGATGTGTTTGAACTTCCGAAATATATCATTTTTCCCGCGTATTTTTTCTTTTAGGAAGACTTCTGCGTAGAATACAATGTTCTTGGATTTACACAGACTTTTAAATGAACAGCCAATTTTATTCTTACAGTTAGAGTTAGGTTCATTGGTTATTATGTTAGTGTTGTTTTGTGTTTTAACGAGATTTTTATCAATGTTTTTTACGTGTATTAATCATATTGCTGATGTTGCTGGCACATGAGTAATTAATTTTGAGTGTTTTCCTATTAAATATTTTATTTAGTGGATTATTGATTTTGAAATGTCTATCAATTGCTAACATATATATATATATATATATATATATATATATATATATATATATATTATATATATATATATATAATTTAATTAATCATGACAAGCAAATTCGGCGAATACCATGTGCGACGTGAGGAACACTGTACAGCTGTTTCGACCTAATTTTGGTCTCATCAGCCGTGTATATAATGATGAGACCAAAATTAGGTCGAAACAGTTGTACAGTGTTCCTCAAGTCGCACATGGTATTCGCCGAATTTGCTTGTCATGATTAATTAAATTATATAAATAAAAATTTATCTCCATAAAAATAAAATTACATATATATATATATATATATATATATATATATATATTATGTGTGTGTGTGTGTGTGTGTGTGTGTGTGTGTGTGTGTGTTGCCTAAGAGGCATGAAACACAAGGTTACAAAATTACTTCCATGCAATAAATATACATATATATGTATATATACTATGATATATTTATTCATATATATATATATATATATATATATATATATATATATATATATATATATATATATAATACCTCTTTCAAAGATATTATAATAATACCGAAAAAAAGTTGGTCTACCACTAACTTACCAAATGAGTTCGTGAAAACCATCTACTATTGTTAAATATACACACACGCGCATATATATACATAAATATAAGAACATTACTGATAGTATTTAAATCTTAGCTTGGAGTCAAGGGATTTATATGTTTCCCAAGTCCGAAAGCGAAAGGTATTGTGAGAACAGAGATGAAACAGTTAATCATGATAAGTGAATGCAGCAAACTACCACAAAAGGAAAACAAGAGTAGGCACGATTGGGCGTGAAAGGGGATCCATTGAATATTCTGCAAGAGGCTAAGATTTGTCCATACTAACCACAGCACACTCAGAAGATTCGCATTGTTGCAATTATTGAAAACTATCAACACCAGTGGATATACCACAGTATGATAATTTAATTACTACAACTTTTGATATGTTTACTTAAGAGCTATTGCAAATAGTTCAATATGTAAAAAATTATGATAATCTTGATTTGACTCTCTCACTCTTTCTCTCTCACTCTTTCTCTCTCTCTCCTCTCTCTCTCTCTCTCTCTCTCTCTCTCTCTCTCTCTTCCCTTTTTTATCTTTTCATCATGATCGATTAAAACAGATTAGCTTTAATGCTTCTGCGTGCTCACCCCCTACCTTTATCCTTTCCCAACTTTTTAACTTTCTTTCTTTCTTATGTTTTTTCTGTGTAGCATGTATTTTTCAACCCTTTCTTTCTAGATGATAAGAACGGAATGGTCCATTATTTAACTGGGGTGACGACACTCATAAGATATAAGAATTCGACAGATAAGCAATACCAGATAATAAGGATTTACATTTTTGCATTTCATCTTGGGCTATTTGGACGATCAGATGGTGTTGCAAGATGATAGAGATTGTACAATTAAGGAACACGAGTATTAATATATAGATTAGTTTTTAAAGCCTCTTAGGGGGGGGGCAGGACTCAAAAACCGTTATCCACTATGCATCTTGTCGGCCCCTTTGAAATTTCCCGACAATTGTTTCTCTTCGCCTTTCGACTCTTTCTTTGTTATTTTAATTAAATTTGTGGACAAGAAAGGGAAATTGCACGAGGCCGAAATCAGTCCACTTTATTTTTTCGCTTGTAATGTTTGTTTAGGCACGTGATTGCATTTCCTTTCTTTTCGACAAACGGAAGTATACAAAATGGCGGACCCGAACGATTTAGGGGGATTTCTTCAAATAAGGAGAGGAGAAAATACATGGAAAAAAAATCAATTGGCCTGTGATTGGCCAGTTTATGAGATTTTCACATAGAGACGGGTGGTTCCGAGTTAACCTCGATTGTCATTCACTTCTTGACAATTCCCCACACCTGATATCGTCAATATGTTTTTACCCTGCCATGTCACACCCGTGTAACACGTTGATAAGATTTATTATTTTTCACCACACCCATCAATGGAACTTGCCCACAACCCCAGTTGCCTAGCATTTCTATTCCCTTTTTTTCTTTCTTTTCTTGTTTTTCTTTTATTCTTTTTTTGGTTTTCATTCTTTTTCTTTTTCATTTTCTTTCTTTCTTTCTTTCCTTGTTTTTAAAAAAAATATATTTCGTTGTTTCTTCCTTTCTTCCTTTCTTTCTTTCTTTCTTTATATATTTCATTGTTTCTTCCTTTTTTTATTCGTTTGTTCTTACTTTCGTTCTTTTGTTCGTTTCTATCTTTCTTTTTTTCTTTTTTTTTTCTTTCGTCGTTTGTTTTACTCGTTTCGTCTTTCTTTTTCTTTCTTTCTTTTAGAATGAATTAATATGATGATTAAATTTTATTTTGGTATTCTTTTTGTCTTCTTTTCCCTCTTGTATTTCCTTGTATTTACTTTTTTTTTTCTTTAATTCTTTTCGTTATTTTTCCTGTACTTTAGTTATTCTTTCTTTTTCTTTTTTTCTTTTCTTTGTTTTTCTTTGTTTCTGTGTTGTTATTTTGTTAATGTTGTTTTCTTTCATTCCGTGTTTTCTTACACCATTTTCTTCTTTTTCTGTCTTTCTGTTTTGCTTGTTTTTCCTTCGGTAAGTCTGTCAATTTTTCTTTCGTTCATTATTCGTACTCCCCTTAATAGTTAATAGATAAGATTTATTCTATGAAGTAATTAATGATTTGTATTCTAAATTAAATACTCATTGATAAACTCATGTAATTCCTGAAGGCATTATGACGTAGTTTCGGTTACAGACACCGAATCTCCATTATAATAAGATTCTGGAAAAGAGCTTAAGAAAACCGTATATGTGTATGCTTGTCTGTCTGTTGGTCGGTCGGTCTATCTATCTATCTATCTATCTATCTATCTATCTATCTATCTATCTATGTTATTACCTATCTATCCATCTATCTGCGCTCTTCATATCTATCTATCTACCATAGTATTTTAGTCTGTTCGTATCTATCTATCTCAGTCCACTCACTCTCTCTCTCTCTCTCTCTCTCTATATATATATATATATATATATATATATATATATATATATAAAGCGAGAGATTGGACTGAGATAGATAGATACGAACAGACTAAAATACTATGGTAGATAGATAGATATGAAGAGACATGAAGGATCAGATAGATGGATTGATAGGTATTTACAAAGATATGTAGATAGATAGATAGATAGATAGATAGACAGACAGACAGACAGACAGATGTCTTTCTCATAATTGCCAGGGCTCAGCGTTCGAATCGAGATAAAGGTCAGAAATTTTAAAAACTGATTCTCAAGACATTTGATCACAGATTGTATTAAATCAACCTGGTCTGGATTAGTCTTTTAACGGCCAATCAACTGAGAGTAGTGTTACTGAAGGTGTACTCCATAATCCTCAGAGCTCAAGAAGTATAGCCTCAACACCAGATGCACTTTTGTGTCATAAATAAGACACCTCTGTAGGGGGGGGGGCAATCGGCGTATTCTAAAGGTGGAATTTGTTCTAAGGCTGAGATAGATAGATAGATAGATAGATAGATATGAACAGACTATGCTATTTGACTATAAATGAACAGACCCGAATATCTATCCATTAATGAATGCATAGATAGATATCAAGTTACTGGGTTAGATAGATAGATAGATAGATAATAACAGACATATATATATATATATATAATATATATATATATATAGAGAGAGAGAGAGAGAGAGAGAGAGAGAGTGAGAGAGAGAGAGGAGAGAGAGAGAGGGGGAGAAAATAGATAAGAATATACTGAGAAACATAAAAGACTGAGATAGATAGATAGATAGATAGATAGATAGATAGCATGACAGTAGACTCATATTCGGGGAAAATAATTAAAAGGCTGTGGATATTTTTACAATGCTGTAGACCACTTATTACCCTGCTATTCTTTTTTTATATATCAACACACAATGTACTCGAACGTGTTGGATGTTGACGCTGTTATCAATGCAGACACTCTGTCTTTTTATAGTTCGTTCAGAGTAGCAAAAAGTAACTTGTTTTGTTAACCTAATTTGGTATTCATTAGTCCCTACCTATACAGTACAATTAGAATAAAGTAATGATATCGTAGTCAAAAATGAAGCGTTGGTGTATACACGAAATTGACCTACATAAAACCAGATACCATAAAAAATCTAGATTTAAGAAATGACCGACTATTATATATATATATATATATATATATATATATATATATATATATATATATATATATATGGATGGGGTTAATATACATATATATATGCACACACATACACAAACACACAGAGACACTCACACACACACACACACACACACACACACACACACACTCACACAACGGCGGTATGTGATTCTCAAACCAAGTGAATATTTATTATTTTTGTTTATTTGTCCTTATTTACTATGGTGTGATACATTGTGGGAAGGGTAGATTCGTTTGATTTTGCTTCAGTTGTGAAAATTGGTTTTCTTTGAGTGGTATTTGAGGGCCTTCTTATCCGTTGTGACAATTTCGCGAGTTGAAATTTAACTTATTTTATTTGATTTGATATTTTTCCTATGTTTGATATTTTTCCTATATATATATCATTATTGTTATATTCATTATGAGTTATTTTTTGGTTTTTTTTCACTCCTTGTGAACACGCGGGATTAGGAACATTTAATCACACCCTGATTTGAAATTACCAAAGCGTTAATTTGATATTTCTAAAAATCTTCCTCTGTTTTGAAGCTGCTTTTCGAATGCGTTCGAATGTGGTGGAGTTTCCAGTTTGAGTTTTACTGGAGTAGATATTTATGTGAACATGTGTGCAAGGTGAGCGTTGCTTAGTGATGAGACCTCGATGCTCTGCAGACTGATACTGGCAACAAAATCCCCCAGTGAATGTATTGCTACTGATGCATGTGTTAATGATATTATGGCATATATGGTTTCCTTATTATTTTTTAAGTTTTTCTGTAATTAACAGAAATCACATGGCTATTTCAAGAAAATGTGGGATTCATAGCCACGTGATTACTTGTACATATCATGAAAGTTTGATGCTTTATAAATACAGTCAGATTTTCTTAAGCCAACTATGATAGTAATCATTTGTTTCCTTAAATATTTGGTATCAGATATTCCTATCCAATACTGATAATTCATACACAATTATATATATTACTTAAAATAACCACAGCTACTCAAGAATAATCATTTTTTACATAGTTATTTGGTTTCAAATATTCTAACACCATCTAACGTTATCTAACACACATACATTGCAAGCAGTTATATAGTTTCAAGTAACTAATAATAACAATTCTTAGTAAATAATTATAGTTTCAAGTAACTATTCGTTATACAAATAATTTGCACTCATCTTTATGATATCAAGTATTTTCAACTTATATAAATAATGTTTAAACATAACAATTTGACACATAGATGGTACCCATACTGGGATGAATGGCAATATATATATAATATATATAATATATATATATATGTGTGTGTGTGTGTGTGTGTGTGTGTGTGTGTGTGTGTGTGTGTGTGTGTTGAGTTTTGTATGTATGTAAAAAAAATAGCTTAACATGATTTTCTACCGATAATTATGCTAAGTCAAGGAAATAACACGCACGCACACACACATACACACACACACACAGAGAGGGAGAGAGAGAGAGAGAGACAGACACAGACACAGACACACACACATATATATATATATATATATATATATATATATATATATATATATATATATATATGTGTGTGTGTGTGTGGTACATGCGATTTTTAAACTTGGTTACCAAAGCCGCTGAATTGGTCTTCGTTACTCTAACATACATAATCTATCAATTTTATTGAACGCTCTTTACGATATATATATATATATATATATTATATATATATATATATATATATATATGTAGAGACAGAGAGAGACAGAGAGAGACAGAGAGAGAGATATCTGCAGACTGAGATTGATTGATTGATATCGAAATAGATAGATAGAATCCCACAGTGATAGATAGACAGACAGACAGATAGATAGATAGATAGATAGATCTGAATAGACACGAAGAGAGCAAGAGAGAGAGAGAGAGAGGGGGAGAAAGAGAGAAAGAGCAAAATATGAAAATCTGAGTTCGTGAGTGAACACACATTCCTGAAGCTCTTAAGCTGCACAAAGAGGAATTAATACCGCATTTTCGTGTTCAACTTTATAATATAATTTCTCAGCTTCTTTCTTGTCACGCACTTCTCTTCTTCCTCCCTCCCTTCCTTCCTTCATTTTTAGTGCATCTTCTTCTCACCTGAGGGCGTAGCACTTTACTTATTACTTACGTACTTACTCTCTTACTTTCTTAGTATTGTAGACTGACTTAGTCTTAAGCCGAAAAGATAAAACGAGACAATTAAACGACTAAGAAGATAAAATAAAGCGATCAAATAAATCCTGTAAGAAAGATTGAATTCACTCGAGCGAACGGCAAACTGTTGTCGCTTATGAGCAAAGGAAGCATTCTTTGATTTTAGTAGTTTTATCTATTTTGGTTTGGTTTGATTTGTTTGTTTGGTTAGTTGGTTGGATTTTACGGCATGTCAACCCTTGCTGAATACGTTTTGTTTTATTCATTCTTGATGGGTATTCAATTTTTTTTTCATTTAAACTAATTTTCTACTTAACCCATAGATGGTACCCTAACAGGTACTACCACCATGGTTAGAGTGGACATGGAGGTAAGGGTAATGAGAGGGTACTCTACGCTCACCAGAGCTCATAGCAACCCTTGTTGGGTTATTCTATGGCGATGGCGATTTGTTTCATTCATCTTGATTGATATTCAATTTTTAAACTCATTTTTAAAACTCATCTTTTGATCTCTTTAACCCATAGATGTGATCCTAATAGATACTTACATTCCAGGTCAGGATAGACGATGAAGGGATACTCCACACTCCCCAGAGCTCCAGAATTGGAACATCACCATTAGATGCAGTTTGACGTCATACACAGGACATTAAGAACCTGTCACCGCCTTCTAGCACACATATGATAAAAGTTGGGGGTGTGCCATGAAGGCAATAGGGCCGGGACAATCATATAGCTACTAGGGCTTGGGGTGACCAGCTGATTTATCGGAGAGGGCTTCTCCGACAGACCATTAGCCTACATACGGGCCAAAGTGGAGTGTTATATGTCACTGACCGTTCAGCCCCTAGGATCACGGGTTGTCAACCACGATCAACAGGTGGTTCCATTGGTGGTATTTTAAACAAAATGGCACACACACAAGGTTATATCCAAGTGTTTAAGGAATTTGAACATGTTTGAACTGTATGTATTTCCTCAATCCCTTCACTACAAACAGGATGTGATGGAAGGTCAATTTTTAGGCAGAGTACAGCTGGTTTTAATTCAATGTTTTCTTTCTTCTTGACTGGCGGTTTCATTTTGTTTGGTTTCTTTGTTTAATAATATCAACCTTCGTGGATTATTGACTACCAAATCTATTCTTGTAGAATTACAGTAGTGGTACAATTCAACCCGTAGCTAGATGAGGGGTCATACCTTTCTCAAGGGAAATAGACCAAACGTGGACATAATAGCGGGACTGGATTTCGAACTTGTTTACAAAGATGCCGTAGTCCAGCGCGTTACCCACTAAGCCACGCGGAGCCCCGCCTATCTTTTTTTGATACATTATATCATATAATCTTTCTTCAAAATCAAAGATACCAATATTTTGCTATTTCTATTGAAAACATTATACAATCAAAACATATATAATTAGGTATGTTTATTACCCCTATCTACAGCATGGAAACTATGGAGGCGCCCTTTAAGCTACGGTTATCGTCGCAGGAAATCGGCGATCCGAGTTTAAATCCTGGAGGGGGCCTCACTTTTATTTTACTGGGAAAAGGCACGAATCGATCTCTTCTCCCCACACCAATGATTAAATAGTATGGTAGATTGGGCTTTGGAAAGAGACATCTAAATTAAAACCCCCAAAAGATTGATTTTTATCACATCCTGCTAATGTCGGGGATGGGTGAATAAATATATACAGCATTGAAAGTCTATAAACAAAAATAAAATTGCATATATATATATATATATATATATATATATATATATGTGTGTGTGTGTGTGTGTGTGTGTGTGTGTGTGTGTGTGTGTGTGTGTGTTGCTGCCTCACGTGATGTAATGGTTAACAAGCTAGACTAGCAAACCATTATTATTGAGCTCAAGTTTCACTAAATGTCCCATACATTAGGCCTTGTGCCACAACGAGAAAAGCGAGTGGTAGTTATGTGTTATTCAGTTTAAAAATTTTTGAAGTTTGAAACTTTTTCAAAACTTCAAAAATTTTAAAACTGAATAACACATAACTACCACTCGCTTTTCTCGTTATTCTGTGATAGATAATTTATTATCATCTTCCATATACCAACAAATGCCCTGAAGATGATCTAATTAATAGATCGAAACACTGCAGCGTCGGCCAATAAACTCGCCACTTAACCTATTTAAACCTGTGTTTTTTCATTTTTCCTAATATACTTCATACCGTCGGATTCACTTCCTTTCTTCACACACACACACACACACACACATATATATATATATATATATATATATATATATATATATATATATATATATATATAAGCTCTAAGTTGTGTGCAGTAAAGGGCGTAAATGAGTGCACAACCTGATCTTTCTGTTCTTTTTTTAAATAAATTGACAGAGTTTTAACTGTTGAAATGAAGTCATTCATACTCCATACTTAAATAAATTGAAAGTGAGTAAATAAAATGCAAAATCTTTTGAATTTAAAACCGGACCTTCCTTCACTAGAATGTTGTGGGCTACCTTTTTCATTTTTGTTCGGGTACTTGAAAAGGATTTTTGTTTTCAAAAGCGAAGGTCAAAAACAGTTTTTCTCCCTCTTTGCGCAGCCATTAAATCACGAAAAATCTCGTTCAAGTCTCGCCTCTTACTCGCTGTCTGCAGCGTTTGAATGAGAAAAAGTTGCAAAGAAATCTTTGTCAGCCAAGAGACACTAATACGTTCGTAATTACAGGCTTGGCTTAATATCATGTTATTAAGGCGTCCAAAGAAGTTTAGACTGTTTATTCACTAACTGCCCTTTAAATAGCTTCAGCAGCATCTTTGATGGGCTAAATAATAAGAACAAACCGCACAAAGGCGTTTTATATACACGAATTAACACGGATTTCCTGCCGTTAAACTATTGTTTCAGTTTTACGAGGCCGGTCCTAAACGTTAGTTGGATTTTACGGCTTGTCAGCCCTAAGGTTATTTTATGCCAAATAAGTTTTGTTTCATTCATTCTTGTTGGGTATGCAATTTTTCTTTAAACACATGTGTTTTATCTATTTAACCCATAGATGTAACCCTAACAAGTACTACCTCTCCGGGTAAGGGTAGACCTGGGAGTAATGGTGATGAAGGGGTTCTCCACACTCCCCAGAGCTCCAGAATTGGGACTTCTCTATTTGATACAGTTTAAAGTCATATCCTGGACACCAAGACCCTCAGCCACCGCCTTCTAGCACACTTATGATAAAAAGGGTTGGGGGTACGCCATAAAGGCAATAGGGTCGGGAAAATCATATAAGTGCTAGGGTTTGACGTGGCCAGCTGATTGATCGGAGGGGGCTTCTCCGACCGACCGTCTAGCCTAAGTAAAGACCAAAGTGGAGTGTTGCACGTCAGTGACAGCTCAACCACAAGGATTCCATCCTTAATCATCACGTGTTATTAACCACCGCCAACAGGTGGATTAATTACAGGGACGACCCACGTCTGCTCCCTTCCGACTAACCACCAAAATCTAACTCTTTCTCTCGTCTCCAGTATATACCCAACAAATGAATGTGGGTATATAACATTAATACCGTGTGTGTGTGTGTGTGTGTGTGCGTGTGTGTGTGTGTGTGTGTGTGTGATTGGAGATACTGACGGAACAGGAACAATTTTTGTGTCCACCCCTTAAGAGACATATGAGACATTCCACGTTTAATATGATATTATATCACATTCCAGCTCCATGTTTATGGATTAAGGGGATTCATTCCAAAATTTACTCCTGGTTTTTAAAATGATCATCTATATAATTTCATAGATTAAACAAAGCTTAGATTTGACAAATACATTTAATAACTTTTTGGTCTTCCTGGCCTTCTTCAGGGCATAAGATTACATGTATTGTATCAATAAGAGGAGTTAATTTCCAACACAAGAACTCATCTCATGTCCTGAAGAAGATCAGGAAGTCCGAAACGTTGTTGCATCTACATTATCACCAAAAATAAATATTAATCCACTGTAACATCCCGTGTTTGTATACATTTCTTCACACACAAGCACACACACACACACACACACACACACACACAAACTCATGGTAATGAATCCGAAGAAGATGTTTATTTTGCATGACCGATATTTTTTATTTATTTATACGTATCTTTACATTCCCCCCAAAAGTTCGTAAAGTCTGTCATCCCCAAGACCGTTTAAGTAGCCAGCGCATCTCAGGTTACCCTGGACAAGTATGTCGTGCAGGCAAGGGAGTCCATTTCTCTTCAGGATGGTCCTGTTTGAAACATGTTACTGCGCAAGTGATTCATATAGTAGACATGTAGTCTGTGAGTATCCACTTTGTATACCTTCCAGGATTCCGCACCGTACAGAAGGGTTGAGAGAACTATGGCATCGTATACTGCACATTTAGTTCTCAAGGAGATGTCTATGTTGAACCAGACTCGCCTCTTCAACCGACCAAATGCTTTGGAAGCATTTCAAATTCGGAGATCAAGCTCTGCATTGAGTCTGTTGATGGCAACTGTGGAGCCCAGGTTTTTGAAGGTATTTCTCTGAGCTAGAACTGACCTTCTATCAATATGTCTTGTTCAGTGTCGTGTGATGTCGGAGGGGACTGATACATAACTTCGGTCTTATTGAGTTTTGATTAGATTATATTTAAAACTCCATTCAATCCGATTACAAAGTATAAACATTTAAAAACATGACTGACCATTCCAAACTTTGACACTGAAGTGATCAACACATGTTGGGTCACCGTAGATTTTGGTTTCGTTGAAAAAACATCAACTGTAAACAATTCTTCTTATTGCCAAATTGTAAGGCAATATTCACCTTATTTATTGAAGAAGAAGAAGAAGAAGAAGAAGAAGAAGAAGAAGAAGAAGAAGAAGAAGAACTGTTTATTTGAAAATACGTATGAAACTGACAAAAAAATCAGAAAAAACAATTTTAAAAAGTTTACTTTTTGAATGTTCTCAACTAGTTTTAATATTAGGTCATTGATAGGAGGAAAGTTTTTGTGAAGAAAAAATTATTTGAAAGGTTTTTTTTATATACTATAAGAAAAATGGAGAGGCATGGTATTATGATTACCGTCGTAGAAAACGGACGCGACAAGAGTACAAATCCCGAGAGCCAGAAACCGTCGGAGAGGCCCCATCCGATCAATCGGCTGGTCTCATCAAGCCCTAGCACCTATATGATAGTCACGATCCTATAACTCTTATACCAAACCTCCAACCCATTTTAGACTGTGGCTGAGGATCTTAGTGCCCGGTGTATGACATTAAACTGCGTTTAGTGGTGAGGTCACAAATCTGGAGTTCTGATGAATGTGGAATACCTTTTCAATACTCGCTGGTCCACTCTAACCGGGATTGGTAGTACATGTTCGGAATCAAATGACCCACAGGATTGATATATCGTTAAAAACATTAAACCAATGGGTTTTTTATAGATATTTTATGTGTATTTATGAGATGAGGCTTAATATGAATAATTATGATATTTCGAAACTGCGTTTGAATTCATGGGTAATAGTCTGGGGATGACTTACTTTAAGGTAATTAAAATAATAAATAAAAAAACAATTAAAAAACACCTAAAACAAAGCCCGATGTTACAGTGACCTGAACTTTATGTTTATACACAATAAAGATGAGGATAGCAGTCCGAAATATCATAATTATTCAATTTGTTTCAGGTTCGAAATAAAATCATTGTGCTGTTTGTTTAGGTGTTAAGTTGCTCTTTTATTATATAAGACATAGTTACGCTTACAACTTGTTCTAATATTTCCACTCACGCCTTCCAAGCTGTAGCCGTATCAGTACTACTATATGGTTGTACCACGTGGTCCCTAACGAAAAGCTTGAAGAAAAAGTTCGATGGGAACTACATAACTATATGCTGTATGCTGTTTTAAGATGTTACGATTTTATTTTCGGTCACAGACTTTCAGTGGTATACAGTAATGTAATAAATAGTACCTAATGATATCCGTTTTGATTGTATAATGTCAGGAGTAACAATTATCTGTGTTCCAGATCTCGACGAATTAAGGAATTTCGAATTAAGAAAATTTGAATTAAGGAATTTCCATTTTCAAAGTAAGAAGGCTCTTTCCGCTTAAAGCATTAATCCGGTTTAATCTTTCTATTTTCATTTTTTCTTCGTTAATCCTTATGCCAGATTAAAAGAGGATTAAACAATATTCTAGTCTGTCTCGTAAAATCAAGAGGTATTTCATTCGTATCGCAAGCAACGTGATAAAATTTATGGCAACCGATCTAGGAGAAAAAAACACATTAGATTCAAACCTGTCAAACTCTGTTTAAGAAATTGATCATGTTCCACACCTTATACCAATAAGTAAATCTACAGGTTAGTTGGTGTTAGGAATGATTCTAACTTGAGAGCTCAATGTACAATAATTCGGGAATTATATACAGAGCAATATGTTTAGTAAAGGAAAAGACTTAAATACCGGTCATTAATAATATATATATATATATATATATATATATATATATATAGTTCTCTCTCTGCTTGACCAAACTATCGTAATTTCTAACTCGCAATATCAACCATTTGTTTGTTTGACATCATCAACTCTTAGGGCATCACGACCCAGCGTTGTCGTCTTTTATGAACAAGAATATCAGTCGACTTTACTCGGTTATTTGCTCACTGGGTGGGTTTTAAGCCTTTAACAAGTTGTCGTGTCCTGTTTTCTAATGAAATGTCTGCTTCCACTTTGTCAAATTGAGATTCCTTTTAATATGAAGAGGATACTTGATGACATTTATAGGATCTTGAATAGTCCGCTTTTTTTTCTTTCTTCCTTTCTTTTTTTTCTTCTTTTTTTTTTTTTTTTTTTTTTTTTTCAAGTCCATAACAAAGACAACTATGCTTTTATGAAATGCTTTGCTGTAACAAGTTTCAAGATGAAACGTCTCATCTCTTTATATAATCGCTTCAATCAAATCGTTTTCGATACAAATTAAATAACTCTTGATTTTACGAGACTAGCCAATAAATATTGTTTACCTCTCCTGTCTTAATCTCTAATAGTAAATGTGAATACCTGTGTGTCAGTGTATCATATATTCCAAATTTAGTCCTAGAGGCTGTAGCCCAATATATCATACTATTTTGGAATCAGGCTGACTCCGTGAGCAAATTAAAAACTTTCCGGGCTGAATCCGGATCAGCAATCTTTAAATTGTATTATGTTCTTATCCATTGACAGCGTTCGTTTTTCAAAAGAGGTCACGTGATTGGTACAAGCGAGGCCGTTTGTTAGTTTATCTTTTTCTTTTCCTTCTACTTTTTCTCATCTTTTAATTTATCATATTTCTTTAAGAAAATATATCGCATATTTCAAACGTCCTCACACGGTAGAAATCACGTCCCCTCTTTTCAAAAACGAACGTTGCAAATGGATAAGAACGTTTTTTCTATATACTTTTTCATCTGCCGTGTTATTTTGAAAAGATATCCATCACTGTTCAGACAACACTTTTTCATCCTAATGTCCTGATGAAGGTTTGATAAAAACCGAAACGTTTAAATTTCGAGTTCCCCATCTGGAATAAATGTATCTCTCTAGAATACATATTTTTTTTCTACTTTTCGTATAATACTGGATTTATTTCCATATTTTCCTCACACACACACACACACACACACACACACATATATATATACATATATATATATATATACATATATATAGAGAGAGAGAGACAGACAGACAGAGAGAGAGAGAACATGTGCTGTCGTTTTTTAATAAGTTAGTCATTGCTCTGTCTAATTAACATAGAAAGATATCTTGACGTTGACAGAACCCGGATACCCTGATGCCCGGATGTAGATAACTTGTCGCCTTACCTGCGTTTTTTTTTTTTTTTTTTTTTTGCTTTTTTGCTTTTTTTTCGACTACACCCTTGGATCAGCTACACTAAAGAAAAAAGGGCGAATGAAATATAATAAAAAAGCAATTATGGTTTTGTTATTATAACTGACCTTTCATATTATTATTTCGCAAATCTCCACTACAGCCCTATCACCTCACACATCTAAGTTGATATTTACAAATATTGGCTTTGTCTGGTAAAAGGCTACAACTGTGGCGCGCCCATTGTTCTTTCAGATGAGTGAAAATAATTACCAAGTCTAGATTACAAACATACTACAATACAAAAAACGTAACTCTTTAAAACCTGAGCCAACTACGTTAGTGGTTTCCTTCACCCTGGTTAGTACCTGTTAGGATCTCATCTATGGCTCAGATAGTACTAGCAAAAATATGCGCCTTCCAGGCGTAAGTATTTAAATTTTAAAGTAACGAAATATATTAAATTAGAAAGACTAACGAAATTGAATAAAACCGCATATAAAAAGATTGCACTTATTGTAATTATATTTTAACTCGTTTCTATATAAAATCATTCATATTATTTATTCTAATACATTTGTTCTTCAATAATTCATGGTAATCTATTCCATGACTTTCTTCCTTATCTACGAAGTGTGGTTCCGTGAAAAAAAAAACAGAAATACTTAACTCTTTGTCTACAAAATTCCCTCACGACTGTACAAAATGTTCTCGTTATTTTTTTTATGATAGGATATATGTGAAATGCAAACAGCCTGGTCCAGGATTTGAACTCGGGTCGACATGCCCATTTCCTACGACTCTAACCATTACAACACACGCTTACACCTTGTTGATCATATAGAATTACGAGTCTACATCTGTTTATACTTGTTTGAATATGTTTTTTTCCGCTTGCATAAACAAACAAACAAACATGTTGTGCTTCAAATACATTCTAAATACCTCAGTGATGAGTGTTGCTGCCGTAATATCTAGTTGATAAAAAAAAACTTCTAATTAGCAATTTATCTAAGTCGTTTTTACACAGTTAACCGCAAACGTCTTCTAAAAGACGTTCGCTTTAAACACTTCGTTTCATTAGAAACGTCAACAGTCACACAAAGAAAGAAATAATATAACTCATCAGTTATGCATCTTTGCACGTAACGCTGGCATTATTGTAGGTACTAGCTTAAAAGCCGCCCTATCGAGTGGCAATTAGACTAGATCCCGCGGAGGTCTCTAGACTGGGCCTTCGCCTCAACAATGATACTTCATGGATTGAGTACATATTAGATTTTATTCAACTTGAGCAATGTATGCATAGCATATCATATTATATCAAATCATATCAAATCACACACACACAAACACACACACACACACATATATATATATATATATATATATATATATATATATATATATATATGATGAATTCGTAAAAGCATGAAACCTCGGGTCCCAAAAATCCACCCTATATATATATATATATATATATATATATATATATATATATATATATATACACACAAACACATACGCACAAAATACCGCAAAAAATCTCGATCCAGCAATACCTCAACAAGTGAGCTAGTAGTATATTAATTTATTTGATCTTGGATGTATTCTATTTGTTCTTTTTTGTATGAACAAATAAAATACATCCAAGAGCAATTAAATCAGCCATTCAATAGAAGACAGACAGTCGCGATTAGCATGGCAAACTCTAAAGTGGTTTTCAAAATGTGTTCTGGGTAGCACAGGGGTCATCAACATCAACAGCAGAGGTCCGCAGGTGCTGCAAGGGTGCCTTGAAAATTCATATCATCCGATTAGTACTGTGTTTATCCGAAAATAAGACAAGGCTTATATTAATTTTCACTCCGAAATATAACATTAGGGCTTATTTTGGGGGATGTTTTATTCTTTATATATTAAAAAATGACATTACGAAACAGAAAATTATGACATTTCTAAATAAAATGAAATTACGAAAAACGATCTACATTTATTTACCATTAACATGTTTTTTTTTTATTCAAAAACTCATAAAGGACAATTCATTAAAAATAACCATATCATCATCCTCTGGAATGTTATTTTTCTGCAAGTCACTGGATTCCAAAATTCCTGCGGAGTCTTCGTATGACTCAATCTGGATAAATAGCACAAGCAAGCCCGCGTCATCTTGATCATTGACGAAGACGAATGTTTGCGTCGCATGATGTGATTGTGATTAATGCTTATTTCTTTTTGTCTGCCGCTCTCAATTAGGGCTTATTTTAGGGAGGCTTATATCAAAATAATTCACATTAGCTCTTATTTTGCTGATAGGTCTTATTTTTTGGTAAACATTGTAATACAACCATTAATTTGTATTTCAAGTTATTAGCACATGCCCATATAACATTCAGTTTAAACAGCAACCACTCCCAAAATGTTGGCTTAGCGTGGATTCTGAGTATACCTTGTTGCTTCAAAAGGCGGGGAAAATGTTACTACCTTTTGTTAGAACATATTTATGCGAAACTGCACTTACTAATATTATGACCAAATATAGATCAAGACTTGCGTGTATATTTGTCAAAAATATCATTACGAATTGGCAATTTGTACTAAGCAAGGCAAGTCCATGCCTCTCATTGAATGCCATTACTCAGTGTTAATATTGGATAGGATTTTCATTAAATGTTTGATAAATTTCATTTTAATTCATGAGGACTTTCACGAGATAGACATTGAAATATAAGTAGGTTTCATCTCTCTCTCTCTCTCTCTCTCTCTCTCTCTCTCTCTCTCTCTCTCTCTCTCTCTCTCTTCTCTTCTCTCTCTGTGTGTGTGTGTGTGTGTGTGTGTGAATAGTAATATTGGGAAAAATACCTGGTACCTATTACTTAAGTATAACATAGATGTAGATATAATATAAATAATTCATTTATGTATCTAGGTGATAAATTAAAATAATTTATTATAAACTTTTCAATTTTTTAAATGCATGTCACGATGTCATTGTTTCTATTAACTTTAACTTTATCTTAACTAATCAAGTCCTTTTATAATTTAATAAAGATAGACAGCTCATTCAACTATTGTATATGAAAATCTAATAGATTGCAATTGAGTTATCAGAATAATAATTGGTTAGAATAATTTTATTCGTGTTGTTATTGTCAAAAAGAAATACAATGGTTAAACTTAAAAAATACTAATAGTACTATGTACTTGCTTAGTTACCTCATTTAAGGAATGAAACTGTCTCCTTTAGAGGTACCAGATACTTTTTACAATATCACAATTTTTAAGGGACCCCCCCCCTTCGTTATGCATGTCCAGTACCTAAACTTTGACCCCCTCCTGTCTCTGTTGAAATTCTTTTAGCAGTCATAGTCACTATTATCACACTTAGTATCACTATAATTCACAGCTAAATCACACTTCTAATCACAGCTAAATTACACTTATAGACACCTGCCCCCCCCCCCCCATCTCACATACCACCCGAGTGAGACGGACAAGGCATGCTGGACACTGCTGGAGAAGCAAGGACGAGCTCCTAGGCGACGCTCTCCCATGGAAGCGAACACATAGACATGCCAATGTGGGCCGCCTACCAAGTACCTACATTTACCAACTCTGCGAGGATGCAGGATGCTGCGCAGAGGACCTCCCTGGGACAATGAGTGATAGAGAGGGTTGGCGAGAGATTGTCATGGATATCCGTGCTAATAGAATGACATGATGAGGATGATGAAGATGATGATGATGATGATGAAATCACACTTGAACTAGAAAGTGCAATAAAAATGAATACTCTTTGATCGAAAAAAAAAACATGTGTCATCCAATTTGACCAAACAAAATTGATCTATCACGTGCAAAATGAAGGAACGTAGCGTGATGGAAACGTATGGAAAAATCATGTGGCTCATTCATTATGGCCAATACTGTTCAGAGGTTCTGGAGAGGTTCCCACGGAATTTCACCTGGTTAAAAATATTGAAAATTCTTTTGATACACCTTGATAGTATTGAGTATATAATTGATGTAAGTGCAATTGGTTGTAATTTGTTTGCAGTGACTGGGATAGGCATACAATTTACTGAAAAGTGGGTGGGGTCTTTTTCTTCAACACTTCAATTATAATCGTGACCAGTGAATACAAGAATTTCTCTCTTCACATCTAAGATGTTTGTTCGCTCATGAAAATTTTCGTTTTCTTTGGCATTTTAGAGAAAAAATTCGAACTTACGTCATTCACTGGCAATGTTTTCTCGGGTAGCTTTTTGGGAAAATAAAAACAAATATTCTATCACAAAAATCTATTTTATTCATTTATTTATGGCTATTCTTATTTCTATCATTTCTTTTGTACGTGTAGAATTTGAATAAGTGTATTAGAAATTGTAATCAGAGACATTAAGTCAACTGCGTGTGAGTGATAGGCGATGACCCCGGGATCAATTTGAAAACTTGACTTTAATCGCATACTTTCAGTCAGGTGACTAAGTGATTCAAGAATTCAGAAAGATAGTTTGAAATTTAACCAGTTAGTGCCGAAAAGTTGAGGAGCACACATGAGTGAAAATGGTATATTTTTCCATCCATGTACAAAAGGGCCCAAAACTCGGTATATCTATTATTTGTAAGGTATACGAAAACTGAGTGAAACTGAGAACAACAAAAATTGGAAGTATGATGGGGCACAAGGGGTTATTTATCTTGAAGGTGGATTACTCGGCACTGTTAAATGCTTCCTTAAAAATGTGCAAGAAGACTTTAAAGTTCGATGCTAACAATACAGTGTTCATGGCTCGTTTCATACTGTGTTTGTTCTTTATACTAAAACAAAAACAACAAGCATAGTGTGAGACATGTCAAACACCCTTACACTGTTAATCACTTCCTCATAGAATGTGAAGCTTTCGCTCTCATCAGAAAATTCCTTTTTACGGCAGATAATATGAAATATCTACTTGAAGATCTCAATATCGATGACATTCTGTCCTTTTTGATAGAAATAAAATTATACCAAAAATATAGACATAAACCTGATCAATACCATACAAGTCTAACTCCTTAACACAATCCCCGATTATGCTAACATATCGTTAAAACTGTTAACTACAAAAGTATATATATATATATATATATATATATATATATATATATATATATATATATATATATATATAAGTACAGCGTATATTATTCCCTAATCGCTAGGCATAAATAACCACAGACGGATTGATATACCACTAAAATCCATCAACCAACCAGCCATCGACTCGAAAGTTGAACTCACAAATCAAATTTAAATTCTGAATAGGGTACTATTATTTACTCCTTTATTATTATTATTATTTACTCCTTTTGAGTTTTCACATCAGTGTTAGCTGATGGTCTTTCACTGGAGTCTGAGTGACAGCAAGTCTCCTCAGGTCTCCAGGACTCTTCTGAGTATTCTGGCAGATTGCAGCAGTGTAGTGTTCTGAATGGTTTCAATCCTTCCTCTGATATCCAAACTTTATTATTGAGGTGGTCTCCAGGACACTTTTGAGTATTCTAGCCGATCCCAACAGGGCTATAGTTTGGATAGTCTCGATTCTTCCTCTGATTTCCAATTCACCCAAATTCTTTTCCAGAGCTTTGGGGACCGTTCCAAGGGCACCGATTGCAATTGGTACGACATTCACCTTCATGTTCCACAGTTTTCTGGCAAGGTCTACGTATTTGGCCATCTTTTCGCTTTCTTTCATTTTCACTCGGTGGTCGGCCTAAGTCCACGAGATGACAGGTTCTCTTCTTCTTGTTGATTAATACTAGGCCAGGTCACCTGACCAGGATTAGGTGATCGTCTGTATCTCAAAGTCTCTGAAAATGTTATGCATCTCATTCTCCAGGACACGTTCAGGCTTGTGCATATACCATTTAATTGTATGGTGAAAATTGAATTTCTTGCACAATTCCCAGTGGATTACCTTTCCCACGGAGTCGTGCCTAGTCTTGTACTCTCTTTGTGCTAGTTTGCTACATTATTATTATTATTATTATTATTATTATTATTATTATTCATTTGTTATTTGTTTGTTTGTGTGTTTGTTTTCTTTTAAATTCACTAAAGTACGAATTTCATCTGAGAGTCAGTGTAAGGGACACAAAGGTCCGCTTTTTAATAATCATTGATGTAATACAATAATTCTAAGTACGTGAAAGAATGTTCGATCGAAATTCTTGATAGTCGTTTGTAAGATGATCGGCTTGATAACCAGCTTCATCGACTTCATTACAGAATTGTGATATCATGTCGGTGTGACCCATTTGCACACACTCATATTGAGAGAAAAGAAAAATCGACGATTAAGATCTACATATAACAACGCCGTATTCCGTAAAAGGATGGCAGCTATGCCGGTGTCACTGCGTGCAGACGACGATTTGATAGGGGTGACCTGTGAATGACACTGTGAGGACAAAGAAAGTGTCACACACCTGGGCAGGAAATCCATTGTAGTTTTCTGGCGGAAGATGGAAGATAAAGTGATAGGGACTGAGTGGACGAGAATGGAGGCATACGGACAGGATCAGTCGATGACTCGACAGCGGCGACGGAAATTCGTAGTGATCCCTGGGGAACGAACGTGGGGCACGGGTATATAGATTCTAGCATGAGAAGTAGAGATTTGAGTAAATCCGACACAATGAGGTTGAAAATAGAGGAAAAAGCGGAAAAACGACACAACAACTAAATTTAAATGACATTTCGCCTCGGTCTTATGCGAAGCTTTGTCAACTTTTATGCTAAAAAGGTAATTTTTTTTTGGGGGGGGTTGCAGATGAAGGAGGAGACGGATACTGAGTGATATAATGTGAGGTGAAAGGGGAGGAAAAAGGGGAGGGGTGATTTTGACAAAGCTTCGCATAAGACCAAGGCGAAATATCATTTAGATTTAATTATTGTGTCGTTATACCGCCTTTTCCTTTATTTTCAACCACAGATTATACTATATATAGACTTAGAATTTGCCATTAACTACTGGTTTATTGAATGATTGATTACATTTATGGCAATTCAAATAGTCTAGGGTTACCTTATAACTAGAGGTTAAGGAATCACGTTCATTCTACGATCATAGTTACAATTTTTGTCTAGTTCTTTCTTAAGAGGGTTTTTTGTTCACACGGTTCAATCAAATACGAATGATTTTTAAGAGATCTATTTGAGCCATAGATGTGACCCTAAGTATTGTTTCGCCGCATCACTGCTTTTCAGTGCGGCTAGACTTTACAGGCTACCTCGACAGGGATCGAAACTCAACCAATTTTTTGTTAGTAAGGATCTATATCTACCGGGCCATCAGCCCAACCCACTTTAAGGAAGGGAATTTTACTGATATAAGTATATAGCAATAGCATAACCTTTACGGATCACTGCCGTCCCTCACAATCCTATAACCCCACCACCAGAACCTTTCCTCTCATGAACCCTCAAATGACTCACCAAACCAGCTGCAGATCCACAAAGTTTGATGCAAATATGACATAAGAAGGACGTCCTTCCCGTTGTATCAGATGAATCAGATGATAAAATTTATGCTTATGCACCACCATATGTCTCTTAAGACCAGAAGCTGACTTAGAGACTTTCTTACAGATTGCACAAGACACATTGTTTGTTCCTGGAGTTTAGGTGAATTGTCCCTGATGAGATTTCCTATGATTGACATACCCAGCCTTAGAAAGCAGAATTCGACCACATGTCTGACATTTCTAACCCTCTATATTCTCTCCAATATGACGGGTGTATCCATTTCGAAGTTGACGCTTGAGGTTTTCATGCTCAATTCTTTCACTCTCAAAACTGGTACAGCCATCATCCACATGAATTCTCCAGTCAATTCTCTTCAATGCCAGCTTTTCCCAGTTGTCAGGATTTATTTTTACAAGTTTGTTTTTTAAGCAATCCTTATACCTCTTCCTAGGCTTATGCTGTGGCCTTTTGCCATCACGCAGTTGACCGTAAATGAGTTTCTTTGGTATTCTAACATCACTCATACGCACAACATGACCTGTCCAACGCATTTGGGCCGTTATGATAAGAGTTTCAATGCTTGTGCGTCATGCCCTGATAAGGACTTCTGTGTTAGGTGTGTTGGAATTCCACTTGATGTTTAGAATGCGTCTCAAACATTTCTGATGAAAGTTTTCAAGAATTGTCAAATGTCTTCGAAACAATGTCCATGTTTCCGAGGAGCACAATAGAACACTCAATACGCAGGACCTATAAACCTTCAATTTTGTTTTATGGGTAATGCTGGTATTAGACCATAACCTAGCCACCCTGAAAAGCCGTGATACGGTTGGTATTAGACCAAAGTATATACGTACATACGTACATACATAAAGACTGCTAAGATAACTCTATCCATTTTAAGGAGATGACATATTGTAAGTGTTTTTTTTTTTAATTCACAGTTGTCTTTCTTCACGGTCAGTTACGCTTTCAAAGCTAGAGAGCCCAGATTTTCCTTATATATAACATAAAACAACGTATATACGAGCATCTTACCTCCCATCTCACAAACCATCCGAGTAAGACGAGCAGCTGCAACGTGATACAATTAATACAATTTCCGTCTGTATTATAAAAACGATTTGTTAAAAAAACAACCAAAAACAAAAAAACATGCAACATTCCATTTTGATAACAATTGTCAGTTTGGGGGTTTGAAACTGGCATATTTGATTTATATCTTTAGGTAATTTAATACAGAGAGCAATGCACATGTCGATGGGAGGTCGGCTGCGATTGTTAAACAGCTAGTGGTCGGTTTAGCTCGGTTTGTAGAGCATTGGACCAATGTTCGCAAGGTTCTGGGTTCCGGTATGTAATTGTGGGGTAAGAAAGATTAAGCAAATGATTGAAACTTACTTTGATTCTGGATGGTGAATATATATATTTGTGTACATTACTGTGGAGTTTTTTTAATGGGGAATTATTCAATAGAATCACTTCAAAGTATATATGAAATTTATTGCATCATATATATATATATATATATATATATATATATATATATATGGAGGATATGTGCTTAATTGAAGTCGTACCTGATTTTGAAAATTAATTAGTTAATAATTAATGAATTTTAGGCGGGCATATATGTTCAAATGTAAGGCTAAACGAATCGAGAAAATGTTAATCCCTGAATGTACATTTCGACCTATTAGGTCTCATCAGCAAGGTTATAGATATGGGAGACTGCTCCGTGTTGACTCGAAACCTCGACTTTTATAGTTATAAAAGTTATGCCGGTTATAGTTTCGAGTCACACACGGAGCAGTCTCCCATATCTATAACCTTGCTGATGAGACCTAATAGGTCGAAATGTACATTCAGGGATTAACATGTTCTCGATTTGTTTAGCCTTACATTTGAACATATATGCCCGCCTAAAATTCATTAATTATTAACTAATTAATTTTCAAAATCAGGTACGACTTCAATTAAGCACATATCCTCCAAAAAATGTCGGCTTAAAGCCATATAAAAATAAACACATTTGTTTGTTTACTTAACCTCATATATATATATATATATATATATATATATTATTATTTATATTTTGCTTGAGGGCAATTATAAATGCATGTATCGCATAAATTCGATAATTATAGAAAATAATCTTGACAAGTAAATCCCGCAAAGGATGGCTCGCTATGCAGAACACCGTACAGACTGTTTCGACTTTATTAAGTCTCTTCAGCGATCGTATACTAACGACTCCCCTCCGACAGGAATCGAAACCGGGACTTCACAGGCATAGTCAGAGACCATATCCGTTCGGCCGCCGGTACATAGCGAACAATCCCTGCGAAATTAACCTTGTCAAAGATACTATTACACGCCCCTGCCATAGTAGGTAAGTGGACGTTTATTTAGTAAACAAACCCGACCGTAAGCTCTCCGGCGAAGTGAATAAGATTTTTGGATGTTTGTTTTTATAGAAGCAATGTTGAATAAATTATTATTTATATTTTGCTTGAGGGCAATTATAAATGCATGTATCGCATAAATTCGATAATTATAGAAAATAATCTTGACAAGTAAATCCCGCAAAGGATGGCTCGCTATGCAGAACACCGTACAGACTGTTTCGACTTTATTAAGTCTCTTCAGCGATGTATACTAACGACTCCCCTCCGACAGGAATCGAAACCGGGACTTCACAGGCATAGTCAGAGACCATATCCGTTCGGCCGCCGGTACATAGCGAACAATCCCTGCGAAATTAACCTTGTCATAGATACTATTACACGCCCCTGCCATAGTAGGTAAGTGGACGTTTATTTAGTAAACAAACCCGGCCGTAAGCTCTCCGGCGAAGTGAATAAGATTTTTGGATGTTTGTTTTTATAGAAGCAATGTTGAATAAATTATTATTTATATTTTGCTTGATATATTTGGAGGATATGTGCTTAATTGAAGTCATACCTAATTTTGAAAATTAATTAGTGAGTAATTAATAAATTTAGGCGGGCATATATGTTCAAATGTAAGGCTAAACAAATTGAGAACATGTCAATCCCTGTATGTACATTTCTACCTATTAGGTCTCATCAGCAAGGTTATAGACATGGGAGACTGCTCCGTCTCCCGTGTCTATAACTATGCTAAAAAGGCCATATAAAAAAAAAAATAAAACACATTGTTTGTTTACTCACTTTCATACTGTCGTGCAATAAGTCCCCAAAACTGGTAATAAAATAAGTTCCAAACGAACAAAGAATCTGGAATAGGCCAGCTGGTGTAGTGGTTAGAATCCCCGCCTGTCAGCTGGGCAGTCGAGGTTTCGAGTCACACACGAAGCAGTCTCCCATGTCTATAACCTTGCTCTCCAAAAATTGTCGGCTAAAAAGGCCATATAAAAAAAATAAAACACATTGTTTGTTTACTTACTTTCATATATATATATATATATATATATATATATATATATATATATATAGTATCCGATTGCCGCTTTAACTTTTCCGTCACAATGACGTCAGTAAATAATCCAAAAGGGCTCAATATATTAAAATATAGAGCAGTAATAATACTAATAATATTATTGTTAGATGGAAAATGGTTTCAATTAAAAAATGATCTCCTAAAAAAAGGATCCTACTCTACATTTACTAAGTTGATATATATATATATATATATATATATATATATATATATATATATATATAAATATATATATATATATATATATATATATATATATATATATATATATATATATATATATATATATATAGTAAATGAAGAAAAACTCTAAACTTGCTTCATTACAATAATTTATTTCAACCGTATTAATACGGCATCTTCAGGTAATCACAAGAACATGACTCTTATTGTAATGAAGCAATATCCATTCTGACATGCCCTGTCATCATCTCAGATAAATGATGGACCATTTTCGTTTTGATTCATAAGATATGAATGCATGTGTTCAAATGTTATCACCTCAGATATATAATGGACTTTATCTTTGTAATTGTGTGGAAAGAAATGGGGAAAAGAACGTGCTACACGAAAGAGGGAAAAAGAAAGTAAGTATAGAAAGGACGAAAAATAGGAATACTTGATATCATACAATTAATTTCTTAGAACCTTGTCCCCCAAAAAGCAAACTTTTAAGGAACAACTACAGAAAATATTTCTCTGAATTTTTGCGATAAGGCTTGATAATTAGTATTATTTACTCGAGAAGCTTCCCGAGTCCAACAAGAAAGACCTGAAGAAACCGGAGGGCACGATTGCCAAATCTTTCAGCATAAAATAAACCAGACGGGTTGATATACCGTTAAAATCAATCCATCAATCGCTTAAATACTAATAAAACAGTTTTGCCGTCTTCGAGAGGATGGACAGACAGACGTTTCCACACTATTAGTATAAATAGGTACTTACCCGCACGCACGCAAATATGCAACTGTGATAGACACAGCAGTCTCCAGCTCTGAAAGGATTCATTGCTGTGACGACAATTTTCATCATCAACCAGAATATGTAGTCATGGTATTTTCGAGGGTGAACTCTGGTAACGCTCACTCAGAAACCCTTTACGCTAGATATGAAAATGGCCGGTTTTTGATTAAGAATCAGAGGAAAAGAATCCTCACCCAAGAACCGTTACTCGATAGGCGTTGTATGTAGACTGGAGTCCGAAGATAATGGCAATTGCAAGAAGCAAATTAGAACAGGAAAAATTAGTGCTAAGTATACACACATGTGAACGCGTATCGAAGGTTGATTATATATATATATATTATGTGTGTATGTTCTTTGATGTATTAGATGGTTCAATGGCCATAAATAACTGGTTCGTCAAGTATTTCTTATTAATAGGAAGATTGTTTTTATGAAATTACTGTTTCACATCAAGCCGTGTGTGTGCGCTCAAATCGGTTTTATTTTCCCGTCGATTCTGCAAATATATATTTTTATTTGCCGACAGAGGCAACTGTCCGCTGATCCACTTGAAAAACTGCAATAACTTACAAGACAATTTTCCATACACATTATTATTATCATTATTGTTATTATGATTTTTTCACTCCAGCGTAAATGTATTTTTATACTAAAATTATTTCCTATGCATTTTTATTATAAAAATCATTCCTAATGCATTTTTATAGTAGAAATCATTTTCAATTTTTATAGTAAAAATAATTTTCCTATGCGTTTTTATTGTAAAAATCATTTTCAATGCATTTTTATAGTAAAAGTCATTTCTAGTGCATTTTTTTAGTAAAAATAATTTCCAATGCATTTTTATAGTGAAAATCATTTTCAATGCATTTTTATAGTAAAAGTAATTTCTAATGCATTTTTTTAGTAAAAATCATTTCCAATATATTTTTATAGTGAAAATCATTTCCAATGCATTTTTATAGTAAGAAATCATTTCCAATGCGTTTTTATTGTAAAAATCATTTCCAATGCGTTTTTATCGTAACAAATCATTTCCAATGCATTTTTATAGTAAGAAATCATTTCCAATGCGTTTTTATTGTAAAAATCATTTTCAATGCATTTTGGCCAGAGGTTACGGAAGCGCGTTCATTGTATGTTTATATGTACATTTTTGCGCAGTTGTTTCTTAAGAGCTTTTGTTTTTTACAGATTATTGAGAGACGTGATAATAAGTTTGAGATTCAGAATGATATACTAGATTCGACAGTCACGATCTCGATTAAAACATAGCGGAATAAAAAACGAAAGAGATTTTATTTCCTGTGAAAAAAAACCCCAAGACAAAACAAAAAACAAAACAACTATTGAGTAGTTTAAAATTTGTCCTTGACCTCATTAGATTTATTCTAATTTGTCCTTATACTACTGAGTTATATTTAGTTTCTCATATATATATATATGGACGGTTTAGCGTCCGCCAAGGAACCACAAAATTCCTGTTTCGATATCGCCCTTCGCCAACTCAGTGTATGAATAGCACAAAGGATCTGTGCGGTAAAGTAAGGAATTGATGGTAGATGAATTCAAATCTGAATTCAAACCTATTAGACTCCGCTTAAAAATCTACCTTGAGTCGAATCAAGCTCTTCCTTATATGAACCCTTTTCCTATATGAAAACAATTTTCCGAAGCTGTAAATACGATTATCTCTAATTATATTAAGTACTTACTGATTAAAGTGAGAGGAGCTTCCGTGCTGTAGTGGCTAACAGGCTTAGACTGGGACATCCTAGTAAGCGAGTTCCAACTCTAATAGCGCCAATACGTCCACATTTGGACTAATACCTTTGGGAAAGGTATAAACTTCATTATTCCAACTAGCTATGGGTTAAATCATACTGTTCTTCTACAAAGATCGCTTTGGCATAAAGTAACCCATGAAGGTTGATATGCCATTATGCAAAGAAACTAAACCAAAAAAGTAGAACATAGATAAAACTGCTAAAATCAAAATATGCTTCTCTTGCTGTTAAGCGACAACAGTTATCCGTTCGCTTGAAAAAATTCTATCTTCCTTACAGGATTATCGTTTTTAATTGTCTCGTTTTATCTTTTCGACTTAACTCAGTCAACAAAGTAAGTAATTAAAATTGTTGAGATGCTAATTGGGTTAAATAGTAATAAAATAAATAAAAAATAAATGTACTCTATTGTCGATAGGAAAGATTTGGTACACAAGGAGTGCCACAAACCCAATCAACGACTGACATTTCAAATTCAGAGTTGTCCTTCTCCTAGACTGGTTACCTATCCAAGGTTACAAAGCCCCGTCTACCCTATTATTTACTCATAGCTGGAGGGAGAATATATTGTATCATGCTTTTCCAGGAGTATTAGCGCTATGTGGAATGCAAACAGTCTTGTTAAGGATTTGAACTTGGCTCAACGAGTCCATTACATCACGCACCTCCATATAAATAAATATTAAAGTATAGTAAAATAGTACCACTACTGTTTTTCAAACAGGATGGTTTGGGCATTTGTTATGCCATTAAACAACCAAACCAATTAAAATTTTATTAATTTTCAGAAAATTTAAAAAAATTTTGGAAAAGATTTGACCTAGAAAAAAATGGGACTCTTCGCAGAAATACGTCCCGGCCTCCTGCCTTAAAAAACGCTAAGCGTTGCTAGCTCAAAAAACAACCCGCCCTACGAATGAAGTCCCTAGCCGAAAATAAAAAAGAATATCTAAATATTTTGATTTTTTATTTATAATTGATCGTTGGAAATAAATGTATTAGAATAAAATGAAAATACCGAAAAAATGTTTTGATTTTTTATTTGTAATTGATTGTCGAAAAAAGAAAAGATATTAAAATAAAGATATTAAAATAAAATGAAAATACCGAAAAACTTCAATCGTAGGGTAGGTTGTTTTTTGAGCTTGCACGACTTGAGTGTTTTTTAAGGCATGAGGCCGGGACGCATTTCTGCGAAGAGCCCCGAAAAAAATGTTAAGAAATAAATGAAAAAATAATAATTATAGAAGTTGGAGAATCTCCGTTTCAAAGTAATTTATCTACTAATTAGTTATTTGAAAGAGATAAGATAGAATTCAGAAAATCATCCAAGGGTAAATTTGTCCAACATCTCCTATCCTAGAAAATACTAATCGCATTACTATTTGCATGTTTGGTAGGATAAACTTTTTTTTTAAATTTAATCGCCCCAGACATTCATCATTTTCGTGATACCTGTACAAGAATTATCTGCCCTTCGTTTTGAAGTTATTTTTGGTGGGTTGATTTTATTTTACTGCATGTCAACCCTTGTTGGGTTATTTTATGCCAGTCATTTCGTTTTATTCATTCTTGTTGGATATTCAATTATTTAACTCAATTTTTAAACATATTTTCAATACTATTTTAAAATCTATTTAACCCATGGATGGAACCCTAACAGGTACAACCACTCCGGGTCAGGGTGGATCTGGGAATAATGGAAATGAAGGGGTACTCCACATTCTCCGGATCTCCAGAATTGGAACTTTACCATGCAGTTTAACGTCATACCCAAGACACTAAGACCCTTGCACACAGCCTTGAAGCAGATATATGATAAAAAAGGGTTGGGGTTTGCCATCAGGGCAAAGGGGGTGGGACAATCATATAGGTGCTAGGACTTGAAGTGACCAGCCGATTGATCGGAGGAGACCTCTCCGACCACTCGTCTAGACTAAGTAAGGGCCATTTGTCCATCCTTAAGCCTTACGGGCTCCCACCAGGATAAATAACAGTGCAGACTATGCTCTTTAACCTTGGTTAGGCAACCACTTAAGGAGAAGGAAAACTCTGAACTGGAACCTGTTCAACCAAGCTTAAAAATTGACTGGAGAGAGAATAGTTGGATTCATACTTTTCCCAAACGTATTAGCGCTATATGAAATGCAGACAGTCTCGTCCAGGATTTGAATCCGTCTCGATACCTGTATAGACTGTAGATGTTTTTTTGTGGAAACAAATAGGGAGTATTACTTTCGGAGCGATCCCTCGACGTGTGAAGTTGCCATGAGATTGTGTGTAGGCAGATGTTGATTTCAAATGAATGCAGTTATGCGTTTACGTACAAAGAATTCCTGACAAAAGATACGTTTTCAGTATTTCTTTTTTGTTCCCTTTGTTCGTGTTGTATGTATTTTTTTGCTGAATCATTCCTAAATTATTTTTTTCGCCAGCGGTGCAGAACAAAACTGTTTGTTTTTTTTTTGTTTTTTGTTGTTTTTTTTCATTTCTTTCATTTTTTACTGTTTTTTGCTTGTTTTTTTGTTTTTGTTTTGTTTTTGTTTTGTTTCTCTTTGTTGAAAAGAATTTTTTTCTATTTTGAACTTAGTCGCAATCACCATTGTTAAGTGACATTAATGGTAGTAATTACTTGAATAGGGCCACAATACTTAAACCGTGTCTGCAAGAAAATTCCTGCATATTTTGAGGGGTTACAAGTGGGTCCTAACCCAGTAGACACAGGCTAAAGCTACCAATATGTCATATGAGAAAAATGACAATATATATATCCGGGGTGGCCAAACTTGCTTGATATCTATATTTACCAGCTGCTGCGCACGAGTAGGGTGTGACACAAAGTCAATTACAAGCGCAGTTTATATGCTGTAGATAAATAATACCTAATAATATCCGTTCTGATTCCACAAGAAATAATAATATCCTGATACCCTTGGTTTAGAAGAAAATTAACTCATATTAGTATTTGTTTACCAACTCTCCACACCAGCAAAATGTGACAAAAGGTTAATTTTATAAGCGGAGTTTAACAGCTTTGAATTCAAAGTTTTCCTTCTAGTAGACTGGTTGCCTAACCAAGATTAAACAGCCAAGTCTGTCCAACTAACTACCCATAGCTAGTGGGAGCATAGCTGGATATACCCAACCCGTTTGCTACGGTTACGATGTGACACAGGGTCGCAAGCATGGGTAGGTATTTACTCATCCTGTTTGCCACGGGTAGGATTGTATACAGAGTCGCAAGTATGGGGCATCCAGCGAGGATCGAACTCACTATTCAGTAGTATAACTCTGCGAGACCAGTTTGTCAACCATTACACTACGATTGGACGCCCTCTTTCTCAATAGTATTAGCATTATGAGGCTGTTCGTATTGAACAGCCTCATTCAGGATTTGAACACGATTCGCTGGCCCGGGAACTTTCTTGTCGTAATCGGGAACCTTCTTGTCGTAATCGGGAGCAATCACGGAACTTTGGACCCGTCCGAAAAGAAGGTTCCCGAGTCCAAAAAGGTTCCTGAGTCCGACAAGAGGTGCCTGTAGAAGGCCGGAGGGCATATCGGCCGAAACGTTGGACAAATAACAATGAAGATGAGGACAATAGTCCGAATAACGCAGATAATACTAATCATCAAGCCTCATCTCAAACATTCAGAGAAATGACATACGTTTGTATTGTTACATATACAATATTGTTACAAAACTTTTATATAAATTTTAAGAAATGCATATTCAATGCAATAATATTTATTCGTGCATGCAATTTTTAAACTGCTAATTAGTCTTAGTAATCACAATGATATGAATATGTAAAAAATATATCAAAAGACAAAAATTTTACTTAAATCTCAGAGTATGTATATTCAAGCTAATGATGAAGCAAAAAAAATCCGAAAACCCATCTAAAACTTCTCAAGAATATATAACTACCTATCTCATGTGTTTTACTATTAAACACACACACACACACACACACACACACATACACACACAGAGAACTAAAAGAAAAAAAACAATACTATCAAATTCATGCGTACAAGTTACTGAACATTAATATCATATTTACTGTATATACCAAGGATGGTCAAATTTGATTGACAGGGTCACAAATGATAAAGGCCAAATGTTTGAGAGTTGCAGGACATGAACAAAATTTACACATAATCTTTTTCATAAAAATCTTATATGAACTTTAAGAAATGCATATTAAATGCAATAATATGTTATTCGTGCTTGCAATTTTAAAACTGTAAATTTGTATTAGTTTCTGTAATTACAAAGACACAAATATGTCACGAAAAGAAAAAGTAAAACCAAAAATTAGAGATATTTTAATCATATTTCCACCTTACAAAATTAGACTTATTATAATTATATTTTTATGACTAAAATACAATGCTACAACTATCAGGATATCAAAAATGCTATTTGCTGTTAATAGGGGTCTTGCGGGGTATCCATCTTGACAGTAAGTCATTTAAAATCCGGCTGTTAAGTTGATCTTACTGAAGTGAACAAAGAAGTCAAGAGAGAGAGGGGGGAGAGAGAGAATTCTAATGAAAAGTGTTAAATTTTCTACGAGTCGCATATCAAAGGTAACACAAGTGCGCATGTGGCTCGCGAGCTGGGGTTTGGTCACTCCTGATATATATATATATATATATATATATATATATATATATATATATATATATACATTTATATATATGTGTGTGTGTGTGTGTGTTGTCGTTGTGGAGTCCGCGTATACTTCTTTGCTGGTTTATCTGGTGAGTCTAAATTTCAATGTCTGTATTATATATATATATATATATATATATATATATATATATATATATATATGTGTGTGTGTGTGTGTGTGTGTGTGTGTGTGTGTGGTTGAAAATGGAGGAAAATGTGGATAAACAACACAAAAACTAAATTTAAATGATATTTCGCCTCGGTATGTTACGAAGCTTTGTCAAATTTAGTCTGAAGACAAACTGGGATCTACAGTTTACTTTTATGCTGAAAAGGTAATTTTGGGGCCGACAGAAGATGATAGGAGGGTGTGCTGAGTGATAAGATGTGAGGCGAAAGGAAAGGGAAGAGGGGAGAGTTAGATGTGTGGTATGGAGTGAGGAAAAAGTGGAGAATATGGGAATGAGTTTATTTGTCGATAACGAGGCATGGTATTTTCATGGGTCATTTATTGCCATTGTAGAAATTTGATACTGTCGCTACCACTACCTCCTCACCCTCCACCTACAGACCTTTTTGTCCTACCAACCAACATACACAACAAACTACTCCATGACAATCTAACCACTTTAGGAATAAGAATCATACAAACTACATCCCAAACTATCAGAAATCTCACCATATTCCTCCACACGCACAAACACCACTAACATCTCCAACGCAGGCATTTACACCATTCCGTGCAATGATGCGACAAAAGCTACATCGGTGAAACACAACGAAGCCTTGACGAACGTATCTATGAGCATTAAAGATAAAGACAAATGACATTCAAAACGCCCTATTCACATACATAACAAACTTCGATCACACATTCGACTTCAACCATGCATCACTACACAAACCCATACATAGTAAGAGCTTATGTCGTCTATGCAAATCAGCAGTCATTGCGAACACAAAAGTTGTAAAACAAAGGTTAAGTTTCTTCCACCTGGCAACAGCTATTGCAAAAATAGTAACAAAAAGAGAACAGAATCAAAATAGAAAACGGATAAGAAAAAAATAAATTAAAAAATCACAAAATCTCTAAAATATACCAAAACAAAAAATATTCTAATTCCCCAGCTTCACAAATCTATAAATACAGTAGTCACCACACACTAACTTCCGACCAGACGATCAAATTGCAATAAATGACCCCATAGAAATCCCATGCCCCGTTATTGGATAAACTCATTCCCCTCTTCTCCACTTTTCCTCACTCCATACCACACCTCTAACTCTCCCCTCTTCCCTTTCCTTTCGCCTCATATCTTATCACTTAGTACGCCCTCCCCTCATCTTCTGTCAACCCCAAAATTACCTTTTTAGTTTGATGCATTTATATATATATATATAAAACGAGACACGAAACCATACCATCGTATCCTACCTGATGATGGCAAACTGTATTGCTGAAAGCGCTCGTATCGAAACCTTTGGTGGACTGTTACACCAATCCCACCCCGAAACCAAAAAGATGGCCAGAAAATTAGAAAGGATCGAACAAAAACTCGTCCGACAAGAATTGTCTGTATAGTTCAACAAAACTTGTATAAAAGAAAAAATGCTGCCAAAATACACTTATTTTAATATATATATATATATATATATATATATATATATGACAGAAACTATCTAGTTTTCTATTGGGGTGAGTTTTTAAATAGTTTAATATTCGGTGTTTTTCTTATTTTTAATAAAATATATACAACCAGCTGATCAATGTTGACTTTGGCCACGTGTGAAAACATTCAATTCATGTTTGTCTCAGAGAATTTATGTTCAGCTAGATCATTTTGGATTATCAAAAGTGAATTTGATTAAGGGCGTTTTTCTGGCACAAGAAGAGCGAGCGGCGTTATGCGATTAAAATCCGTGCCAGACTTGACTAAGAGAGAAACAAGTTAACACAGGCTTATGGATTTTCAATTTCCTTTCTGGCACTGGACATTTTAAGAGACATTTATGTCACCACCTCGCAAAAATGC
>CM042142.1:89535209-89545209 GCA_023376005.1 Doryteuthis pealeii | reverse complement strand
GTATTAATTTTACCATTGATTACAAGCTAAAAAGCCGAAGCCTAAAGGTAAATATTTTAGTTACTGGGCAACAAAAAGATTCGTCATAGAATTAGGTTTTCAAATCCCGCGTTCCACTTAACTATTCACCGCTTTGAAGTCCCCTATTAAAACAATCTAATAAACACTTTGATCTTTGTTCTTTTCTTTACTCTCTCCTTTCAGCGAGTTTTATTGGTTAAATTGGTTTGAAAATCGCAGAGGCGAGAAACTGACATTTACTAAGCGCTGTTATTTTTATGTCTTTACTACCTTTATTTAGATATTTATCAATACTAGCAAAATAAAAAAACACCTTCCGGGCGGTGTAAAAATACATTTTTGAAAGATATTGCTTGAGGAGGTGGAAGTTAAAAATTAAATGTCGGAGAGTTTGAACAATAAATCATGAAATCATCAAATTTATTAAAGGAGTAAAAAAAATAAAACAATTTGAAATCGAAACTAAGTTCTATTAACTTTGAATATCTATTAAAATAAAACTGACTATATATAAATATAAGATACTGGGGATGTATCTATTAAAACTTGTTTTAAAAAACAATGAGGACTGGTATAGTGACGTAAGCAGTGACGTAGTTTTTGTTACAGACAAAAACCAGAAGCGAATCTCCATTATTAATAGATATATAAAAGAAATATTCTGCCTGTCTGCCTTGTCTGTATCGTTCGTTCTTTTATAAAGGAAAATTGTTAGAGACCAGTAAAAGTTTTATTAGTTCGATTTAAGTATATTTCTTTTGTCTGATTGTGTAAACTTCAACTTCAATAAATAGATAGGGAATGTGTATTTCTTAATTACAATGTTCTGAAGATGTTGTAAACATTAATCGAAATATTTAAAACCTCTCATAATCGTATGAAAATATCATTTGATAAAGCTGTGCCTATGTTTTAAAACTATCTTGTGATCAAGATTTTTGTTACGGCTTGCAGTAATATGGCTTCCTAATTATTATTGTTTACTGTTAGAAAACATTGTATGCTAAAGACTCTTCCTTTGTTCAATAAACGCCTTGTCAGAGTGACTTAAAATAGACTGACTGTATCTCCTACAGAGACGAAACCCTGCTGGTTACACAAGAAAACTCTTCGGAAATTTACATATACATATCATTATAATGAAGCTTGTGTGTTTGTCTGTCTGCAACTGAAACTATATAACTATTCAAATTACAATTCCCTTAGTTATTTACGTCACATTCTCCATGATTTTATTTTCATTTAAACCTCAATTATTAATGAAATTGTCTTATATTATTAATACTGATTACCATATATATATACAAATAACATGCAATTGTATACAATTTTAGTGAGAATGGGAAGGCTGATTTGCATATTGATATCAAAAATTTGATTTTAATAAATATGTGCTTAGTATTATTGATTTCTAATTGTTTGGTTTTATCTTCATGAATATGAGCAAAAATCCTGGGGATAAATCATAAAATGAATCCATTAACAAGAAATAACTGTAATTTTATTCTTTACTTCCTATTTTAACTAAATAGTTGAATTAGGAAAATTTAGCAATGAAAAACGGGAGTAATGGAAGAGTAAGTTTCATTTGTTCTATTTTTCGATTATACCCACCTCTGTTTTAAATCTTTTAATCTGCATTCTTATTTTATTTCATTAGCCTTTCTAATTTAATATAATATCTTATTAGTACTATCTGCGTTATTTGGACTATTGTCCTCGTCTTCATTGTTATCTGTACAAAGTTCCGTGATGGCTCCCGATTACGACAAGAAGGTTCTCGATTACGACTTGAAGGTTCCCGAGTCCGAGAAGGTTCCCGAGTCCGACAAGAAGAAGGCCGGAGGGCACATCGGCCGAAACGTTGTACAGATAACAATGAAGATGAGGACAATAGTTCCAATAACACAGATAATACTAATCATCAAGCCCCATCTCAAACATTCAGAGAAATAATATCTTATTACATTAAAACTTAAATACTTGCTCCCGGAGGGTGCATATATTTGCTAGTATAGCTAAGTTAGACTAGCAAACATAAAATTATCGGCGTTTGGTAAATGTCAGTTTCTTGCCAATGCGAGTAACCAATAAAATCCACAGAAAGGAGGAAGTAAAGAAAAGAAGAAAGAGCCAAGTGTTTACGAGATTATTTTAATAGGGGACTTCAAAGTGGTTGATAATTAGATGACACGTGAAGTCAGAACATTTAATCCTATAACGAATCTTTTTGTTGCTCAGTAACTAAAAGATGTATAGGTCATGAAAAACTGTCAATTACCAAAGCACCGTTGACTTTAGGTCTTCGCAACCCTAACTTAGATCTACTAGGTTTGTGATAAAAGTATCGAGATTGAAGCTGTATTTACCAAGATGGAAATGAACAATGAATGAAACGTTATTTTTTTCAGAATACAAGGTGTGTCAAAAAGTACAAAAATCTCGATACTTTTGACACACCTTGTATATGCTCTATCAATGATATTGAGCACTGTTTACTTATAAATATAGAAAACTATATTATCAAGATATATATATATATATATATATATATATATATATATATATATATATATATATAGGTTTGGCACTCCGCCTTAGACGCCGAGAACAAGACCCTTGGTATAGCGCTAAGTAAAAAGATGATAGAACCGTACGCTGTCTGGTAGATACCGACTTTAGATCACCCCGACGATTTTAATTACTTTGCATTAAGAAAATTTTTAGAATATTTGAAAAGAAAAAGAAAAAGATTCAAAACAATTTGGATTCTGTTGCTTTCAACAAAATTTGTGTATATATATATTATATATATATATATATATATATATATATATATATATATAAAAACACCAAAATTGAAATCAGTTACGAACTTTTCTTGATTAAATATTTACATTTCTCTCGTTATATATATATATATATATGTATATATATATATATATATATATATATATATATACTTTGGTGCGGTACCAATTTATTATTTGGGAATAAAAGGCCTTAAATACCATGGGTATCGTGGTTATGGACCATTTCCACTCGCGAGTATACTCACGAGCTTCTTCAGACCACTGATATATTTTATATAAAATATATCAGTGGTCTGAAGAAGCTCGTGAGCATACTCGCTAGAGGAAATGGTCCATAACCACGATACCCATGGTATTTAAGGCCTTTTATTCCCATAATAAATATATATATATATATATATATATATATATATATATATATATATATATATATATATATATACATATAATATTCAATAAAGAAAAGTTCGTAACTGATTTCAATTTTGGTGTTTTTTGATAGGCGACACGTGTTTCGTGCTACTTTATGACCCTGTTCAAACAAATAAAATCACACACAGACACACACACACACATATATATATATATATATATATATATATGTGTGTGTGTGTGTGTGTGTGTGTGTGTGTGTGTGTGTGTGTGTGTGTGTGCCACACCACATAGTAAATCAGATACTAAAAATCAATAGATATTTAGAATAATTATTTAATTTTCTTATTTTTCAGACTAGGAGAGATAGGAATATCCTAATTTAGAAAATAAATTCTCTAAAAATAGATTCTAAAAATAGATTCTCTCTTAACATGACACCTGACCATGACAGAGAGAGAGAGAGAGAGAGAGAGAGAGAGAGAGAGAGAGAGAGAGAGAGAGAGAGAGAGAGATTCTATCTAAAAAAATAGATCTCCTTGCAGAGTTTGAAAACTTTCCAAAGATGGCTCTAACAATTACTGAAAGCTTAGTTGAAATCAGACAAAAAATAGTAAAGCCTTAGAAGCAGTACAAACAAACGGACATTTGGAAAATTATTATAAGATTAAAAAGAGTAACTTGAAGTTATAATTGGTTTTGTTTAGTTTCTTTAAAAAAAAGGTGCAACTGTAAACAGTACTTCCTACTGCCAACTCCTTTGACAAAATGTACCTAATTTATTGGATGACCCTCATGTATATCTATTAATAATTGGCTGTATTTCTGTCTGTAACAAAAACTACACCATAGCTCTACGTCACAGATTATGTCACAATATTCTTATGCTATATACACCCAAATTTGTGTAAGCAAGATTACAAATAAATAAATACCTACGATTTTGTGTAAAATTGATGTGGAAAATATTAAAAATAATTGTTTGATTATTACATGCACGCAATATTTTATTTTAGAGGGACAGGGTTCAGTTTTCATTTCAGATTGTTTTTGTTTTTGTTTTTTTACTCCTTTGATAAATATGAGGATTTTGCTTACCTATGATACAAACCCTCTGAGATTGAATTTTGAACTCCCACCCTCTGTGTCACATCCTCTCAGGCAATGTCTTTTAAAAATTAATTTTTACGACGCCCGGAGGGTGTTTTCTGTTGCTAGTATGACTAATGTTACACAATACAGTTCGACATCCAACCGTTTGACCCTCTGTACAAAACAGAAAATAGATTAGCATAGATTAACATACAAAGTTTTAATAGATGAATAAGAAAAAAGTTGTTATATTTTATTTATTGGTATACATTTATACTTATTTATGTTTGAAACAGCAAGATCAGTCGGAGGTGGTCTGTCTCAATTTAGAAATACATTTAGTTTGATTTGATTTCTTTGTTTTAATGGCATATCAAATCTCGTGGATTATTTAATGCCAAAGCTATCTTTGTAGACGAACAGTAGTGGGAATGACAAGATTCATACCTTTCTTAAGAGTAAGGAGTCCGATGGTTAGCAAGCTAGTCTCTCAGATCCATTACTACTGCGAGTTCGATCCTCGCTGGATGCCCTATACTTGCGACCTTGTGTCACATCCTATCCGTAAGTACCTATATTTCTCAAGGGTATTGTGAAAATAATAGCTCCACTGGATTTTAAACGTACTTTGCTATTGCACCATGCCACCATGCAACGGGTATGTTATATATATATATATATATATATATATGTGTGTGTGTGTGTGTGTGTGTTTTGTTGAACTCAATGTACAATTCTTGTTGGACGAGTTTTTCTCAATCCTTTCTAATTATGGTGGAATTTTTGTATGAATCCACCAAAGGTTCTAACACGAGTACTTTATGCACTACGTAGCGCCATCATACAATGTGACTAGACAAAGCAGGCTGCTTCAGGCTGGGTTCGAAACCTGACCGAATTGTCATCAGTCAGACATCTTACCACCGCGCCATTTACACACCCACAATTTAGAAATGGAATTTTACTGTTATAAACATACTAGGCCACTAGGAAATGCTCTATCCGTTTTAAGGAGAGCTATACAATATATATATATATATATATATATATATATATATATATATATATATATATATATATATATATATATATATATATATATATATATATATATATATTAGATAACAATATTTGATACCATATATAATGTGTATGTGTGTGTTAAATTCCTATCAAGTCGAATTCTATTTCGTAGGGTGGGATTTTGCGTAGTGGCTAACGTACGGGACTGCGATAACATAATGTAATGGTATCTATTAATTAATTATTCTTAATCAGACAGTTTTATATATATATATATATATATATATATATATATATATATATATATATATAATGTAATGCTGTCCACATTTTCTTAATCAGACATCGCCCCCGGGAGGTCCTTTATGCTACTTCCAGAATCCACACAGAGCTGTTCTATGTACGTCTTTGCTGGACGGCCCACACGGACGTGTCCTTGTGCTGTTTTACACTGGAGAACGTCAATTTGGAGTTCGTCCTAGCTTCTCCGGCAGTGTCCGGGTTGTCTTGTCCTTCTTACACGGATGGTTTATGTGATAGGGGGTAATTGTTCGTAAATCCGCTTTCGTGTCGTCAAGGTGTTTCCACGATTTCTTTAAGACAGCACGCAGCATTCTTGTGCACCTTCCATCTTATTTTCTAAGCACTTTGTTAGGATCCAAGTGGTTCAGCCGTACATTAGCCGTAGTTGTATCAGTCTTACTGTGTATTATATAAGTAAAAAGTAAAGTCATCGAGGAGTGGCCTAAAGTCGGTATCAGCCAGACAGCGAGGGAGTCTATCCCCATTGTACTAGCACTAGACCAAGGAGACTGTTTTAGCGTCTGAGAGGGAGTACCAGGCCTACCATCAGCTCCTCACTTTACCGCACAGATCCCTGTGCTACTCATAAGCTGAGTTGGTGAGGGCCAGTATCGAACTTTGAGGTTCATAGTCGGACGCTCTAGCGACTGAGCTAAACCGAATGATTAATTGAAGATATATAATTGTAAGTAAATTGAAACCATTTTGCTTCGCCACGTGTAAGATGTGACACAAAGTCGCCAGTATGGAGCATCCAGCGAAGATCCAAATCACTAACCTGTATTATTAGATCTGAGAGACAAGCTTGCTAGTCATTACACCATGATGGGACGTCCAACTATTTTACAAGTATATATTTACCCAACCCGTTCACCATGGGTAGGATATGACATAAAGTCGCAAGTATGTGGCATCCAGCGATGATCAAACTCGCTATTCAGTAGTAATGGATCTGCGAGACTACCTTGTTAAGAATTACTCTACGACGGGACACCCAATTGAGTCAATGTAACTGTTTGCTAATTAGTTTTACTGAAATAGTTGCTAACTAGTTAGCAAGCAAATTAAGCTCCACACACAGCCATATATATATATATATATATATATATATATATATATATATGTTGTGTGTGTGTGTGTGTGTGTGTGTGTGTGTATATATATATATACGAAGTGCAATTCAGAAGTATTGAGATTGAAGCTTTGAATTTAGATTTCATTAGAAATGTAAAAGTCCATAACACCATTAAGGCCGTTTTCTATTTTTAAACAATACTTTCGTGTTATTAGGAGATAAATATAGCGTTGAAAAGCGGAATAAGAGATACATATATCTTATGTGCAAAATGAATATTTCAACGAGCTCAATTCAAGGATATAATGGGTTTAAACTAGCCGTAAAGAATTACCGAATAAAACACAAAATAAACCCAATGATGCCAAGGACTATAAATTGAAATTCTTAATTTTTTTTTACTTATAGGAACATTAATTGATTGATACATAATTTCCATTATATGCTACTGGTTCCAGGACCGGCTTAATTCAGTCGGTAGAGCGTTCGGCTAGAAACCACAAGGTTCCTAATTCGATACCGGCCCTCGCCAACTCAGCGTATGAGTAACACAGGGAGCTGATGGTAGGTGTGGCGCTCCACCCCAGACGCCAAAACAATCTCCTTGCTCTAGCGCTAATGAAAACGGGGTAGACTCCCTCGCTGATTAGCTGATACCGACTTTAGGCCACCTGATATATATATATATATATATATATATATATATATATATATATATATATATATATGTGTGTGTGTGTGTGTGTGTGTGTGTGTGTACTAAACAAAACGTGTCCCGTTGGGGGACCCATTGAGCTCTGAATAGATAATTGAGATTGGGGAAAACTGAGTTTGCAAACAAATACGGCTGGACAATTAAAAAAAAACATTAAAATCATTTTGTAAGATTTCTAAGAAAGGCAATGTTTAACCTAATTTAAGCTACAGGTTTGCTGCTTATGAAATTTAACTTACAAATGTATTTGAGAGATAGATAGATAGATAGTGTATATTGTGCTAACAAACGTTCGTTTCAAGATATTCAAAAATAATCCAGCCACGAACCGTGTGTCAATGGGAGTCCGCAATACAATCAAGAAAAACACATGACGGTATCCGGGAAATATATGGCCAATAAATCTTTTTAAAAGACATTCCAGTCCAGAACGTGAGTGTCAGTCGAACCTCTCATGTCAAACGTTGAATTTCTTTTTCTTTCATTCAACAAAAATGTGCTCTGAAGATCACTAGTGTTTATAAAATGCCTTTTACAATTGTTTTTTAAATGATTTAAATTGAATTACATTTTATAAACCCTATAAAGGTGAAACAGGCGCTTGTTAGCACAATATATACTATTGTCTTGTTTAATCTTTACCTTATACTGTCGGATTTGATTCCATTTTTTATATAACTTTCATAGATAGATAGATAAGGACAGTCTAGCTCAGTCGGTAGAGCGCCTGCCTAGGAACCACAAGGTTCCGGGTTCGATCCTGCCAACTCAGCGTATGAGTAGTACATGGATCTGTGCGGTGTGGCGCTCCACTTCAGAGACCAAAACTATCTTCACGGTCTAGCACAGGTGAAAAGAGGATAGACTCCCTTGCTCTCTGGCTTATACCGACCTTAGGCCACTCCGACACACACACACACACACACACACACACATATATATATATATATATATATAGAGAGAGAGAGAGAGAGAGTAAGAGAGAGAAGAGAGAGTGAAGAGAGAGAGAGGGAGATTACGTGTGTACATTTTTATATGAGTGCATATAAAGATATGCTACTGCATGTCCCACTGTCTGTTTTTAATCGACCACTTGAGCCCCACCCCTAAAACACACACACACACACACACACACACACACATATATATATATATATATATACATACATACAGAAGGGGTGGAAGTACTGTTATACACATGCAGATAAATATTTATGAAAAACAACCGAACATCCTTCATCTGATGACATTCTATTTATCTATCTGTCTGTCGGTCTGTCTATCCAAAAACGCTGACAATGATTTAACAGTACTAGCAAATATATGCACCCTCCGGGTGCAAGTTTTTAAGTTTTAATGTAATAAAATATTGTATTAAATTAAAAAGGCTACTGAAACTAAATAAGAATACAGATAAAAAGATTTGAAACAGAGGGAGTATGATAAAAGATTTGAAACAGAGGGAGTATAATAAAAAATGGAACAACTGAAACTTACTCTTCCATCACTCGCGTCTTTCATTGTTATTTTTTCTAATTTAAGTATTTACTTATAAGAGGAAGTAAAGAATAAAATGACAGTTATTTTATCTTGTTAATGGATTTCATTTAAGATTCATTGGAGAGATTTTTGCTTATATTCATTAAAATAAAACCAAACAGTTAGAAATCAATAATACCAAGCACATAATTATTAAATTCGATTTTTTAATATTAATATGCAAATTAGAATATATAATATAATTGCATGTTGTCAGTATGTAAACATAGTTAACAGTATTAATAATGTAAGACAATTTTATTAATAATTGAGGTTTAGATAAAAATAAAATCATGGAGAATGTGATGTCAATAACTAAGAGAATTGTGACTTGAGTAGGAATATAGTTTCGGTTACAGACAGAAAAACACACAATCTCCATTATAATAAGATATCATTAGGTGTTTTTTTGGATATAGAAAGATAAATAGATATGCACTCTCTACAGAGTAGAGCAGGGATATATATAGGAAGATTATGTTCTGCCAATCCGTTAAATAGATATTATGTATACCTATACTCGAGGAGCCGGTTTAGCTTAGTCGGAAAAACATCAACTTCGGAACCACAGGTACCGGGTTCGATACCGGCCCTCACCAACTCAGCGGATGAGTAGCACGGCTTGGATCTGTGCGGTAAAGTGTGGAGCTAATGATATGCGTGACGCTCCACCTCAAATGCAATAAACAATCTCCCTGGTCTAGGGCTTGTGAAAAAGGGAAAAACTCTTTCGCTGTCTGGCTGATACTAACAATAGGCCATTCCACTTTTTATTCCTATACTCAGTTTTCGAAATCAAATTTCTTCTAGCTCCTTAACAACAGCCGGTGAGCACAGGCACCGACACTTTCAGCCACAACCACACAGACAAACAAACAAGCAAACAAACACAGAGACGTACGTACATATATGGAGGCGCGTGGTCTAATGGTTAGAGTCGTAGGAAATGGACTCGTCGACCCGAGTTCAATTCCTGGACGAAGTTGTTTGTATTTCGCATGGCGCTAATACCCTTCGGAAAGGTATGAATCCAATTCTCCCTCCAGC
>CM042142.1:89490209-89527709 GCA_023376005.1 Doryteuthis pealeii | reverse complement strand
AAGATGAAAGTGCTGAATTTTTTCACATAGCTCGGGATTTAGGATTGACGATATAGACGATAGGAGGAGGAGCTCACAAGCTTCTCGTGAGTGAAACACTAACGAGAAGAAAAAAACCCTTTGGTTTGAATTAACAGATTTCCCTCTCCTACACCGGTTGCTATACCAAGGTTTTATAGCTCAATCTGCCCTACTATTTACCCATAGCTGGAGCGAGAACAGTTGAATTCATACTTTTCCCAAGGCTTGCCCGTTTATGAGCTCTTATTAGTAAGTACTTTTCTAATTCCCTATCTAATCAAAATCCATTAACCTCAAATAATTTTTACATCAAGTCAAAATTAGCTAGCAAACTTTCTAAACCGGAAGTCAACGAATAACAGTTACTATACGAATCTCTTTAGACTAGTATCATTGAGAAAAATAAACTGAAGGAAACAGGTAAGTCAGCTGTATTTATTGAATGTAAGCCTATTTGAATATATATATATATATATATATATATATATATATATATATATATATATATATATATATATATATATTTAGAAACGTTGCTGAATAAAGTATATATTCAATTTTTACTTGAAGGCACTTACAACGCATGTATCGCATAAAATTCGATACTTTTTCTTATAGAAAATGAACTTGACAAGTGTAATCCCAGCAAAGGATCGCTCGGTGTGTAGAATATCGTACAGACTGTTTCGACTTTATTAAGTCTCATCAGCGATATATACTAACGACTTCCCTCTGACAGAAATCGAAACCGGGACTTCAGCAGACACAGTGAAACACTAGTGAACACTAGTGAAACACTATATCGCCTCGGCCACAGTACACAGCTAACAATCCCAGTGAAATTAAGCTTGTCAAATGATACTACACGCCTCTACCATAATAGGTAAGGGGGCGTTTTTGAGAGAATAATAACAACAAACAGACCACATGCCCTTCGGCGAAGTGATCCTTTGCTGGGATTACACTTGTCAAGTTCATTTTCTATAAGAAAAAGTATCGAATTTTAAGCGATCCTTTGCTGGGATTACACTTGTCAAGTTCATTTTCTATAAGAAAAAGTATCGAATTTTATGCGATACATGCGTTGTAAGTGCCTTCAAGTAAAAATTTAATATATACTTTATTCAGCAACGTTTCTAAATAAACAAACATCCAAAAATCTTATTCACTTCGCCAAAGGGCATGCGGTCTGTTTGTTGTTATTATTCTCTCAAAAACGCCCCCCTTACCTATTATGGTAAAGGCGTGTAGTATCATTTGACAAGCTTAATTTCACTGGGATTGTTAGCTGTGTACTGTGGCCGAGGCGATATAGTGTTTCACTGTGTCTGCTGAAGTCCCGGTTTCGATTTCTGTCAGAGGGAAGTCGTTAGTATATATCGCTGATGAGATTTAATAAAGTCGAAACAGTCTGTACGATATTCTACACACCGAGCGATCCTTTGCTGGGATTACACTTGTCAAGTTCATTTTCTATAAGAAAAAGTATCGAATTTTATGCGATACATGCGTTGTAAGTGCCTTCAAGTAAAAGTTTATATATATATATATATATATATATATATATATATATATATATAGTTGAATAGTCCGGTGTGAAAAAAAAAACGGCCGCAATTTTCATAAACTGTTTTCATATTTAACACAACATAATAGGCTATGATGTAGATTTTTAACAAATCGAAATATTGCAATATCAGCAAAATAAAGAACTTTATTTGAACAACATTTGTATTTTTCATATTATCTTACCCATATATATATATATATATATATATATATATATATAGATATAGATAGATAGATAGATAGATAGATAGATAAAGATATTTTCTTTCTTCTTTCTATTACGATATTCACTTGGAGTAACGTGTGAATTATGCGCCTAATTTAGATCATAAGATCTTATTTATGTTTTACTCTGAACCAGGAACTTTTGTGTGACTTGATAAGGATCAGAATTTACAGGACACGGTGCATTACCCAAAGCCTTTGTTGATAGCAACACCGTCAGCCAAATCATTTTCTTTCCCAAACTCTTTCACTCTGACCCAAAATACCTAGTTCACCCAAAACCCTCCACTTCACGGTGGTTTGAAATGCTTGGTATGTCGCTTTTTATATCTGCTTATTTATTCTGTCCCCACAGTTCTCGATGGGGGGGGGGTCCTATGGCGTAGTGATTAGCGGATTTAATTACGACATTGGATTACGTAAGTTCGAACTCCAGTTGCGCTATTACATTCAATTTTGGACTAATACCCTTGGTAAAGGTAAGAAGCACCCTCATCTCCTCCAGTTATGGGTTAAATACTACTGTTCTTCTACAAGGTAAAGGAGTCATTGTGGTGTTGTGGTTAACGATCAGTACAATGATATCGTAGTAAGTGAGTTCGAACTCCAGTTACCCTATTACGTTCACTTTCAGACAAATACTCTTGGGTAAGGTATGAACTCCCTTATTCCCCAACCATGGGTTAAATAGTGCCGCTACTGTTCTTCTACAAGGCGAAAGAGTCCCCGTGGTGTAGAGATTAACGTACTGTACTGCGATATCGTAGTAAACGAATTCGGAATCTTGTAAGTTCACTTCTGGATCAATACCCTTGGGAAAGGTATGAACCTCCTTATCCTCCAATTATAGGTTATGTACGTGTTCTTTAAGAATTCTATAAGAATTCTTGCAAACTGGTCATATTCATTAAAAAAATATTTTTTCTTCGTTTCATAACAGATCAGCTCTCATTGTGGTCTCATCCAGATTGAAATATTGCAATATTAGCCAATTAATACAACATTAATTTATAACATCTGTGTGTGTGTTTTTGTTTTTCAAATTTCTTCACTGATATACTGTCGGATTCCCTTCCTTATTTTTTAATTAATAATAGGTTAGATAGTACCAGTTCTGTTATTCTACAAGGCGAGAAAATCCCCGTGGTGAGATTGTTAATGTGCTTTTCTGCACTAACGTAGTAAGTGATATTGAACCCCAGTCGTGCTATGACATTCAATTTCAGACTAATACCCTTGGGAAAGGTATGTACCCACTTATTCCTCAAGTTATTGGTTAAATAGTATCACTATTGTTCTACAAAGCGACATCGTATTGTTCTACAGGACTGCGACATCGTAATAAGCGAGTTCAAATTCGGGTTAATACCCTTGGAAATTATATGACCCCCCCCCTCATCCCTCCAGATATGACTTAAATAGTACCACTATTGTTCTTTTACAAGAATGGCATTGGCATTAAATAACCTATGAAACTTGATATGCCATTAAACAACGAAACCAAACCAATCAACATACGAGAATAGAAAGCAAGCTTCAGCAAGTCCAGATAGGAAAAATCACTATATCCCGACTACGTATAGATCACAAGAGACTAACACTTTCCTTTTTTACTTAAACATAAAAAACCCAGTCAGAATGCATAGCAAACTAAACTCCCTTTATTGTTAAACACATTCTAATAAAATGTAGTGATTTTGCTGTTATTAGACAACGTTTTTACAACAACAAATACAATAGAGATATTATTTCTCTGAATGTTTGAGATGAGGCTTGATGATTAATATTATCTGCGTTATTCGGACTATTGTCCTCATCTTTATTGTTATTTGTACAACGTTTCGGCCGATATACCCTCCGGCCTTCTTCAGGTATTTCTTGTCGGACTCAGGAACCTTCTCGGACTCGGGAACCTTCTTTTCGAACTCGGGAACTTTCTTGTCGTAATCGGGAGCCATCACGGAACTTTGAACATTACCCTTTATTCATTCCACGGGGGCATCCTGTTCTCATTCCGCTAACCATAGCTGGGGTAGGAGTTGTGTTAATTATTTTTCTATGTTACTGCCGCTACTCAGGATTGAACCCGGAATCCAGCGATAACTGTCACTTAGAACTGTCTTATCCTAACTACCTTATCCACTAGGCCATGTGTCCAATTGGACTGAATAAAGGGTTAAGTTCAAAGTTCCGTGATGGCTCCCGATTACAAGAAATTTCCCGAGTTCGAAAAGAAGGTTCCCGAGTCCGAAAAGAAGGTTCCTGAATCCGACAAGAAATGCCTGAAGAAGGCCGGGGGGTATATCGGCCGAAACGTTGTACAAATAACAATAAAGATGAGGACAATTGTCCGAATAACGCAGATAATACAATAGAGATATATTTTAAAATGTCAGTATAGATGGCATTTTGTCTTTCATAAAAGAAATAGTATTATACCAAAAGTATAACAAACAAAACTTTAAGTTCATTCTATGAACTTATCCCTCAAAGCGATTCTCAATCTATTTAACAACAAACAACTGCAGATAACTAAAATGTCGAAATAAAAAAAATAAAAAAATCCTTAGAAAAAAACATAATGATAAATCTGACCATCCCTCACAATTTACCGCTTGGCATAAAATAACCCTAGACGAGTTGACATGCCGTTAAAATCAACCAATCAACACTCAACCAATTACAGTCACAATCAGACCTTGGTGACTGAGTGATTTCCTTAGTGATCTTACGTGGGTTTTACCGATAGAGTATGAGCCTGGCGGACGAGGAATTTCGAGGAGATTTACCACGGGCTTTACGAACAATTCGTTTAAGTGGTTTCAGAAAATGACAGCTGAATTTTATGTCCACTCAAAGTCGAATAATGTCAACATGAAAGACATTTTTTCCTTTTTGAGAGAAATAAAATTATACCAACTGATATAAATGTAAATTTGATCAATTCATCATCATCATCATCATTATCATCATATCGTGCTATTAACACGGATATCCATGACAATCTCTCTCCAACTGTCCCTATCACTTATTGTTCTCGGAAGGTCGTCTGTGCAACATCCAGTATCCGCGAAGAGCTTGTCAATGTACGTCTTTGCTGGACGGCCCACATTGGCGTGCCCATGTGCTGGCTTCCACAGGAGGACTTCACTTATGAGTTCGTCCTTGCTTCTCCAGCAGTGTCCTGTGGGTCTTAGCGTAAATAAATAGAAAACTATCCCAGGGATTTTGAAATATCGTAAGAAATACTCTTAGAAAACAAATACACAAAAAATGTAAAAATGAACGTACAATGAACGCGATGTCCTAACCACTAGGTATAAAATAACTCAAGACGATTTGGTTGATTGGTTTGATTTTACGGCATGTCAACCCTTGTTAGGTTATTTTATGCCAAAGACATTTTGTTTTATTCATTTTTGTTGGGTATTCATTTTTTTTTCAAATTCAATTTTTAACATTTTCTATTTTTAATATATTTAACCCATAGATGGGACCCTAACAGGTACTACCACTCTGGGTCAGGGTGGACCTGGGAGTAATGGCGATAAAAGGTTACTCCACATTCCCCAGAGTTCCAGAATTCGAACTTCACCACTAGATGCAGTTTAACGTCATACCCAGGACACAGAGACGTGCAGCCACCACATTCTAGTACATATATTATAGAAAGGGTTGAGGTTGCCATAAGAGCAATAGAATTGGAACACTTATCAGGGTTCTAGGGCTTGATATGATTGGCCGACCAACCGTCTAGCTTAAGTAAGTGCCAAATTAGAGTGTTGCATGTTATGGACTGTTCAGTCACAATGTTTCCGTCCTTATGCATCATGGGTCGCCACCCACGACCAACAGGTGGTTCCATTGGGGGGTGATTTTACCCCTCTGCAGAGGTGCAGTTGGCGTATTCTACAGCACCAGTCGACAGGGTGGCTAGACTTGCCGTTAAAACAATCAATCAATCAACCAAACTTAATTAGTACATTTTATCATCACTCTTATTGTGAAGATCGACTATGAAACCAACCACAACAAGGAAAGAGAAGAAGACATGTAATAGAAGTAGAATCCCGATACGAATTAAGATATCAAAAGGGGCAACGCAATTCGGGTGCAGAACTCATCATAACCAAATACAGGGTGATCCCTCCAAAAATAGAACTCAAATAAATTTTATTCGATCTTATCAACGTCTATAAAATTTCAAGAAACTTGTTGGACTTAAACTTCTGTCTTTGTACAATCATTCCTCAAAGTTTCAGTTATCTTGGTTGCTTTGCTTTAAAGGCATTCTCTGTCTAATATATGCTCGAAATGGGCACTGCAGTGTTGGAGGCAAACTTGCACACGTCGCACAAAATTGTCAATCACGCGAACATTTTCCTCTTTTGGGATTTCTCTGATTTTTGTTGTAATTGATGCCTTTAGTTCACCAAAAGTTTGAGGGGTGTTCGGGTGTAAATAGATACACTTAGCCATAATTTTCACCACAAAAGCCATTGTCTCCTACAACCAAGATGAAGACACAATTCCGAATGCAGGTTTATTGTAAATTGGCTTCCTATTTTAAAAATCTTATACTTTATTTATGAAACATTATTTTTTACAAAGGATGAATATGAGAAGAACACACATTACATGGAGTTTTATCTAAAATTCTATATGGGCAGCAGCATTCATGTTCAGTCTCTTAAGCCGCCTCTGGAATCGTATCAACTGATTTTCCCAGGAACAGGAATGGCAGAAATAAATTCTCATATTCGTCCTTCAAGTCCTCGTATTCGTCCTTCAAATCCTTCATGTGGACCACGTTTGCATATCCATCACCCAGGAAAAATGGTGTTTCAACCATTCATGAACAACAATAGCAAAATGTGGAAGAGCACCATCTTGCATAAAAATCAACTCTTCAATATTCTCTCAAGTACTGAATTGAGAAAAATGTAACTGCATATTAAAAAAATCATACATTTTTAAAAATAGGAATTATTTTTCAATCACCCTGTAGATAAATATATATAGAATTATATTTATGTTTGTACGAGAGTCATTCAATAAATATGATGAAATGTTGCCTAGGGAGTTTGCAATAGGAACGCCTTAAAAAGAAATGAGTCCCATGCGTACCTCTCAAATACACAAATTGGTCTACATAATTTCAATTGTTTATTTCTTTTCATTCCTTCTTTATTTTTTCATGACTTTTTTCTTAATTTCTTTGTTCTTTCATTATTTATTTATTTTCTTTAATTTTCTTTAATTTCTCCAACTTTTCTTTCTTTCTTTCTTTTTATTCCTTCCATTTTTCTTCATTTTTTCTTTCTTTTATTTGCTTCGTTATTTCTTTGTTTCTTTAAATTTTTTCGTCATTTCTTCATTTTACTTTGAATTCCTTTGTTCTTTCTTTATTTCAATTTCTTTATTCTTTCTTCATTTTTGTCCGTTTTTTTTTATTCTGCCATTTATTTATTCATTTCATTCTTTTGATACTTTCTTTCTTAATTTTCTCTTTCAATTTCTTCGTTCTTTCATTATTTATTTATTTTCTTTAATTTTTGCCCTTTTTTTCTTTATTTCTTTCTTTAAATCTAATAAGTTTTTTGTTTTCAATTAACAATACAGATTTTGCAATGTTAATCATGAAAAGGAAATCAAAAGCCACTGAAATTGAAAGTATTCATTTCCTTTTTATCTGAAATAAAAAATAATTAAATTCCTAGGATTTTTGGGTGTCAATTGGATTTTTATCGGAAAAAAAGAAAGAAAAGAAAACTTAAAGGTTTACTAACAGATCAGTTTTTAATTTAACCTATCTGTCTGTACTTTGAAGGTGTCAGTTTATCTCAGTCGGTAAAGCATGTGCATAGGAACCACAAGGTTCCGGATTCGATACCGGCCCTCGACCAACTCAGCGCATGAATAGCATGCCTTGGAACTGTGCGATAAAATGGATAGCTGATGGTAGGTGTAGTACTCCACCTCAGTTCCAAAAAGGACCTCTGTGGTCTAGCGCCAGCGATAAAGGGAATATACTTTCTCGCTGTCCGGCCGATCCGACAATAGATTTAGCTCAGTCTGTAGGTCATATATGCATAGGAACAACAAGTTTCCGGTTCGATATCGGCCCTCGACCAACTCAACGCATAAGTAGCATTGTTTTGAACTGTGCTGTAAAGTAGGGAGCCGATGGTAGGTGTGGCACTCCATCTTAGTTCCAAAAATAATCTCCCTGGTCTAACGATAAAGCCCCATCTCAGTTGCAAAAATAATCTCCCCGGTCTAGTGATAAAGGGGATAGACTCCCTCGCTGTCCGGCTGATACCGACTTTATTCCGCTCCGACTATTTTATTTTACTTACTTACCTTTAAATTAATTGGATTTACTGTAGTAACTAGAAATGTAATTATTTCGTGACTTTAGTTTTGTAATGACAATGTACAGACAACATACATTAACCCTTTCCTTATCAATTAGTGTCTATTTAAATAGTTACAAAAAAAAGATGAACATCTTAGGCTGCATGTAGGTCTCCTCAAAGTTCTATTATTACATTATGGGTTGTTTTTTTATGTTGAAGTAATAAATATGACTGAATCATGGATGCTAAATTTTAATAGTTAAGTATGAATCATTAAATCAGATAATGATGGAATCTGAGACTAGCACTAAACAAAATCCATTTGGGTCTACTCCACTGGGAGCGGCACAAGAATGCTACGTGTTATCCTAAACAAAACGTGGAAACAACACCCCACGAGAAAACAGCTGTACGACCACCTGCTCCATATCACCCAAACCATCCGAGTAAGACGAACAAGACACGCAGGACACTGCTGGAGAAGTAAGGACGAACTCATAAGTGACGTGCTCCTGTGGAAGCCAGCATATGGCCACGCCAATGTGGGTCACCAGCAAAGACGTACATTGACCAGCTCTGTGCGGATACTGGATGCTGTGCAGAGGACCTCCCGAGAACAATGAGTGACAGGGACAGTTGGAGAGAGATTGTCGTGGATATCCGTGCTAATAGTGCGACATGATGATGACGATGATGATGATGATGATGATGATGATGATGATATTTTACAATCTAAGCAGTAATACTGCATAAATATGATCAGAAAGATAGTAGTTTAACTCTTTGTACCTTGATATCTTTTATCTTTACTAGCAAATATATGCACCTTCCGGGTGCAAGTATTTAAGTGTTAATGTAATAAAATATTATATTAAATCACTTAGGCTAATGAAACTAAAGAATGCAGATAAAATGATTTGAAGCAGGGGGGGGTGTATAACTAAAAAATAGAATAACTGAAACTTACTCTTCCATCACTCCCGTCTTTCATTGCTAAATTTTCTTGATTTAACTATTTAGTTAAAATATGAAGTAAAGAATAAAATGACAATTATTTTTTCTTGTTAATTGATTTCTTTTAAGATTTATCCCCGAGATTTTTGCCCATATTCATTAAGATAAAACCAAACAATTAGAAAACAATAATACTAAACACATATTTATTAAAATCAAATTTTCAATATCAATATGTAAATTACCCTTCCCATTTACACTGTAAACCGCTATTTTATTGTATATATAAATACAATTGCATGTTATTAGTATGTAACTATGGTCAACAGTATCAATAATGTAAAACGATTTTATTAATAATTGAGGTTTAAATAAAAAATAAAATGGAGAATGAGACATGAATAACTAAGAGAATTGTCACTTGAGTAGTAATATAGTTTCGGTTACAGATAGAAAAACACAATTTCCATTATGATAACAACAGGATATGAAACAAGGTCTATTTCTTAAGCGGAGTTTAAAAGGTTTGAATTCAAAGATTTCCTTCTCCTAGACTGGTTATCTGGCCATAGTTAAAGAGCCCAGTTTATCCTACTATTTGCTCTTAGCTGGAGGGAGAATAGTTGGATGCATACCTTTCCCCAGGGTGTTAGCGCTATGTGAAATGTAGACAGCCTCATCCAATCCTCGTGCTGGATTATTTCGGAATATAAGGTGTGTTGAAGTCCACCACTTAAACTTATAGACTCTCCGTGGACAGTGGATTAAAGCCAGCCAATCAGCAGCTCAAATACCTGGTTAGTTAACTATTTAATCGCCGATCTTGAATGTCGTTCATTTGCACGTATTCGACACGGTCGAACGGCTATCTAACCAAGAACTCTGCTCAACCTAAGATTTCTACCCAACACTAAGAAACACCGAGGAACAACCAAAGGATTCTACCCAACACTAAAGGACGGCGAGGAACAACCAAAGGTTTCTTCACTAAGGATCAGTCTCTGCTTAACACAGGGGATCTCCATTGTAAAGTGCTCTCACTTGAAGCCTAAAAATGGCCACAAAAATCGTAACATCGCGGACATCAAAAGAAATAAAACTGTGCTGTTTTACATCATATTAAATGAGGAATATTATGGGTGCATAATGAAAACTTCGCGAGAATAATTTGAAATTAACTTTACATTCAGTGTTCATTTCTGTCTTGGTAAATACAGCTTCTGTCTCGTCACTTTTTGAACATAAACATTGCTTTAAGTCAGGTTCTTCTTTCTTTCAAAACCAGTAATCAAAACCCTCGATTATATAGACTCAAAAGACAGCTCATCGATGTCAGGAAGAAATAGACGCTTATTTTGTTAATTAAGTCAATTCGGTACATTAGTAGGTGAAGGACAAATGACAAAATTGACATGACGCTTTCATCTTTTTATTCTTTTATTCTTTCTTCTTTTTTTCTTTCTTTTTTGCTTCGTTCTTTTTTAATTTCTTTTAATTTCTTTGTCTTTTTTTCATTTTCCTTTATTTCAACACCTTCCTTCTTCATTTCTTTCGTTTAATTTGTTCGTTCTTCTTTCTCATTTCTTTCTTTGTTTCTTTCCTTTAATTCATTCGTTCTTTCTCCATTTCGTTTCTTTAATTTGTTCGTTCTTTCTCCATGTATTCCTTTTAATTTCTTTGTCCTTTCTTCATTTCTTTCTTTTAACTTTTTCGTCTTTTCGTCTTTCTTCTCTTAATTCATTCGTTCTTCCTTCATTTCTTTCCTTTAATTCATTCGTTCTTTCTACATTTCTTTCTTTTAATTTATTTCTCCTTTCTCCATTATTTCTTTCTTTTGATTCCTCCCTTCTTTCTTCATTTCTTTTTTCAATCTCTTCGTTCGTTCATTATTAATTTCTTTTATTTAATTCCTTCGTCCTTTCTTTCTTTCTTTTGTATTCATTCTATCTTTCTCAATTTTTCTTTCTTTTATTTGCTTCGTTCCTTCTTCGTTTCTTTTAATTTTTTCGACTTTCTTCATTTATTTCTTTGAATTCCTTCGTTCTTTCATCGTAGTTTATTTTAATTCCTTCATTCTTTCTTCATTTCTTCCATTCTTTTTTTCATTCGTTCTTTCTTTCATTCTGTCTTTTAATTCCTTTGCCCTTTGTTCATTTCTTTCTTTCTTTTCAGTCTTTCTTTCTTTCTTCATTTCTTTTTTCACTTTCTTTCTTTCTTCATTTTTTCTTTCCTTTATTTACTTCGTCCTTTTCTTATTTCTTTTAATTTTTCCATCTTTTCTTCATTTCTTTCTTTGAATTCCTTCGTTCTTTCACCGTTTCTTCCTTATTTTAATTTCATTTCATTATTTCTTCATTTCTTTCTGTAAATTACTTCGTTCTTTCTTCATTTATCTCTTTTAATTCATTCGTTCTTTCTTCATTTCTTTCTTTCTTTTGATACTTTCTTTTTTCTTTATATCTTTCTTACAAGTTCTTCGTTGTTTCATTATTCATTTCTTTTCTTTAATTTTTTCGCTATTTCTTTCATTCTTTCTTTTTTATTGCTTCTTTCTTTCTTCATTTCTTTTCGTTCATTTGTCCTTTCTTCATTTCTTTCTATTAATTCATTCATTCTTTATTTATATTTCCTTCTTTTAATTAATTCCTTCTTTTTTTTCTCTTTTTTCCTTCTTTTATTTCCTTTGTTCTTTCTTGATTTTTAAAAATGTCTTTGTCCTTTCTCCTTTTCATTGTTTCTTTACATTTTAGCAATAGCTCTTATGCAAACATATCAACCGTTGTAATAATTAAATTATTATACTGTGGTATATTCACAAGTCCTGCTAGTATGTATAGAATTACTCAAACTTCAAAAAATTACAAGATTCCTGGTGAACTCCCAGCTGATTATAAAAAAAAACGAAAATACAGCTTCTGTCTCGTCACTTTTTGAACATAAATATTTGTTCCTCTCTTTTCATTTTCTTTCCCTCTTGTTTGTTCGGACAGTCACTCCCATTACTTTTGTTGTTATTGTTGTTGGTGTTGTTGTTTAACGTGTTTGCTGCTGGGGAATTTATGACATAGTATTTGTTATTGTAAATACAAAAATTCTTACCTTTATTATTATTTGAATGACTGAAGCCAAAACGAAAAAAAAAACAGGTTTCTCATATTGTTAAAAGTGGTTGTCAAACCGGCCCTAAGTGTACAGATAGGGAACACGAATCAGATTAAGATAAATAACTTTTAGAAGGGAGAGACAGAGAGACAGTGTGAGTGGGTGGATGGAGAGAGAGGAGGACAGACACAAAGACAGGAGGCGGAGAGACACAGATTGGAAAATAGCGAGAGAGAGAGAGAGAGAGAGAGAGAGGGGGGGAGAGAGAGAGAGAGAAAGAGAGAGAAGGAGAAAGACAAGAGAGAACAAAATTGGAAAACATTGAGAGATAGATAGATAGATAGATAGATAGATAGATAGATAGATAGATAGATTAGAGAGAGGGGGGGACACAAAGACAGGTGGTGGGTACATATGGGAAAATATCGAGAGAGAGAGGGGGAGAGGGAGAGAGGAAGTGATTCAGATTGGAAAACATAGATAGATAGATAGATAGATAGATAGATAGATCTGAAACAACAACAAAGACAACCAACTGACCACTATCTGACACCACCCACATGATCTCAAAGAAAAGAACACAGAAAAGTTAAGGAACAGTCAGTCTAGAAATAAACCTTTAAGAAAAAGGTAGGCATTTTGAAATATTAAAAAGATTTAGAACACTATACTCAACATTTTGATTCTGATCTTTACTTTTTCCCTGCTTCTAAGACAACCAACAATAGTTTTCCCGATACACATTATTATTATTATGGAGTTTTTCACACCTGTCGTAGCCGGTGGTTCACTGGAGGCTGTGACAGCAAGTCTCATCAGGTCTCCAGGACTCTTCTGAGTATTCTTGCCGGTCTTAAACAGTGCTGTAGTTTGGATGGTCTCGATTCATCCTCTGATTTCAAATTCACACAAATTCTTTTCCAGAGCTTTGGGGGCGTTACAAGTGCACCAGTCACAATTGGTACTACCTTCACCTTCATGCTCCCCAGTTTTCTCAGTTCTCTGGCAAGGTCCGAGTATTTATCTATCTTTTCATTTTCTTTTACTTTCACTCGATGGTCCGCCTGGACGGCAAAATCCACGATATAGCAAGTTTTCTTCTTAGTTAACACTAGGTCTGGTTTCCTGGTCGGGATTAGGTGATCCGTCTGTATCTCAGAGTTCCAGAGAATTTTGTGCGTCTCATTCTTCAGGAAAGATTCAGGTTTGTTCATATACCATTTAGTTGTGTGGTTAAAATTTAATTTCTTGTACAATTCCCAGTGAATCACCTTTTCCGCCCAGTCGTGCCTAGTCTTGTATTCTCTTTGTGCTAGTTTACTGCGTTCGCTTATTATTCTGCACTTGCTATTATGCTACGTCTTATCTATTTTTGCCTTTATACTTTCTTATGGCATTGTCTTGTGCTGCGATTATAAGTGATTTGGTTTCTCTCTTGAGGTTTCCTTTTCTTAGCCTTGTCCATGTCTTCTGATGTGATATCTCATGAGTTTGAAGCTTGAAGTACCCATGTAGTTGTTTTTCTTCCCATTTCTGTTTTTTAAATGTATTTCTACTTGTCAATATGTTGCAATTGCTTTTCCTACCTGCTGCAATTAATCGTTCCTTATTTTTTATTAATGTATTCGTCAAGTGGTCGGATTGTCGTATCTACACTATCTTCAATGTGGCGAAACCCCTTCCTTCTTCTTTTCTTGGAAATATAGTCTGTCTATGTCGTCTCCTGGATGTAATGCTTTGTGCATGGTCATGAGTTTCCTTGTCCTTTGTTCCATCTGCCTGAGTCCCTCTCCTGTCCGTTTTAGGAATGGTCCCGGGTATCTTACGAGAGGGACAGCCCATGTGCTTATTCCCTTGATAAGGTTTCTGCTACAGAGCTTGGTTTCTAATTATTATTATATTAGTTTTTCATAACAACATTAGTTGATGGTATTTCCCTAGAGGCTGAGTGACAACAAGTCTCCTCAAATATCCAGGACTCTTCTGAGTATTCTGGCAGATTGCAGCAGTGCAGTATTCTGGATGGTCTCAATTCTTCCTCTGATTTCCAGATTTTCCAGTCTTCTTTCCAAGCTTTTTGGGATCGTTGTAAGTGCACCAACTACAATTGGTATCACTTTCACTTTCAAATTCCATAGATTTTTCAGTTCTCTGGCAAGGTCCAGGTATTTGTCTATCTTTTCGTTTTCCTTCATCTTCACCCTGTAATCTGCTGGAACTGCAAAATCCACCAGTTGACAAGTTCTTTCTTTTTTGTTAATTAACACTAGGTCTGGTCTCCTTGCTGGGATAAGGTGATCCGTCTTTATCTCAAAGTCCCAGAGAATTTTATGCGTTTCATTCTCAAAAACAGATTCTGGTTTGTTATTATTATTATTATTATTATTATTATTATTATTATTACTTTTTAGATTTTGATAATAACCTCACACATTTCCCCTCACGTGTTTATCCACACACGATGTCCTGTTTTTTGCCAGTCTTTCTCCTGTTCGCAAAGCTCTTATTCAGTCATTCCATCGCTTTGGTGGTCGTCTTCTCTTAGTAAAGTGATTCTTGTATGAATGTTTCACATAGCTGGCATTTTCCTTTGTGTACCATGTAACCAAACCACTTCAATCTTTTTCTTCTTGATAATGTCAGTAATTTTATATGGTATCCAAAGATTACTCTTCATGTAGTTAATTGTGAGGTGATTTATTCGACAAAATTCCACTAAAGTCACACACACACACACACACACACACACACACACACACACACACATTATATATATATATATATATATATATACAGGCACACACACACATATATATACACTACACACAAATACATATATGCAGACACACAAACACATATATATGCATATATGTATATATAAACACACACGTACATATATGCACAAATATACGCATATATATATGTATATACATACACGCATATATATACACACAAATACACACATATATACATATGCATATGCACAGACACACATATATATACTTACACTTACACACACATACACACACACACTTACACACACACACACACACACACACACACACAGATATATATATATATCATTTTTTACTTCTAAACTCTACCCGTGTGGAAGGAACCCAGATAATTTAGTTTTTCAAAATAAAAATATTTTCAAACTGGCATCTGGGTGAAAAAAGACTAGCACACTCGTACTTTCTGAAAATAATCTGTATTATATATAGTGCGGAAAAGTTATATATGTAAAAAGTGCTCAATACACTAAGTAGAGCATGATTATAAGGACCTACATGAGTCAAACTTTATCTACCTAGGTTTCACCAGAATTGTTCTTCAGGATAATTCTGAAGAACCAAATCTAAGTAGATAGTGTCTGACTCATGTAGGTCCTTAATATATATAATATATATATATATATATATATATATATATATATATATATATGAACAAATATGGATAAACTAACGCTAGATAGTATGCTCATAAAATAGAGGCACCTTATGTGCTACTGGTTTAGGCAACTTAATGCAAAAAAATTACGTAAAAATCTGTCAAGATGGGTATGACAATAATTAAACAACGCCAAACAGGACAGTACATAGGAAGGTAGATATGTCATCCCAACGTAGGTGTGTCTAAGGATAAAGTACATATGTTCTTGTGAAATAGCAAGACATATTTCAAAACTGTTGTTATTTTTCATCATGTTTATATGTCGACAGGAGACTCGGACGGTCACGAAAATTCATCGTTTTTGTCTTCTAGGATCGAGAACAAAGCGTTGGAAGTTATGACTGATATTGACACTAGGTATTTACTAAGCTTAGTTTAGTCTGATACAAGATCACAACTCTTGAGCACCTATTACTAGTCATCTACATCTACCTGTATGACAATGTACTCTTACATAGTAAGACCCGAGTTCAATCCTGGACGAAGCGTTTGCATTTCACATAACATTTTTTATTTTTATGAGGGTTTTGATAAGAACGAAATGGGCATATTTTACTATTGAAAAGAGGGGGTTGTAATTTTCTAATCCCTCACACACACATGCATATATATATATATATATATATATATATATATATATATATACAAACCCCTCCGCACAAGGTCAATTTCTTAAGCAGAGCTAAGCAAGTTTCACTTCAGTTTTCTTCTCCTAGACTAGTTACTTAGCCAAGGTTAAAGAGTCCAGTCTGTCCTACTGTTTACCCATCGCTGGAAGGAGAGTAGTTAGATTCATACCTTCACCAAGACTACTAGCGCCGTGTGAAATGTAAGCAGACTCGTCCAGGATTTGAACTCTGGTCGCCGTGTCTATTTCCTACGATGATAACCATCACACCACAAGCGCCTTGATAAGGAAAACTATAGAAATTTACCCATAGCTAGAAGGAGAGTAGTTGGATACATGCCTTTCTCAAGAATAATTAGCTATGTGAAATGCAAACGACCTCGTCCAGGATTTGAACTCAGCTCGACGAGTTCATATCCAACGACTCTAACCATTACACCACGCACCTCCATATACGCACCAACTATCCGTCTTCATATGGAAATATTGTAAATGAGAAGTGAAGCATTTTGTTTCACAAGATGCCATAAAAGCTCGTCAATGTTTTATGAGCCAAAATGTCTATTATTTCCAGTGGAAAAAAAACCTCGTCCAGACTTTGTGTCGACAAATCAGGAGAGACTCAACACTACAAAACATGATCATATTCATTTAAATAATAAAAGACGTAAGATATTTCTCAGCAAAAGTATTGATGAACTACTACTAGTAGTGGTAGTAGTAGTAGTTGAATTAAAGTCGTCGGGGTGGCCCAAAATCGGTATCAGCCAGACAGCAAGGGAGTCTATCCCTTTTTCACTAGCGCTAGACCGAGGAGATTTTTTAGCATATGATGCGGAGCGCCACACCTACCATCAGCTCCTCAATTTACCGCACAGATCCCTTTGCTACTCATACGCTGAGTTGGCGAGGGCCGATATAGAACCAGGAACCTTGAGATTCCCTGCCGAACACTCTACCTGAAACCCGCCCTTGTAGTAGTAGTAGTAGTAGTAGTAGTATTTTACTCCTTGAGAGTTTTTCCCGCCAGTGTTAGCTGGTGCTTTTTCACTGGAGTCTGAGTGGCAGCAAGTCTGCTCCTGTCTCCAAGACTCTTCTGAGTATTCTAGCCGATCTTAACAATGCTGTTGTCTGGATGGTCTCGATTTTTCCTCTGATTTCCAATTCCTCCATTTTCCTTTCCAAACCATTAGAGACCATTCTGAGGGCACCAACTACTATTTTGCCAAGTACAGTGGCACCTGACTTCCGAGTGTCCCAACTTACTAGTTTTTCGAGTTACGAGCTGTCACTCGGTTTATTTTTCCTTTGTGATGAGAGCTAAAATTTGAGGTACGTGCGAGCTTCAGATACGCTTATATTGAGTTCACTAAGAATATTTAAGTTTACAAATTTATTACGCCAAAAAAAAAATATCATTTATAAAAAGAAAAACATTAAAACATATTATTGCACATAATTCATTACATTCTATTTTATTACTTTTTTACATAATACAGTGCTATTTTTCTTATTTGGCTCTTTGCCTAGTTTAAGCCGCTCACAGCGGTTCCCACACCAATGCGATTTTCCGGTACGCCGCTGGTAGCGGCTCTAGCATGTTTCACTTGTTTGCACTTAAAAATCACTATGTTAACACTCCTAACATCTTTTGTTTTGTCTGTAGGGTGAATAGATAGCGAACTTTGAAATATACCAACATACAGGTAAAAAAATACCAATAAAACTCGGTACAGCCTTGGGGAAAGTTGGTAGGTTATTGAATACTAGAAGCGGTTACCCAGCGTCACCGGTGAGGGGCTGGTGCATTGATTTGTTTACTTTTCAAATATACAAATGCTGGGCATTTGTAAGTAGAATTTCAATGCTATTTCTGTGTATATCTTAATTTTTAAATATCTTTGAATATGAATCAAATTTGCATAATTTTTTGCACAAAAATCCAGAACTGGTGATATTTGATGTGAATATATATATTCATTTTGTTGTAAAACGTAACAAAATATTAGGGTGTTTGTGGGGGTGGCTGAAATGGATCAATGGCATTTAAATTTAATGACATTTTAATAAAGTTTATTTCAATGGGGAAAATTGATTTGATACACGAGGAAATTGAGTTACGAGCGGAACGAATTAAATCCGTAAGTGTCACAGTACTTGTAATTCTCTTTTTCTCCAACTCTTATATTTTCCTGATTTTGTACTTCTATTCCTTCCGTTGTTTCTATTTCCCCCTTTTTCATCAACAGCATAGAACAGTTTTTGATCCAAAATTATATACCTCTATTCATAACTATAAATTCTTAAGATCCGTCGGAGGATTTCCAGTTTTCGAATTATTCCAGTTTTTTTCCAAACCTTTGGAGGACCTTTCCAAGGATACCAACTATAATTGGTATCACCTGTTCTAAACTTAGCTAATGAATAGGCATAGCCTATCGTTTTTAGTAAGTACTGTAGGTTAATTTAAAATAACGGTAAACAGTGGAAAATCACCTAGATCCATATAATTTGATTAACAGGTCTTAGATTCAAGTTCGTCAAGATCAGGGCTCCCATTGTCCTGTGACCAACTGACTCTTGGAAAATAGAATTAAACGTTAGAGAGTTGAGTCCAGGTGTTCCTTTGCAGTAGACGTGTTTTTCTGTCTCTGCTTCCCTGCACGCATGAGGGTTAAGAATGTATTCGGGTGGAATAAAAACGTGTACACAAGGAAATGTCCCAGTGTTATTTCTGAAAATACTTGAAACAAAATGGAACTCAAAGAGAAAGAGAGAGAGGGGGTAGGGAGGGAGAGAGAGCAACAACCGAAAAAAGCAAACCCTAGGCACTATCCAAGAAGAAAACTCGATACTAGTAAGAATAATAATATACTTAATATCCGCAGACATAACAAAAGGGGTATGCTACACTAACTAGTGGTTTTTCACTGTTAGAACATTGTAACGTTTTATTGAATACTAGAAGCGGCTACCCAGCGTCGCCTGTGAAGAGGAGGGGCTGGTGTATTGATTTGTTTACTTTTCATATTTACAAATGCTGGCCATTTTTAAGTAAAATTTCAATGGTATTTCTGCGTATATGTTAATTTTTAAATATCTTTCTATATAGATCAGATCTGCATAATTCTTGCACAAAAATTCAGAACTGGTGATATTTAATGTGAATATATATTCATTTTGTTGCTAATTGTTTTATTTTAATTGTTTCATCCGGACATAAATGCATACATACCCACTAACTGGCCTTTATATATGTATAGATGTGGAAAAAAGAGGCAGACAATTTTCATGAGGCAGGAGAAATATAAATGACATCTTACGCAATAATTAAAATAGAACAATAAGTCATCGATTCATTGTATGCTAATTAATTAGATTAATGAATTCAACCGCTAATTAAATATTTACGGCATTTAATTTCGGCAATAAAGATCTAAAGGACAGGAAAACTTCATGAATTTCAACAGCCACTCCGCACGAGCAGGATGTGACACAAGGTCAATTTTTTAGCGACGTTTAACAAGTTGAAATTCAGAGTCTTCCTTCTCCTATACCAGTTGACATACTGTTATAACCTGGTTAGGGGACAGAATAAAGACACAAAAGAGGAAATGAGTTAAACAAATATATTAACAAAGAACAGTAGTACAAACATATACAAATCAGAAGGTTACTCACGAGGCGGTTTTATCAACTGTCCGCTGAAATATTGACTCTCATGCTGCTATGTATAGTTGGAAGAGTTCATGCGTGCGTGGTAAATTACCATAACACAAACGATGGTTAAAAACCTGTCCTTGTGCCACGTATAAGCTTAGTAAATACCTATGAACAATATGTGGCCATTTGCACGTCACGGGGTGTAATGGCTATCTAATTAATAAGGAAATCATTGTGAGTGAGTTTGATTCTCACTGTGTGCCCCATGCTTATGGCCTTATGTCATGTCTAAGCTAAACTTAGTAAATAACTATTCAAAATATGAGGACATGGGTACTTCACGTGATGTAATGGTTAGCAAGTTAGATTAGCAGACTATTATTAATGAGTTCGATTCTCACTGGGTGTCCCATACTTCTTGCTTTTTTTGGGGGGGGACGTTCTAAGTGCACCAATTACAAATGGTATCACATTTACTCTCATATTTCACAGCTTTTTCAATTCTCTAGCAAGGTCCGGGTATTTGTCTATCTTCTTGTTTTCTTTCATTCCTGTGATCTGCTGGAACTGAAAAATCTACCAGTGGACAAATTCTCTTTTTCTTGTTAATTAATACTAGGTCTGATTTTCTGGCTGGGATAAGGTGATCAGTTTTTATCTCATTCACAGAGAACTTTATGTGTTTTATTCCCAAGAACAGATTCTGGTTTATTCTTATACCATTTTGTATTATTATAGGGGTTTTCACACCAGCGTTAGCTGATGGTAGTTCACTGGAATCTGAGTGACAACAAGTCTCCTCAGGTCTCCAGGACTCTTCTGAGTATTCTAGCCGATTACATCAATGCAGTATTCTGGGTGGTCCCAATCCTTCCTCTGATTTCCAGATTTTCCAGTCTTTTTTCCAAGCTTTTTGGGACCGTTCCAAGTGCACCAACTACAATTGGTATCACTTTGATCTTCATATTCAATAGCTTTTTCAGTTCTCTGGCAAGGTCCAGGTATTTGTCCATCTCTTCGTTTTCCTTCATCTTCACCCTGTGGTCTCCTGGAACTGCAAAATCCACCAGTTGACAAGTTCTTTCTTTTTTTGTAAATCAACACTAGGTCTGGTCTCCTTGCTGGGATAAGGTGATCCGTCTTTATTTCGAAGTCCCAGAGAATTTTATGCGTTTCATTCTCAAGAACAGATTCTGGTTTATATGCATATACCATTTTGTTGTATGGTGAAAATTTATTTTTTTACATAATTCCCAGCTCAGTCGTGCCTAGTTTATTATTATTATTATTATTATTATTATTATTATTATTATTATTATTATTATACTTTAATGTGTTTTTTAATTATAAGTGTAATCCAATGTAATGTGTATTGAGTCCTGGATATGACACTAAACGGCATCCAGTGGTGAGTCCCCAGTTCTGGAACTTTGGGGAGTGTGGTGTCACTCATTTGTTGCCATTACTCCCAGCTGTTGGAGCCAGAAGTGTTTCGCAAAGAATGCATCCGCAGTCATGTCTCTGGGTTTGTCTCTATCCAGCAAAAAGAAAACAGAACACCGATAAGAAGAAGAACAGAAAATAGAAGAGAGAGAGAGAGAGAGAGAGAGAGAGAGAGAGAGAGAGAGAGAGAGAGAGAGAACCCTGATACAACACGATGGAAGATGATAGAAACAGACCTTTATATAACTTAAGAAGCAGTACACAACACAAATAAACCAATTAAAACCGTAATCATCGCGATTAATGGCCGCCAATGGCGTCTTTTAAACAAACTTTGAAAAAATAAAATAAGCTGAGTAAATTGTATGCAAATTATTAAATGGTAATGTACTTGTTCAAATTAACATATTTCCTTTGTTAGTAATTTGCTGACTGTCGACAAGCGTGAGAAACAAATTAAATTATATATAAAAAGTTGGATTTTTTTTTTCAATGGATTTAATTATTTAATTGCCTTAACCTGGTGTTTTTTTGTTTTTTTATCAAAGCGGCCGTCTTTGATTTAAAGACATTCGGCCATGAATGTTTAGTTCTTTGGTCAAAGAATTGATACAGGGTCAAATGCACATTCATTTTTTAACCACGCCTGAATTAATCAACGTTCTATGGCTCAACTAGTAAAGACGTCCAGTGAATAATGTCTAGTTTTCTTGTGTGCGTCTTAAGTTCAATTCTTAATTGTTTTTTTTTAATTTTGTTTGTTGACTGGTTGTTATTTAACGGCATATCAACCCTTGTGGCTCATGTAATATCAAACCATCTCTCTCTCTCTCTCTCTCTCTCTCTCTCTCTCTCTCTCTCTCTCTCTCTCTCTCTCTCTCTCTCTCTCTCTCTCTCTCTCTCTCTCTCTCTCTCTCTCTCTGTGTGTGTGTGTTTTAGAAAATAGGAAAACAGAGTATTTCAAGGAGATGGTGAAGTCAGCATTATAGCGTTTCGGTTTTTAAGGAACCTTCACCGGGACATTAAGATGGAAAGAATGTATTCTACGAATACGACTACCTAACTCCTGTTATTATAATAACATCCATCGAGGCCTAGATAACATTCTTTCCATCTTAAAGTGGAACTCCAACGACTGTGAGCAAAGTACAAAAACTGTTGGTTAGTTCATTATAATTGAGTAGGAGGACTCAGATAGTAATGATAATAATAGGACTTTATTTGAATAGAATGAGTTTTGAGGTGAATAAATATTGAACTTTGAAATATCCCATCATACAGGTAAAAAATACCAAGAACATCAGGTCGCAATGACAGCATGCATAACTATGAATCTCACTGTTAGAGAAGTAAGGACGAACTCATAAGTGACATTTTCCTGTTGACACCTACAGATAGGCATATCGGTGTAGGTCAGCAAAAACCTATATCAATCTACGCTGTATGAATTCTGGATGCCGTGCGGAAAACCTGCCAGGGTCGATGATCGATAGGGACGGGTCGGAAGAGAGAGAGAGAGAGAGAGAGAGAGAGAGAGAGAGACTGACAGATAGACAGATAGAGAGAGAGAAAGAGAGAGATATTCAAAGGTATGCGTATTGTCATCGCGACCTGATGATGAAATGTCTTATATTATGCGTTTTTTATGGCACAATTGTCGGTTGTGATCCCACTTCAAAAAAGATTCAAAAGAATTTTTCGTGAATAATTTTCATTGAGAAGAACTTCCGCTACTCAGGAAATTTGTGAAATTTTAAGTTTACGGATTGTTGAAGAATCTAGACAGGGATGGGGTCCTCTCTATAATGGTGTCCTATCTATAATTGTGTCCTCTCTATAATAGGTCCTATCCATAATGGGGTCCTCTCTATAATGGTGAAATAGTCTTTTGGTGTAATTCACTAGAGTTGTCTCCCCCTGGATCAGTCATATATGAAAAGATCTATTCTTTAAACAATTACAGTTGAATTATATATGAATAAAGCTTCACATCTTGTATTACAGGTCTCTTACTTCCTTTCAACCGTTTAAAAATAATTTGATAAAAAGCTTAAGGTAATAAAGAGTAAGAAGATGCTAAAAAAATAAACTTTGCTTTGTTTTGTTTTGTTGTCTTTGTTTTTTGTTTTTGTTTTTGGGTTTTTTGTTTTTTTTTGTTTTTTTTTGGGGGGGGGGTTTTCTGGGTTTTTATTTATTTTATTTATTTTTTTTTTTTGTGCGTGGTGAACTTTGATTAGTTCATCGAACCATGTCCACGTGTATTTTCATTTATTTTACCTCATTCTGAATAACTTTAAAAAAAAGTCGATTTTTTAATATTTATTTATTTTTGCTATGTGCCATCAGAAAAATGATTTTTTTCCGCATCATTTTTGAGTGAATTATTTTTCATGATTTTGAAAGCTTTTTGGGGTTTTTTTTACAATTTTTTTTCTTACTTTTGTTAGAAACCATTGTAGTGGATAGCATTATTTCAAAGAAAATCAAAATGGCAAAAAACTCGTGTACATGTATTATGCAAATTTCGAAAGGAGGACACCATTTTGTCATTATATTTATGTAGTATACAAAATCCCCACCCCACTCTGTTTAAATCCTTAAAACATAAATTAATTTTAAATTTGACAAATTCCCAAAGTGGCGGAAGGTCTAATAAATGAAAAGCAAGTAACATTTTTTTTAACTATTACGAGCAATCAAAATTACATTTTTTATCAGGATTATTTTTTTTGTTTTTGTTTTTGTTTTTTTATAAAATAAAGTTTATAAAATAAAATAAAGTCATAAATTTGTTTATAAATAAAGTTTTTGATTTATGTTTGATTTTTAATTCATTTTTTCTTTTTTACTTTTTTTTTTCAAGGGAAGAAATTATTTTTTTAGAATTTTTTCTATCAGAACCTGAAATTATCAGAAGTGCTTCCTCCAAAATAAATAAATAAACAAAAAAAATAAACAAAATATAAATAAACAAAATATAACTAGGCTAAGCCTAGTTATATTTTGTTTATTTATACATTAATTTATTTGTTTAAAGCAAAATATTTTTTGTTGTTTTATTTGAGTTTTTTTTTTGTTGTTTTTTTATTTCTATTTTTACAACCAGGACTCCTAACAATCAGTGTTGTTGTTTTTGTTGTTTTGATTTGAACTTCATTTAGAAATTAAGGTTGAGTCGGATCCTGCCTGTTGAGTGAATATTAGGTATACCCAATTTGTCGAAAAATCCGTGTTTTTTTTTTGTTTTTTGTTTTTTCAATACAATTTTGACACACACACACACACATACGTTTAAAAAAAATTAACAAAAGATCAGGGAATTGTCCGACTTTAATGAAATGTTCAATGTTGATATATCAATGAATGAATTTTATAATGCATCATTTATTTTATTTCAAAACTTTCTGATTCTTCAGGTCATTTAACTTTGAACCTCCCCCCTTGTTTTGGGGTGCAAAATATCGGTGTGGTATATATGTGATTGATACTAATTTCTACATAAATAAAAAGACAAAATACCGATGGTGTGAATAGAATAAAAATTAAGAATCTGCTCACGTAGTAAATAAGTACCGAAAATCGGAAAATAACATGAAAATAAAAACTATAAAAATAATTTTAGGAGATTTTTTTTCTAATTTCGATAATTATTCAATTGGCCATTATTTTATAAAAGAAAAAAATATACATCAATATTTGTTCTACTTAAAAGGGGAGGCGCTAAATTTCCAAAACAATTTTCGACCAAAAAATATGGGTGATTGATACTAAAGTAAGGTAGTTATTAAAAAATGTGTTTTTAGAATCTAATAATATGCCATTTTGAACTTAAAATTTTTCTGCTCATATTTTAAATGAATTTTATATCTTAATTTATCATAGCAGAAATACCTAATTAAAGTTTTGAAATAAAATAACTGATGCATTATAAAATTCATTAATTGATAAATCAATACTGAAAATTTAATTAAAATCAGATAATTCCCTGATTTTTGGTATTTTTTTTTTTTTTTTTGCAATCGTGAATGCCACATTTATTTTGTAAACACGGATTTTAAATAGCGTTTCTGGCCGAACTGAAATTGACCGAAAAAATCGTTTTAAATATATTAATAAATTGCATGTGTAATATTATTTTGCTTTTTTTTTTTTTTTTACGTTACTACTTTTCGACTTAGACAAAAATTTGTCCGTAAATAATAGATTTAATTAATTTTAATCTGTTTTTAAAATTCGTAGCAGCCGATTTTTTGGATATACCTAGTGAATATAGACCCCCAAAACTAAGAAAAAACTTTTTGCTAAATTTAATAATTTGATATCCTATCTAGCCTTCTCGTAATTCAAGGGAAATAACTTTATAAAGAAGTTATCTCCCTTGCAGATTTTAATTTTTTTATGACTGACATAACTACGTCTTACATACTGCTTCCTGGACTATGTAGATCTCTTGATTTGGTAGTAGAATCTCATCATGACAGTGAAAATCATCCCCTTTATTGGTTTTTGGTTTCTAACTTAATTATCATGCAGTTTTATTGTTTCAAGCATTTCTGTCTAATGCTAATAATTTATACACAATATAGTTTCTAGTAACTATTTCTATTTAACAATTTTTTACATACAGTTTTATGGTATCAAGTATTCCTATCTTATATGCATAATTTTAACACAGTTATGTGGTTTCAAGTAACTTATAATTATAATAATCATTAGTAAACAATTAATTATTCTTAATACAAATAATTTTTTATGATTTTTGTGGCCATTTTTAGGCTACAGGTGAGAGTACTTTACAGTGGAGATCCTTTGAATTGTTTAGTGTTAGGTAGAATCCTTGTGTTCCTTAGCGTTAGACAAAATCCTTAGTTGTTCCTCCATTCGTCCATGTTAACTATGAGCAACTGAACACCTTTCAAGATTGGATAGTTAACTAACAATGTATTCATGCGTGTTGATTGGCTGATAGAATCCACACTGCCACTCAAAGTCTATAGGTTTAAATAGTGGGCTCCAGCACACCTTATATTCCAACAGTTATATGGAATCAAGTATTTCAATTTTGTACTCATAATTTTCAAACTGATCTATTTCATAGATGTCTTGTTCATCTTACTTGGATAATTTGTGGGATAGGGGGCAAGTGGCCATACAGCTTCTTTCTTGTGGAGGTTCTACTTCCAGGATTTGTTCAAGATAGCACACAGCATCCTTATGTATTTCACATCTAGCTTTTTCTCTTAGTGTTTTTGAGTCTAAGTGGTACAGCCATACAGTAGCACTGACACAGCTACAGCTTGGAAGAATTGTCATTTTATCTTATCAGAAAGTTACAATTTCCATATGATCGATAATATGTCAATAGTGATCCATCCTTTCTTATGCATATATTGACATCACTTTTGGTAGATGAGATATTACTACCTAGGTATGTGAACTAGTGTACTAATTTCAAAGGCTTACTTCCATCTTGTTTAAAAAACATCAACTCCATTTTATCTGAGTTAACATAGACGCCAATATCTCTTGCCAATATCTCTAGACAATGCAACTGTGCTATATCTGTGTAGTCCACATCAGTAATAGTCTCTGTGGGATATCGCCATATTCTTGCCTTTTTTAGGGTTAGCCTTTTTCTTTTATGGGATCTAAGTAAAGTAAAGTCGTCGGGTGGCCTAAAGTTGGTATCAGCCAGACAGCGCTAGACCAAGGAGATTGTTTTTAGCATCTGAGGCGGAGCACCAGACACACCATCAGCTTCTCCCTTTACTGCACAGATCCCTGAGCTACTCATATGCTGAGATGGCGAGGGCCAGTATCAAACCCTAAACCTTGAGGTTCCCAGCCGAACACTCTACCGACTGAGCTAAACCGGCCCTTTTATGGGATCTAATGATGTTCAAAGTATATAATCTAGGCATATTATTTCTGAGAGAGAAAAAAGAGAAGAAGGAATTAGACAGTTCGTCATACAAAAAAAAAAAACATGCAGGACAAGTTGGTGACAAATCAGTTAGCCACAGTCATTTGTTCATCTGTCTTTCTTTCTTTCTTCCTTTCTTTCTTTCTTTGTTTTTTCACTTTTGATGCAAACAATATACCTATATCTTCCTATTTCTCTCTCTCTCTGCTTTGCCGATCGCTATAAATGATTTAACGGTGGAAATAAATTTGATTCTGACTGGCGAGTAAAGTTATTGTTGTTCAATTCTTTTCACAATGATTACCATGGGAAATGAAAAAGTATTTATTAAGAGGTAATACTACAATAATATAATGATAGGATAATATAACAAATTGTCATAAATTATATAATAATATGATAATGTAACAATATTTCACAAATGATATAATTACAAAAATAATATGATATGATAATAATTTTTTACATACAGTTTTATCCCACAAATAATATAATAATATGATATTATAAAAATATCCCATAAATAATATAATAATATGATAATATAAAAATATCCCACTAATAATATAATAATATAATGTTATAAAAATGCCATAGATAAAAAAACCAACCAACCAACCAACCAACCAACCAACTAACAAATATCTGAAACTTACAAATAAAAATTACTTCACAAATAAAATGAACTTAGATTGTATTGTTATATTTGAAATCCTATATTTTCCTTTTTTTGTTTTTTTTTATTCCCCATTTTAAATTTGTTTGCTATTATTTTATGTTAATGTTTTCAACCAGTCAATAAAAACAACAGGCGGACAAAGTGGAAGTAATAGGCAAAACCTTTATGCAAACACCTCAATCATTTACTTGTTAAAATTACCAATGAGAATGAAACTAATGCTAATTCATGACTTTTTACCAAACAAATATTGCACGATCTTCTAAATAAATCTGACATCAATTCCAACACAAACACAGAATGAAAGAGGAAAGAAAGGGGAAAAGAAAAATGAGGGAAGAAAAAGAATTGAGGACAAAGCTTGTAAAATTAGGATAAAAGAAAAGAAAAAAAAGAAAAGAAGGAGGGGGATGTTTGGAGTAGAAGGAAGGGGGGAGGAGGAAAATAAGAAAGGGACAAAAGAAAGATTTGAGAAGAAGTATTAAAATTTAAAAAGGAAGAAAGGGAGGAAGGAATAGAATAAAAAAAAGAAGAAAAGGAAGAATGAAAGAAAGAAAGAAGAAGAAAAAAAGAAAGGAAGAAAAAAAGAAGAGAACAGAAGTGGGGGAAGGTTGAGAGTTGAAGGAAGATTAGAAGTGGAAGGAAGGTTGGGAATGGAGGGAAGATTGAGAGTGAAAGGAAGGTGGGTGAAAAATAAGTTACAAAAGAAAGAACACAGAAGAGGTGTATCAAAAATTAAAAGGGAAGAAAGGGGGGAAGGAGTAAAAAAAATAAAGAATAATGGGAAGGAAGAAAGAAAGAAAAATAAAGAAGCTAAAGAAAGAATAGAAAGAAAAGAACAGAAGGGGGAAGGAGGGGAGGGGAAGAGAGGATAGGAGTGGAAGGAAGGTAGGGAGTAAAAGAAAGGTAGGGAGTAAATGAAAGGAAGGGAGTAAAAGAAAGGTGGGGTGTAGAAGGAAGATAGGGTAGGGGTGAAATAATAAAGAAACAAAAGAAATAATAGAGAAGAAGTATTAAAGATAAAAAGGGAAGAAAATGAGGAAGGAATAATAAAAAAAAAAGAAGAAAAGGAAGACAAAAAGATAGAAAATAAAGAGATGAGGAGGAGAAGAGAGGAGGAAAGGTTGGGAGTAGAATGAAGGTGAGGGGGGGGACAAAAAAAACAAAAGAAAGAACTGAGAAGAAGTATCAAAGATTGAGTGAAGGGGAGGAGTAAAATTGCTGAGTGAAGTGAACAGAGTGATGTGTATGAAAAGTAAGCAAACTTTCTAGAAAAGTTGTAAAGTCATTTGTACACAGGTGTTGAAACATTGATCAAGAAATGCGGGCTGGGCAAGGTTTTACCATTTCTTTGATCGTCTATCTTCTATCTGATAGCATCTGTGAATCAGTTTTCTTGCAAACAGGTAAGACCGGATTTTAATCAATTTTAACTAGTACTTATTACCTACTCATTATGCATTTAGTTTCTTTTGAAAAAAATAGGGCTTCTATTGAATATATATATATATATAGTTGTAGAAAAAAGTTTTTTTCTCTACAACGATTTCAGGTACACAGGAGAACTAAAAATTATAGGTAGCTAATTTTATATATTTACTTGTTGGTCTAGAATTATTTTTATTTCTTTATCTGTCATTTTAATTAGTATAAACTTTAGTCTTTGAAACTAAACTTTTCCCTTTGAAATTAAAGATTGGTTTTCCATACGCTTATCAGGCAAAAGTAATTTGTAATTCTATCTGTCACCTGTCCTCAACTTTCATTGCTTTTTTGTGATGAATATATATATATATATATATATATATATATATATATATATATATATATATTGAAAGATAGAAGGAAAGAAAATGTTGTATAGATAAAAATTATTTTTATTTTATTTTTATTTTTCAAATATCAAAATATCTTGCCCTGAAGATGACTGCTTTTTTTGTATACTTAAATTTTATGTTTTCTCTATTATTATCATTTTATTTTATTTTGCATTTAAAATAATAATAGATAGAATTCAATGTATATAAGAACAAACTCTTGGTTGAAACATGTATCAGCATTCCAATAAATAATTTTTATCCATACAACATTTTCATTCCTTTTATCTTTCAACATAATTGACAGATTCACTTCCATTTTTCAACTTACATACATACATACATATATATATATATATATATATATATATATATATATATATAAAGTGGTCCTAGGTGTAATAGCAATGAAGGAGTACTCCGCACTCTTCAGAGCTCCAAAATTGAAACTTCAGCACTAGATGCAGTTTAACATCATACCTAGGACACTAAGACCCTCAGCCATTGCCTTCTAGCACATATACGATAAAAAGGGTTGAGTGTAAGCCATAATGGCAATAGAGTAGGAACAATCCTATAGGTGCTAGGGCTTAATGTGACCAGTCAATTGATCGGAAGGGGCTTCTCCACCTGCCCATTTATCCTAAGCCAGGGCCAAAGTGGAGTGTTGCAAGTCATAGACAGCTCAGCCACCAGGATTCCGTCCTTAAGTATCATGGGTTGCAACAAGTGGCTCCATTGGGCAGATCTTACCCCACTGCAGAACTGCAGTCAGTGTATTCTACTACCTCAGCCAATAGTAAGTAAAGCAAAGTCATCGGGGTGGCCTAAAGTCGGTATCAGCCAATCAGAGAGGGAGTCTATCCCCTTTTCACTAGCGCTAGACCAAGGAGATTGTTTTTGCGTCTGAGGTGGAGCGCCATACCTACCATCAGCTCCTTACTTTACCACACAAATCACCATGCTACTCATACACTGAGTTGGTGAGGGCTGGTATTGAACTAGGAACCTTGTGGTTTCTCGCCAAACGCTCTACCGATTGAGCTAGGGGAGGATAATTTGGTGTTTGATTATTTTGTTTAATGGTATATCAACCTTTGTGGGCTATCTAATGCCAAATCTTGTTTTTATATATGATTAAGTGAATTGTTTTAAGGTAAGCATTTTCATTGTTTTGGTTTTATAAAATGGAAGAAATCATTTTCTTCACGTTCATTAAATTAATAAATTGTGATTGACCCAAACAAATAAATAAAAAAATGAATCATTTTTTTTTAATGTTTAGACGTTTTTTTTAAACCTTAGAATTCTTATAGTCATTAAAAGGCTTTATCCTCAGAATTAATTAACATTAATATTTAATATAAAATATAAAGTAAACTTATCATTATAATCACTATTAAAAAATTATAAATATTATTATTACTATTATAATATTTACCTCCATTATTACAATTATTATTATCAATTATCATTAATAATACTAGCACCTATATGATAGAAAGGGTTGCATGATTGCCATAAGAGCAATTTAAAGAATATGGTTGTGAAAATCATATAGATGCTAGGGCTTGACGTCATCAGATGAGGCCTCTCCGACTACCGTCTAGCCCAAGTAAGGGCTGAAGAGGAGTGTTGCATGTCATGAGACCACTTAGACTGCTCAGCCACCACAATCCTGTTCTCAGGCATTACAGGTGTCCACCTACAGTCAACAGGTGCCCCCACAGGAGGGTCTTATCCTTCTGCAGAGGTGTAGTTGGCATATTCTCTGACCCCAGCCAACAGGGTAGTAGTGATAAATAACAATAAATCAGTTAAATCGAACTTAACAAACCTGAATTTCACCTTCATATGTCATTGAGAATCTGCGTTACGCCTCAAAGATATGTGGTTCAAAGTTAACTGACCTGAAAAATATAAAGGTTTTAAATATAATAACTGGTGCACTATATATTTTATTCTTAATATATCAAGACTGAAAATTTTATTAAATTTGGTTAATTCCCTGATTTTTAGTATATTTTTTCTTGCAGTGGGGTGACATACGATGGTGGAATTTAGGTCCATTAAGTTCGATTTAACCAATAAAACTTTATTGTTTTGTGACAGCTTATAAAGCACAATATGGAGGTTAGAGTCATAAGAAATGGACTTGTCGACTCGAGTTCAAATCCTGGATGTCACATGTGATATTTGCATTTCACAGTGCTAATACCCTTGGGAAAGGTATGAATCCATACATTCTCCCTTCAGCTGTGGATGAATAGTAGGGCAAACTGGGTTCTTTAACCTTGGATAGGTAACCAGTCTAGGGGAAGAAAAACTCTGAATTCAAACGTGTTAAGAAATTGACCTGCTCGTGCGGAGCGGTTGGTAAATATATATATATATATATAAAGCACCATATAAAGTAGGCATCTATTCAAAATAGTTGATGGTCAGAAATGAAAATTATCCCCTTCTTTCTATTATGCTTTTTTTTTTTCCTATAAATTTTTATCATTCATCAGAAAAGGATAATTATTTTTCTGTGCTTAAATTTGCCTTCCAAATAATAGTCATGTTAACCTCTCAAAAACGTTTATTAATTTATATGAATTTACCCAACTCCTCCACACTAGCAGGATGTGACACAAGGTCAATTTTGAAGTGGAGTTTAACAGCTTTGAATTCAGAGTTTTCCTTCTCAAAGACTGGTTGCCTAACTAAAGTTAAAGAGAAACTTACTTAAAAAAAAATCTGCCCTGTTGGCTCGGGTTGTAGAATACACCAACTGCACCAGAGGGGTAAGACCCCATCCCTCGATAGCCCCACCTATTGGCCATGTGTGGCAACCCATAATGTGTGAGGATGCGATTCTGGTAGCTGAGCAGTCTGTGATCCAGGTACTAAGTGGTCATGTGATTTGAAACACTCTACTTTGGCCCTGGCTTAGGCTAGATGGGCAGTCAGAGAGGCTCGATCTGTTCAATTGAATGGTCATGTCAAGGCCTAGCACCTATATGATTAAGTCCAAACTATATTCTTCAGCTTTCTCTTATGGGAAACACCCAACACTTTTTATGTTAAAGGTACTAGAAGGTGGTGTTTGAGGGTCAACCACCAGTTTATTAATACACATGATGGTATTTTTTCTCATTTATTAATACACATGAAGTTAATGAAAATAAAAAAAGGATAAAAATTGTTTCTACCAATTTAGTATCCTGGGTATGACACTAAATTGTGATGAGGTTCCAATTCTTCAAATTGCTCTTATAGTAAACACCCAACTCTTTTTATCATATAGATAAAAAATGCCAAGAAAATTTGGTACAGCCATGGGAGAAATTTGGTAGGCAAAGAGTTTTAAAAAAAAAAGAAAAAAAGAAGCTCTTAGGGAAGATTTTCAGTTCCCACATTGAAAAAGGTCTTATCTAGTTATGGATTTTGAAAAAAATAACGTTTCATTCATTCTTCATTTTTATCTTTGTAAATAACTTCAATCTCAATACTTTTTTGACACACTTTGTATAGATAATTGCGTATATTTAAAAGTAATTTAAAATGCTTTATAAATCTTTACCTAATGCTTTGGTGACTTAAGTATTCCTCAAATTGCTAAAGCTGCAAAGAACAATTAATAAAATTAAGAGGAAAAAAACAAACAGATCTCGAATTACATCCACCTATGAATATATGCATAGATATGTACATTTGACTGTAAATATGTACATTTGACTGTATATTTACTTGAGTGCAAAGACATGAATGCAATGATATGAATGCAATGACAGATGCCGGGAAATCCTTACCGGCACTGTGTACTTATGTTTAATGTTACTGATCAAACTTCAGGGAAAATAAATCACAGGTACTCAACATCTGCTTCAATATTACTACTACTACTACTACTAATATAATAATAATATAATAATAATAATAGACAAATATCTGGACCTTGCCAGAGAACTAAAAAAGTTATGGAATATGAAAGTGAAGGTGATACCAATTGTAGTTGGTGCACTTGGAACAGTCCCTAAAGGATTGGAAAAGGGTCTGGAATGTTTGGAAATCAGAGGAAGGATTGAAACCATTCAGAACACTGCACTGCTGCAATCTGCCAGAATACTCAGAAGAGTCCTGGAGACCTGAGGAGACTTGCTGTCACTCAGACTCCAGTGAAAGACCATCAGCTAATGCTGATGTGAAAACTCAAAAATAATAATAATAATGATAATGAAAAAAATGGACACTCGTCGATTTTGACGCATGAGGTTTTATCCAATGAACAATCTACACAGTGGTTTGTTTATAGTAGTGAAGGCTTGTGTTGGACCATCCGAACATTTTGGCACAGTCGATAGGAAAGAATTGGTGCAGAAGGAATGCCACAAACCCAATCAACGACTGACCTTATGTTTTTGAAATTCAGAGTTTTCCTTCACCTAGACTTGTTACATATCCAAGGTTAAAGAGCCCAGTCTGTCTTACTATTTTACCCATAGCTTGAAGGAGAATATATGGATTCATACCTTTCCCAAGGGTATTAGCGCTATGTGAAATTCAAACAGCCGTGTCTAGACTTTGAACTCGGATCGACAAGTCCATTTCCCACGACTCTAATCATTATGCCACGCGCCTCTATGCTAATACTACTAATACTAATACTAATACCATTACGGTCAAGTTGAAAGCACTAGTTCCCGCTAGATCACCGAAGTTAAGCAGCGATGATCCTGTTTAATACTTAGACTGGTGACCATTCAAGCAACAGCAGGTGCTGTAAATAACTTGATATAAAAATGACTTGATTCGGCTTTAAATGACCCGTAAAAGGTTGATGTACCGTAAAATAAAACAGCCAACTAACCGACTACAACTATTACCATCACTACTATCGCAACAACGACAATTGACCTGTTACTTTTAAGATGATTTTCGCACACACATACACACACACACACACACACACAGACACAGGCACATACACACACACACACACACATACACATACACACACACACATACACACACAAATAAATAATAAATAAAACAAATGGATAGTTCATTTAACCTCAGATCTAGGTAATTTAAACACATATTATTGGCATCTCAGTCTCGGAAGACTACAATATAGTTTTTATGCCCCTGAAGTTACAGCGCCTCCTGTGACTGTGAAGTCCAATGTTTGAAAACATTCTCGAGCACAGATGTCGCATTTGAAGGCTGTCCCTGAAAATTTAAACACATATAAATACTTCAACCAATCTCTACCTGCGAGATGGTATGTAAGGCGACGGGAGAGTGTTGTAGTAGTATGTCCAATGTAGCTGTTAATATTTGATTTGTTTTCTGAGAGGCACTCTCGAAACGGGCAAGTGAATTTATAGACTACATTGGTTTGATTTAGGGAGTTTTTAGGGGAGTTTGAGTTATTTTTTATGAGGAGGTTTGAGGTTTTGTGTAGTAGATAATTAATTTTATTTTTTGTTGTTGGTCGACATGTTTGATGTGTCTGTGTATGATGTTGGTTATTACATGTTCATAGGATTTGTAGTTTTTGTGCATTTGGTTTCTGTAATATAGATTGATTCTGTTATTATTGTTGTTTGGGTTGTTATTGTTATTTTTGTGGATGGTGTGCAGGTATAGTTTTATTTGTTGATCAACGGTTTTGTTGGGGAAGTTATTATTGACAGGGTTTGTTTGATATTAAGAAGTTCTTCGTAGAATATTGTTTTAGATGAGGAAATGGATTAGATTTTTAATGAGGGTTATTTTATATTTTAGAGGACATTCGCTATTGTAATTAAGTAATGTGGAGGCTGGTTGTTTTTTTATATGCTGATGTGATGAAGTTCTTGTTACTAGAACCAGTAAGTACATCTAGGAAAGGGATTTTTTTGTTAATGTTGTGTTCTATAGTAAATTTTAGTACCGGGTTTTTTTCAAGGGTGTATTTTAATGTTTTGATTTCGTCAGGGGATTGTGTGGTTATAAAGATGTCATCAACATAACGTACGTATATGTAAGGTTTAGTAATTTGATTGTTAAATATTTTGTTTTCAATGTAGGACATGTAGTATTCAGATATGGTGGGGCCAAGGGTAAAACCCATCGAAATACCGTCCTATTGTATATATATTTTCCCTAATATATATATATATATATATATATATATATATATATATATATATATATATATATATATATATATATATATACTCATAAGATATACCGACAAAAAGCTTACGTGAGCCCCATAACACCATCATCTATCTATCTATCTATATATATATATATATATATATATATATATATATATATATATATATATATGGTGTTAAAAAATAAAACGTTACTCAACACACAAACACACACAAGAAAATAGAAATAAATCAAACAGTATGTAAATATAAAGTATGAAAATATTCAGAGGATGTATTTTTATACATATATATAAAAATACACCACCTGAATATTTTGTTTTTCATATATATATATATATATATATATATATATATATATAGAGAGAGAGAGAGAGAGAGAGAGAGAGAGAGAGAGAAAGAGAGAGAAAGAGAGAGAGAGAGAGAATTGAATAATACATGTACGCTTAGTTCATTTCTTCAATGTGCATTGATTGATATATTCTACTTTTTAAAGACAGCAATGAAAATCAAATTTGATCTTTGGACTGATAGCTTGTCCCGAATAATTTAATAGTTTCAAAACAACTGGAATTACTCATAAGAAATTCACGATAACTCTTCAGAATGAATAAAACTGTCTGTTCTTGATCGTCTCTAAACGCCAACTGCTTCATTTCGATAAACAAATTCAGAATTTCTCTTAAATCATTTTTAAAGTCAGTCTCTTTCACAGGCGCGTTGTCTTGATGATACGTGGCTAATACGCTGCTTTGAAATCAATGATAACAATTGCACGTTGAATGTATTGTACACTGTAACAAATATATATATGTGTGTGTGTGTGTGTGTGTGTGTGTGTGTGTGTGTGTGTGTGTTGCTAACATAGTTTGCTATAAGTAAAGGGTGCTCAATATCATTGATAGAGTTTGATCATCTAAGTTAGGTTAGGGAAGGATAGTATTTGAAAGAATGGTTGGTTGGTTGGCTGGTTGGTTGGTTGGTTTTTCCGACATGTAAACCCATTGGGTTATTTTATGCCGAAGACGTTTTTGTTTTATTCAATCTTGATGAGTACTGAAGTTTTTTTTTGTTTTTTTTATACTCAATTTTTTAAACACATTTTTTGTTAACTCATTTTTTCTATTTTACCCATAGATGGAATCCTAATAAATGTGTTATATGTGTGATTTACTAAATTCAACTTAATTCCTTCTTTTTTTTTTTTTTTTTTTGCAAAACAGATCCGTGTCCCAAGGCCAACAATCTACTAAAAGACTGGTATGAACCGGGTTGCACAAAATGCAATTGCGTGAAAAATGGATTTGAATGCTACAGGTGGGTACTTATTTTCCTGATCTCCCACCAGGCCGGATTAATATAAGTTCGTTTTAACATGGGTAGCCACGCACAAACCGAAGCTCAATGCAAAAAATATGCGTGATCCCGTTGGCATTCTTCTTTTGGGGTGCCTCAGGCACCGGGAAATAAACCCACTACTGCCCTTTTTAGGTGAGGGGACAGGTACTGTCA